>BSUD01000008.1:13405186-13468327 GCA_033239045.1 Fagopyrum esculentum
AATTTTGGTAAGGGAGTTTTTTTTTTTTTTTTTTTAAGGTCAATTCTAATAACTAGGCTTTTTGAAAAAAATAGAGTAGTAAGTAAACTTTTTAATATTTCAATTAAGTAAATATACCCCAACCTTTCAACTTTACGTACTTTTCTCTTAAGGGTACATTTACTAAACACAAAACTAGAAAAAACCTAGTAAACAAAATTGTTTCTTTTTTAAAAACTATAGTAATAACTAGGCTTTTTAATGTTTCAATTAAGTAAATATATCCCAACTTTTTGTATTTATTCTCAAACTCTACAAAGTCTTCTCTCAAGGGGTACATTTACTAAAGACAAAACTAGAAAAAGTCTAGTAAACCAAATTGTTTCTTTATTAATTTTTTTCTAAAAACGGGTTGTATACACAACACTTAAATTTAAATTTACAAGTATCAACAATATTTATAGGTGTTTCATCAAAAAATACAATATTTACAGGTGTCAGCGTCTAGCTTGAGCGCTGACGGATAGTTAATCTGGACGTGATGTTGTTTTGCAAATTATTTTCAATGGCCTTGAAGAAACCACTTTTTTTCGTACAAAATAATACACACGACTTATGACTCGTTCGATAGAGTTAGTTTATGGATCTAAAGAGATTATTGACGATGAGATTTATAAAGTAAATTCAAATGCATTAAGATAGATTATGGTTAACAAAGCTTTGTTTGAAAGTTTAAAGAACAATCATTTTTAATAGATTAATTGGAACTATTTATAAATAAACAAATTTTGTATCCCTATTTAGGCTCCGGTGTCCAAAATTTTATTTTATTTTAAATTTTTTTTTCAGTAAAAAAAATTTTGGGCACCGTCTGATGGCGCCGGCGCCCACTAGACGTTGGCAAATTGCACCTCATTTATGCGTTAGTAAATCAAAAAGGCCCCTTGTCACCACTACTCTTCAATCTAGGTCCGGAAATTCTGACTAGAAATATACAAAAAAAATTAGCAATGACAATCCTAAGATTATTGGATTTCCAATTACGAAAAACGGATTAAACATTTCATTTTTAGCTTTTGCGGACGATATAATCATATTTACATAAGCATCTGCAAATGCAAGTAACAAAATACTATCGGTCATAACAGAGTATTGCGTAGTCTCTGGTCAAGTAATCAACTACCACGAATCTGCTTTCCAAGCTACTCAAAATTTTAATTCCACCAACAAAAGAAGAATCCAATTGCAAATAGGCATCATGGCCTCCGTTATTCTAGAACAATATCTAACATGCCCAATAATATATGGAATGGTAAATATAGACATATATAATACTGTTATTCTAAAATCAAAACAACAACTCACAAAATGAAAAGTTTCGTCTCTTTCACAAGAAAGAAACATCATTAATAAAAAGAGAATCTCAGGGCAAATTCAAGTTACCTAATGCAATCATTTATGCTTCCAACAAACATTCATAAATAAATGGATCAGATCAATAGAAATTTCTTGTGGAATAAGGGACTTAATTTGCTCCACTATTCAGCTGAGATAAAATTTATAAACCGAGATCACTTGGAGGAACGAAATAGAAAATCGGAAGATATGAACAAGGCGCTCCAAATGAAGCTTTCGTGGAAACTAATGGTTGAACCATACAATATTTGAGTCATAGAAGAAAAATATCTAAAAGACAAATATCTTTGGAACTACATATGTGGAAAAACCATATACTGGTAATGAAAAAAATTTAATTAAATCAAGAGAAGAATTTGATAAAGGACTTAGATGGTGTGTCAGTGATGATAAAACAATAAGATTTTGAAAAGACCAATGGATTACAGAGCAACCGCTTCAGGAACTAGTGAGCAACAAAACATTGACAATGGATTATTTGTAGCTACATCACTAACAAGCAATGAAACCACCAACTATAAAGCAAATAAAAACAATTCTACCAAATGACATAGTCACAAAAATAAAAAACTACAACCTATAAATAAAATACAAGATAGACTGTATTAGACAACTAGTGAAAATGAATGGTTCTCTACGAAATTGACTATGAAAATGATCCAACAACGTAAGGTTGGAATAATCCCGACAAAACATGAATCTAGAAGATCAACATAAGGCCTAAAATATAAAAAAATTCATATGGAAACTTTTCCTTGATGTGATTTCAACAAAAGAAAACTTAGACAAGCAAAAAGTACCAGTCCAAATACATTGCGAATTTTGTAACTATCCTATAAAAAAAATGCTAAATACATCTTCTTTGTATATCCATACACTTTTCATTTATTGATAATGATAGGATTGTAACAAAACTTATACAACAAATCATAAAATAATAGTATTCATAGAATAATTGATATCACGATGGAAATAAAAGAAAATTTTTTTTCCTCAACGGAACTAAGAAAACTAGTGGTAACACAATGGTACATTTGGCTAGCTAGAAATCAAACAATCTTTAACACACAAAAGTCACTACCAGAATGGAAACATTATGTGAGGAACCAAATAAACGAATGAGAAAAGGCCAACACAAAATTGATCAACAACACCAAACCATCAAAACAGAGAAGGAAAACAAAAAACATCAAGTAGCAAAGACCTTCAGGGGATTCTGTCAAAATCAATTTTGACGCCTCAAGACACTCGTTCGACCAATATGTTTTTGGATATATTATCCAGAACAGATTTGTAATTCCTCTTGCTATAGAGAAAGGACGATGCGATGTCGATTCTGTTTTAGATGCGGAAGTTTTCGCTCTACGTAAGGGCCTTCAAAATGCCGCAAGTCTAGGGTGTACATCCATTGAGATTGAGGGAGATAACATAGTGCTCACTAAATCGATCAACCATGTCTAGTAACCACCTTGGGAGGTGAACATGATCAACTCTTCCATGACCTATGACTTCATGCATTGTAGTGTGCATCATATTTTTAGGAAAATCAACGTTATTGCAGATAGACTCGCGTCGCTTGGACACAACCCAAACACAAACGTCGACACCCTTTTCGACATGTTGAATACCTCATCCGAAAGGATGCTTTAGGGCGTTCAGTTTCCAAAACTAACCACTTTCTCCATTTCAACAAAGATTCTTGTAAATTAACTGATCAAAAATAATTTGATAGTGAAAGACTGAATAAACTTCGTTCGGAGATCTTGAGATGAAGTTGAAGATTGTAAGATTATAGAAATGAAGTTGATTAGTTTTTCTCAATCAAAATCAAATCAACTTATCGTCATGAATAAATAGATGATCTACGAGGTCACACAACGCCAACACCAAATAACAAGATTATTTGACCATTTTATTGTTGCATCCGAATTCAACTCGTTTCATAACTATGATCGTTGCTTAAACATTCGAATTTACACCATAAGGGTGCAGGATTAAGTTAGAATGTGCATGCTTTGAATAATGTTTGGGTGAGTATCAATTATGATAACTTATAATTAATAATTATCTATTTTTTATAATTATTAAAAATAATTTTGAACAGCATTTTTCCAAAAAAAAACTCATTTATACATTCTAAAATATAATGTCTTGGTCGGTTCTACTTTCTAAATATGTAGTTGTATATATTGATTTCTTCTAATGGACTATGATCCATTGTATTTGCTTGTTTTTTTCCATCCACTTATTTTAAAAATAATATTTTATTATGCATATAAAATCAGTTCTTTATGTAAAACTTTTTAGTGGGATCATTGTACCTTCCTTATATATAATTATCCTACTTTAAATAAGTTGAGATTTGGAGCGATGTTACCAAATTATTAGATTGTTTTCTAATTATAGTGGAATTTCATTATGATATTTTATTTAATTATTTCACCGAAAGAAGTTTATTTCATTAAAATTCGTACAAACATTAGGGGTCCGTTTGGTTTTAACTCCGGAATTGGAAATGGAATGAAAACGAATCTAGTCAATACGTATACCCTTGTTCATTAAAATTTTTGGAATCATTCCTTGTGGTTTCTAGTAATTGGATGAGAGTTTGATTACTTTTGATGCCCTATAGGGTAACAAAATGTGAGGAAGCAAGTGCATTTTTCATTAAACTATGGAGAATGATTCCATAAAATTTCATGAATATGGATATACATATGGACTAAATTCGTTTCCATTCCGTTTCCGTTTTCGAAGTTGGAACCAAACGGGCCCTAGAGCTACAGTTATTGTCCACGTTACCTTCCCGATCAACAAATTATGGAATAATTTGAGTTTCTTCCGTTCTCACTATGCCGAGTTTCGTTTTAATCTTGTTAAAATCAGGGTCGTCTAATGAGTTTCGGAAGTTCCGTATCAATATCTTTTATTATCAATTGTAAAAGTTATATTTTATTAAAGTTCCTTATTGGACGAACCTGGCTAAAATGCACCGACGGTATATAACTGCACAATTACCTTTACAACACAAAAGTGAAAAGACGGTTGTTGTTTAAAAATTAAAATAGGCGTCAGCAATGAGCATGATAATAAATAAGAGATATTGTTGTAAAGGTAATGAGTGTATTAAGTTAGTTAGCTGTAGCCTCTACGTGTGATTATAACTTTTTACTAATCATCATCAACTCTAACATCAACTTGCATATCGATTATTCTATCATTGCATGCAACCTCATATCACTCATTTCAGTTGGATGGAAAACTATATATACTAATGCGACTCGAGTTTTATTTCATTATTTCACCGAAAGAAGTTTAGTTCATTAAAATACATTATGGATTTACGACCCGGGGTCCTACGTTGGCTTATAGTTTGCAACATGTTTCGATTGAAACATATTTAGTGGCACAACGGGTCACTTGAATGCCTAAAAAAGTAGCTCAAATTACCAAGATCGGTTATGGTGAACACAACACCCATTGTATCAATAATACTCCGTAAAAGAAAGCAAGAGATGAATGCACTTCTCAACCGTTCCGGAAGGTTCGGAACGTTTGTAGAAGACTACTGAACCGTCCGGGAGGCACTAGAATTGTATGATTCTATCCAGAACCCGATGAAATTCTCTTGAGTCGTGTAGACTCATCTAGGCTTGACTAGAGCCTTGCAGATTATTCTAAAAATGTATAGAGACTTGTAAAGAGTTCTAGTCAGGAAGGATCCCAATTGTTCCAAATTTATCTAAATCCGAATCCTTCTAAGGAGGGGAGGCCTCAAACTATAAACAAGGAGTTCTAAAGAAATACGAAATAAGAGGGTATCTTCCAAAAACAAAAAATACTTCCCGAAAAAGTCAAACCACAGTAACATTGTCTGTAATATTCCTCTTATACGCGTAAAAAAGATGAACTAAACTAACTGTCCACTATTTTGAAGGTTTCCAAGTAGACATGTATGAAATTTATTACTGACCTGGCTGGAGATCGAAAGTATGAACTGCAACCACATATTTTAGTTCTAATTAGTTTTGGAAAGTTCGAAAGTGACTTGCTTAGATATATTACACTAAGCCAATTCAAGATTTTGCCTTGAAGAATTTACAAGAAAGCAACAAGCATGAAATTGATGGGTTTGTCTAAAATGGCCCTAATAAGTATTGAGAGTCTGACACATTAGAACAGTCATATTCTTATAGATGAACAATTACACACATAATTACAGATCATACCTATAGCTATAGCTAACTAGCCATGCATTGTTATTGTTTTATCTGTTTGATCCACATCCGATACCCACATGGGTATATCCGTAGATTTCAACATTTACTTGTCAATATCGAGAAAGCTACTTTCTCGCCAAACCCTTGTATAATAACTGGGATGGAACGTCAATCTCATCCCGTTCACACCCCTTGTATATATCGTTTGAGCTATAGTGATAACTAACAACATGATGTAATCGTTAATGTAAACATATAATACGTGTATGCATTGGATTAGATCGGATAAGGTAAGCTTAGACAAATATGTACAAGTAGGAAAATTTGTTGTGATGTTTAAGTTTAAGAGAAGGAGGGTTTAGGGTGGTCCTATGAGTTTCTACAAATCTCCAAATGGTCCAAACCCTAAACCCTAGATGCACATATTTTCTTTGTGGTATAAAGAGGCCGTACCACATCTTCCGGTCCATGTGAAGTCCTCATGGGCATAGCTTGTGGGGACTACATCAGTCTCACTCATGACATAACTTCACTTCCCTCATCTATGAGCACACAATGCAAATGTAAATTCCGCGTATTCGAAAGACACAACATCTACCAAGTAACTAGAAGATGTGTACGCGAGATTCACGAGTGAATTTGAGTTTTATCGTGGATGAGGGTGGAAATGCAAAAGCCGACTAACACATAATGAAAATATGTTTACAGAATTAATGAGACGCATCCGTCCTTCACGTGTCCTATATATTTATAAATTAAATGAAAGATACTTTAAGTAACCGATTGTCATATATCTATATGGGTGCAGAGTTTTGTGGTTCTTCATTTTGTCCTTATTTTTCTATGGATGAGAAAGGAATCTAAGTAATTTCGAGTTAGTCCATAGAAAATATAATAATTTCCATTCCACTCCCAACCAAAATATACCGAAAAAAAGGTGATAAATTATGGTGAAAATAGAACCACACTATAACAAAGTTTATCATCACCCTCTTTATAGGATTACGATAGTAATAACGATTGCATGAATAAACTCAAGTATAGATTATACTAATATAACGAGATAATACCAAATAAAAATGGGAGAATTTGATATATTAGGCCTTTTTGAGTTTTTGTTTAAGAAAGTGTACCCCAAATTTTAACCACTTTCATTTAATAGTAGGTAAAATTATTAACCCTTCTATTTAGAAAGAAAAAAATAAATGATGTTTGTTATTTATTATATAAGTATAACTTTTAATTACTGAATTTGTTTTCTTTTATTATTTTTCTTGCATTTATTTATTTATTTTTTATTTTCTTTTTTATTTTCTGGAAATTTCTCATACCGGAATTTCTCATACCAGAATTTTCATACCAGAATTTTCATACCAGAAATTTCATACCCGAAATTATCATACGAAAAGTTCATACCAGAAATTTCATACCATAATTTTTTCATACCAAAATTTTTCAAATACCAGAATTTTTCACATACCAGAAATTATGTTACCAGAAGCTAGATACTATAAATTATCTTACCAGAAACTAAATAATAGATATTATGATACCAGAAAATTAAACACTAGAAATTAACAACATACTTCTGCAAGAAAAAAAAAAAAAGAACGCATCTTCCCAAAAGACTGTCTACTATCTCACTAGTTCTGTCTATTATAGAACCTCAATACCCACCTAAACAACTTTCAAAATCCACCGACAACAAACAAATTAGATATCAAAAGCTTAACATCATAATAACATTGCCAATTTTTTTTAAAAAAGAGAGAAATGATGAAAATGATACTAGAGTTGTTGGCAACCATGGATACCTACTGGACAAATTGCAAATGTTCCAATACAACAGTCAAATCCAAGAGTGTAAACAATGCCCTCAAGAGAGACATGTATCGTCCAACCAACATCGAGGCCGTCTTCCAGCACCGATTCCTTAAAAGCTGGTATGATTTTGGAGGTTGGAGAATCTGAAACAGATGAAGATGATGAAGCGGACGAGGTAGGGATTCAAATTCAGAAGGAGAGTCCAAGTTCGGAACGCAACCCTCCCCTTAGGCCTCAGGATGAAGGATCTCATCATCAAGACCATCAACCATCTCAACCAACCCCTCGCCGACGCCGGATCAAGACCGCCGCCACCACCTGGAATCTGTCCACTTCTTCGAGCTTCTCCGCTCCTCTCCACCTCTGTACATTCTCGTCCTTACCATACATAGGAAAGCGCACCTTCCATATCGGATCTAGATCTAGATGTAGATCTAGATCTCGTCTTCACGCAGGTCAGTCACTGGCTGATTAACCCCATTTTCCGGTCGAAACCGAGAGAACCACCGAAACTGATTAAGAAGAAGAAGAGAGGGAGGGAGAAGAGGCAAAAAAGAAAGCTTGAAGATGAGGACATCGAAACTTGAAAGCCGACAACATACCTGTTGAATATCTTCTCCTTGGCGATCGAAGAAGAAGAAAGGAAGAAGATGAGCTGCTTCAGAAGACGTTGCTGCTCAGCTCCAAGGGAAGAAGAAGATAGATTGTGCTGTTGTTGTGTCTGCTGCTCGTGACTAGGGAAGAAAAAAGTTAGGGTTACGGTGAATGTGGGCTTTCAACAGTAAAAAAAAAAGAGGGTCTACTTACTAAACAGATTATACAAAATTCCTAGTTACTTTACACAAAACCTAAAAAAGCCTACTTACCTAATTTGCCCAATAAAAATTAACCTAAAACAATAAGATAAATTATCTAACTATAGTATAAGATATCTTCCAATACGCTCCCACAGTCGAAGCGGAGTAACAACATTGAAGACTGGAACATTCCATTGACAACAAACAGAGGTAGGGGACACCCTATGTAGATCGGTGCCAACAATAGGTTGATAGCACCACCAGTAGATCGATGGCTAACTTGATTTAGACGTTGTGAGTTTGGCTGTAGTAGGATTTGAGATTCAGGATCGATTTGCTCTTATATCATAATAGATGTATGTTGAAGATGTGTGAAAATATGGTAGCATAATAAAGATTACACAAGATAATATCAAATAAAATCTAATCGAAAATAATAAGATAATATCTAATTATAATATACGATACATATCTTTCAATAAAAAATCACGTACCTATAGTAAAGTTAATTTAAGTTCTTTGTTGTCTAGGTGGTAATCTTTAACAAATCTCAAAGTTCAAAAGTTTAAGCCCCATTTGGTACGCTGAAATGTAATAAAATTGAAATTGAAAAATGTAAATAAAACTAATGGGAATGAAGTAAAATTTTTGTTTTTATGTTCGTTTATAATGAAGATGAATGGGATGGATTATGTGTTAAATTACCAAAATATGTATAAAAACTATGTATACTTTTAATAAGTAAAACCAGAAGAAGAAAGAAGAAGAAAAAACATTGTAAAGAGTATCTTTCAACATCTTACTCCACTGATCAAAAGCCTCCCGAATTATCCGAGCTCGGCAATACCCATGAAGCATTGCATCACACACGGCCACATCTGAAAACACATTGTTCGCCACCATGGATGCATAAACTTTGGAATCCTCATCAAGATGTCCTTTCCCATAAAGGCCATGTACCAAACTGCTTGAAGTATACAAATCCAACTTGGGCTCATTTCTCTCCATCCATCACCACAACTGTAAACTCTAAGCAAATTTTACAACACTTGCACTACCCACTGATCATATTGTATTGTAGGTAACATACTAGGATAAATTAGTGGATCTCTAATTAGTCTATGCCAAACCTCGTTGATTTTGTCTACATTTTTACTTGAAATACCCATCAATCAAAATATTGTAAGAAATCACATCAAGGTTAATACCTCTATAAGATATTTCATCAAACAGCTCCAAGGCATCCAAGACTTTCCCAAACTTCACCAACCCATTGATTAAAGTCTCATAACTGCAAACATCAGGTATCATTCCCTAATTACACATCCAACCCAAAAGCCTCTCTGTCTTATCAAATTGTCATCTCTTACAAGAAAGTTTCAATAAGTTATTATAAGTATCCAAATCAAGCTTCAAATCGAAACTATCAAAATACTTGAGAAAGGACTCCGCCTTCTCCCACTGTCTTGACACATAACAATTAAGTATCGATTTATGTGACCTCACTTCAGGCTCACACCCAAAGACCTCACCCATCCGCTTAAATACGTCCAGTGCCTGATCAACAATGGAGTTCTTCGAGTAAGCTGTAATGCCATCGAAAGAAGAGTTGAAAGAAGAAGATGAAGCAATAGAAGAGAAAAGAGTTGAAAAATCGAAGAGAAGAATAGGATGAAGGGGTACAAATGCCATTGAAAATCATTCAGTCGATTCAACCTCGATCCCTCCGCTGAATCATTCAGTCAATTTCGTTCCGAAATTGACAGCGAGTAGCAAAGAGACGACTTTCATATCTCGTTTTTGGGCGACTCGGATTCGACTCCAACATCTATGTAAAATGAAAGTCTAATTTAAAAAGCGTAACTACATAGACGACTTTCATATTTCAATTATCTATTAAATATAATATATTATGGGAATGAAGTTCATTCTTAGAAATCATAAACTTGTCATCATAGATTGCATATTTGACAGCGAGTAGCAAAGAGACTCAAAGTATAGTGGGTGTTGATGGCTTAATGGATTCATTTTAAAGCCGAATAAAAGAATACAAATGAATAGTATTTGTCTTCTGGACCTTCTTCCTCTGTACAATGGGCTTCTCCTGGAATTCGGGCCGTCTTTCTCTTTTGTTGGGTCCGGCGACTCCGGCCTAGATGATCAACGTCCTCCATATCCCGCTTACTTGCTCTTTCGTACCCCCTCTGTACAATGAGCTTCTTCTGGTGTTTTTTTTTTAATATTTGTTCTGTGTTGCTTGTCTGGTTGATGTGGTTGATGATTGTTTGAGAATATGAGATTCATTAATCCAATGATTGTTCTTGGATGATATCTGGCAGCAAATCATAGGAAACATAAACTTGTCGTTATTTCGACAATGACTATAGCATAAATATCCATATCAGAACATCAAACAACCTTAGAAGTCACCAATTTGCTATAATTACAGTTTATCGGGTAAGATGAGCGGCGATGATGGTTGTAGATGCAGACCTCTTGGGAGGTTCTATGGGGAGTTTCACGGGTTGTGTCTCTTGGCTTGTCATTGAATGGACCTCCTAAGCTCAAAGGTGGACCTCAAGAGAGGTGTAAGAGGAGGCTATGAAGAGATAATTGTTCCACACTTGTATTAACCTTAAGGGTTTGATATTTATATTACATACAAAGCTTGTGCAATAAGTATATGCAGGGTATACAAAATGGTTGAGCGTTACGTGCAATACGTATAGGGGTTATGTGCAATAAGTATAGGTATACAAAAGGGCTGAACGTTATGTGCAATAAGTATAGGGTATACAAAAGGGCTGAACGTTATGTGCCCATTAATTCCCCCTGGCAAGCTGAAGGTCGATCCCGAACTTGCAGCTTGAAACGTAGATCACAAAAGCGGCTTGTACCAAGAGGTTTGATGAAGATATCAGCTATCTACGCAAGAGAAGATACATGTCGGACAGTGAGACGTTGTGCCTCGACTTGTTCTCGGACGAAAAAGTAATCAAGTTGAATGTGTTTAGATCGTGGACCAACAACCGGGTTCGACATCATGAATTGAGCACCCAGATTGTCGCAAAGGAGCACAGGAGGTATGGAGATGGGGATCCGAAGCTCAAGCAGAAGTTGTTGAATCCACATAAGCTCGGTTGTGGTATAGGCAAGGGCACGGTACTCCACTTCCATGCTTGAACGCGCAACAACCTTTTGCTTCCGAGCCGTCCAACTAATGAGATTAGAGCCGAGAAAAATAGCAAAACCATATTGAAACCTGAAATCGGACTTGTCGGAGGCCCATCCGGCATCGGAGTAAGCTGTGAGCCGTGAAATATCAGAGGGGTGTAGGTGTAGACCAAGGTTGGACGAGCCGTTTAAGTACCGACGTATTCGTTTAACCGCATGCCAATGAGCCATAGAAGGAGCATGCATAAATTGGCAAACTCGGTTTACCGCAAAGGCGAGTTCTAGCCGTGTGATAATAATGTACTGTAAGGCTCCAACAATTTGTCGATATAGTCGTGGGTCTTCCATAGGATCACTGTCAGCAGGGAGGAGGCGAGATGATGAATCAGCCGGGGACCGGCTTGGTTTGCTTTCGGTCATATGTGCCCGGGCTATAACATCCCGAATATAATTTGTTTGAGACAGGAAGATGTTGTTCTGATGCTGCAAGACTTCAATACCAAGAAAAAATTGAGGGGGCCGAGATCACGTACAAAGAAGGCCCGATGAAGTGCATGGATTAACTTGGTGAGAGCTTTTTCATCAGAACCTGTTACAATTAGATCATCCACATAGGCGAGAACATAGAGGGTTAGTTTGCCATTGTCGAAGACGAAAGAGATGTGTCAGATTGGCATGCCCTGAATTTGTGAGCGACGAAGAACGACTTGAGCTTGGTAAACCAGGCACTGCGTGCCTGTTTGAGGCCGTAGAGAGCTTTTCGGAGACGGTATACATGAGTTGGATGAGAGAGATCAACAAATTCGGGTGGTTGTTCCATGTAAACAGTTTGTGCAAGATCAGCATTTAAGAAGGCGTTGTTGACGTCTAGTTGACGTATGGGTCATTGACGAGACAAAACAATGGTGAGGGCAAGACGAATTGTGGTTGGCTTGACAATAGGGCTAAAGGTGTCAAAGTAGTCAAGTCCTTCTTCCTGATGGAATCCTTTTGCAACAAGGCAAGCTTTGTAACGTTGTATCGTGCCATTGGCATTCTGCTTAATCCTGTAAACCCATTTGCAACCAACAAGGTTAGAATTACAAGTACGGGAAACGAGTTCCCAAGTATTATTCCGCATAAGGGCCCGATACTCTTCATGCATTGTTTGTTGCCATTCGGGTAGGGATGAGGCTTGTTTGAAAGTTGTGGGTTCGGAGGATAATGTGGAGGTGTGACAAACATAGTCACGAAGTCGAGAGTTGGGGTATGTGCGGCGATGACTGTGACGAGTGGGATGGGGAGGAGGAGGTGGCGGAGGAGGCTGGTGGGGTCGGAGACCGCATGGGAGAGGAGGCCGCTGAGGGCGAGTTGTGTGGTGGTGGGTTGGGAGAAGGAGGAAGGGGAATAGGAGTATGCAGGGGACTGTTTGAGTGTGGAGGATGTGATGCTAAATGGAGAATAGATGATGTATTCGAGGGCTGAGTAACAGGTAGACAATGGCCTTTGTTCGTGCATGGTGGTGTAAGGAAATGAGGTTTCATCGAAGGCAACGTGACGGGCCACATACATTCTAGATGTTGGCATATGGTAGCAAAGATATCCCTTGTGTTTGGAGCTATAACCCAAGAAGAGACACGGAAGAGAGCGGAAATCAATTTTTTGGGAATTATATGGACGAAGGAAGGGGTAGCAAAGACAACCGAAAATTTTTAGGAACTTATAGTCGGGTTGTCTATTGTAGAGTAGTTCGAAAGGAGATTTATTGTGGAGAAGAGGCTTGAGGGTCCGATTGTGGAGATAGATGGCGGTATGAAAAGCATGCTCCTAAAACAATTGTGGGAGTGAGGCATGGGCGAGAAGAGATATACCTTTTTCGATTACAGCCCTGTTGCGGCGTTCAGCCGCACCATTTTGTTCTTGGGTGTGAGGACATGAGATCCTATGATTGATATCGTTAGCGGTGAAAAAAGTGGTTAAGCTTCGAAATTCCCCTCCCCCATCGGTTTGGAAAGCTTTTATGCGTGAGTTGAATTGAGTGATATTCATAGCATGAAATGTAGTGAAGATTTCGCGAACTTGAGATTTATGAGACATAAAATATATCCAAGTGAACTTAGTTGCATCATCGATAAAGAAGACAAAATAACGAGAACCATTCAATGACAAAACCGGGGAGGGACCCCAAACATCCGAGTACACAAGATCAAAGGCGTTCAATGCCGACATATGACGTGCAGGAAGGTGTAAGCGACGGCTTTTACTTGACTGACATGCTCCACAAATAAGGAGAAGCTTATTAGATGATAACGGGAGTTTGTGAATTAAAACTAAGGACTTAAGAACGGACTCATGAGGATGACCAAGACGACAATGCCAACCATCTAGAGATGTGCGGGAACCGAGGAGGGCGGAAGGTTGGGCGTTGGTGGCTGGTTGTTGGCGATGATAGAGGCCACGTTCAAGAGTACCACGGAGAATGGTTTATCCCTGCAAAGTCTTAACAAGGCAATGGGTCGGATAGAAAATCATAACAACATTGTTATCTCGGGTTAGTTTAGAGACGCTCAATAGATTTTTGGTTATGGCAGGAACATGTAAGATAGATGATAGTTTGACAGAATTAATCAACGCATGTAAAGTAGCAGAACCTATGTGTCAAATAATTAACTTGTTACCGTTTTCGACTTGAAGACGATCTGATCCATGATATTGGTCCGAGACATGCAGATTGTCTAGTTGAGACGTCACATGATCCGATGCTCCAGTGTCGAAATACCAGGTTGGGTCAAAACTTGTTCGCCCGAAAGGTGTGTGTGTCAAAGTCTTAAATTTATATCTAGAACTCAAAGCAAAGCGAACCCGAAGTGTACGGATCGGCTGTAGTAAGGTAAGAATTCCAGAGTCGACCTCAGGGATTTGGTAAGAGTAAATTCAAATTCAATTATCTAGCGAGAATGCAAAAGCTTTTGTGATTAATAAAGGGGGAAATGATTCCAAGGATTCAAGTATCCGATTTCAGCTTTCGATTCAAGACACTTCTAAATGATATAAGGACAGAGTTTATATTGCCAAGATTATGTGTTCAAAGGTAGGTATCGTACGGCGAAGTTCCGAAACCTATTTATCTAGTCCAAAGGTTCTCTCTATAAGGGTTGTTGAGGCTGCAATATAGAAAGATCTAAAGACAAGAATTATGTTCAAACTAACTATCTAAAACCTCAGGATATGACTCTCCAAGATAAAGAATAGAAAGCACACTTAAAATCTTAATAAAGGATGTTGAGTCTCTCTATTACCCAAATCTTGTAATCTTAATCTATTAAATGTAGAATCAAGTTTGAAGTCTCTTCGCACACTTAATTAGAGGTTAAAAAGTTTAATCAAGGTTGGGATTTAGGCAAGGGTTAACTTTGGTTAAGGAATGAATCAATTAAAGCTCAACAGGGTATTAAATCGACCTACCACAAATAAATCGGACGATTTATTCAAGAACAGGGCGATTTTCCTGTTTGTCGCAAAGTTAAAATCTAAACTCTCAGGGTCCAAAGGTTTGAATGAGTTCAGTCTATCATCATCTAAGCCTTAATCATCAACTATTCTCCCCAGAATCACAATGGTTTTAGCCAACCATTTTCAAAATCGAATCAAATTAAAGATTGAGTGAAATAATCCAAATAAACCCGAATCTTGAATAAAAACTCAATAGCCTTCAAATCTGTAAACCAATCTCAAATTTAATCAATGTATCTCTCAATTTACTCAATATCGTGTTCAAAAACCACAAAGACTTCAATGGAATACAGAAATCTCACAAATATGATCAAGATTGACTTCCCGGCAAAAGTGCTTCAATCCTTCTCCCCGAATCTTCAATCTCTCACTAACGTGTAAAGATTTTCCGCTGCGGCCTCCTTGTTTTCGTTCCTAGGGTTCCAAAATATAGTTTCTTGCTAATGGGCCGTTTGGCAAAACCCTTCTCGAGCCCCAAAGTTGATGGGAATTGTGTCGTCTTTTTATTTGGCCGAAAAACAAAGTAAATCGGGCTGACCGATTTATCCATAAAACCGTTCGATTTTTAATGATAAAAATCGTCCGATTTATATAGTAAATGACACGATTTTCTTCAACAGAAAGTGTTTGTCTTTTGGCTTGTTTTCTTCCTCTCCCTTGTGCTTCTTTTACGCAATTCCTTTGCTCTTTGTGACTCCTCTAAGACTTCTTTAGCTTCCTTAATGACCTTAGATACCCCTTGTTCCATTTTTTCTTTCAAATCCACTCCATTTACCTATAATTCAACCAAAACTCGTGTAGACCTCTATTTCTGAAATATTATTGAATAGAACACAAAAGGTGCACAAGTTCTCCCTAAATGCAAGGTAAATCGAGGTAAACCTCTACAATATGCATGATTATAATAGTATATAATTCATGTCATCAAAATACCCCATAGTTGCCCCTTGCTTGTCCCCAAGCAAGGTTCAAACTTAGAATACAAGATGTCATGGATTATATATGTATGAAAACTCAAAAACTTTTCTTTTGATAGTGCTTCTTCTTATTGGATCACCCTCAAAGTGATGTTTCAAGGCATAGGAAGGCAAGGTATGTATCAATGATAACAATAACATGGACTAACTCTCTTTTCTTTCTTAAAAACACAAATAAAGGACATGATAAAGATGTAGAGGTAATTAAAATCAAACAAGTCTAAGCTATGAAGTCTTAAATACATGCATAAAAGTCTCAAGGTCTTCTAATCAAAGATAAGGTCTAAGAAACGTGTTAGGGGAGGTAATTCTTTTAGGCAATTGTGGTGCTAATCCGGGAAAGAGGAACAACATAATACTTTCAAGAACTTTACTTCACCGCACATGCTTTGCATGTAAAAGCTTTGCTTTCTTTATACTTTACTTTTTGAGAGTATGGATAGAGGTGCACAAAAACCGAAACCTAGGAGATCGGTGTTTCTCAAATTTTGAGATGCCTCAAACCCTTGATGCACATACCATATCCCGTTAGGACTTGTCGTTCAATCGGACTTTGCAAGACACGAACACCCGGCTATGTGAATGGTGCCGAGTTACTCATCCTCATGTTCAACGTCCCCAAACTTATGAATTGCTACACTTTCACTTAACACATTTTCATTGGCCCTCCCACATCAAACATGCCTTTTTTTCATCACTTATCCTAATTCCCGGATGGTAAAAGGAGGGTCACATATTTCATTGAGGGGCTAGCATGATCAAGATATGAGAAGAGAAAATAAGTGAATTGCCTTGGTCATTCTTATATGATGTAAAAGAACTTGCAATATAGCTTCGACTATTATTTCATTCTCTTATCAAAACATCTAAATCATATAACTTATTCATGTGTTCAAGTAACAAAAGTAAGCTCATTCATGCTATGATTAAAATCTCAACACAACCAAGTCATCTTTTTGCCTATCCACATCACAATTCTCATCATAGAGGTCATCTCCATCATAAGAAGCACAAAATTTTTTTGAAAAGTCATAATTTTTGAAAAAGATCATGCAAATGTAAATGTCATAGTGGAAAGCAAGTAGTGTAAGAGTTATTACAAGCCAAATCATCAAAAGTAGTGAAAGTGCATAGAGTGCTAAAATGAAGTAAAAGATATTGTAAGTACCCCCACCCCATACTTAACATCCACATTGTCCCCAATAGGAAAATCAAGCATAAGATGGAGAAAAATACTTACAATGTAAAAGAAGTGGAAGCTCAATCCTCGGTCGGTGGTGGTGGTGGAGGATACGGATACATCGGTGCACTAGGGTCATAGAAGTGGCCGAACTGATGGTAGTATAAGTCTCTCATCTGGCCGTCGTAGGAGGAATGCCGAGCATCCGTCTCTCGCCGGTACTCCCTGAACTGAGTGTTTAAGGTGTCATAGTCGGTGTGGAGAGCGTGATAGTCGGTGCGGAGGCTCTGGAAGCTAGAGACTAAGTCTCTAAAGTGGCGGGGAAGTCGACGTCCTCGTCCATGGCCTGGGACATGTGCAAAAGAGTGGCGAGGTGACTGCATGTCATCCTCTATCTCCTCAGTGCCTCTACTAGTCCTGCTAGGTCCTGCACCATGAGTGTCGGTGTCCATGACATCCGTGGCGTGACCACTATAAGTGTCACTCTCGAACTCAAGCATGTTCCCCTGGTGTGCTCCATCCTCATCATCCTCCTCGTCCTCAGCGTCACCTGCATCATCATCATAATACATAGGAGGAGATATCTCCTCAAGCATCAATTCGAACGTTTCCTTCGAATTCCTCCTATTCCGATTAGTGTATTCGGACTTCCAAATAATCTCGGATGGCTTCTTCTTTGGATCCTTTGCCCATGGCATGGGCACATGAAGGGTTCCTTTTCCTCGAGGAATCAAAACCTGTCGGACAACCAATCTATGTGAACCTAAGGGAAGGGCACTCTCAGCTAGAGTGCAACCCGAGAAGTCTAACTCCAATGCCTTAGCCACATGAGTGACAAGGCCTCCAGCACAAATGCCACCCTTTGCCTTGTTGGCTATCTTTCCTAGATAGTCAGCAAGCATGGAGGTGATGTCGGGGACGGTAGTGCATGTCATACAGTATAAGATGAAGAGCTCGTCAGCCTTGAGCTTCTGTGGGGTCTCCGTACGAGCAAATAAGCTTTCACTAAGAATCCTATGTACTACCTTAAAGGAGAGGTTGTGCATACTAGCCTCCTTTGAATTTCCGGGTCTCCACTTATCTCCTCCATATTCTCCCACCGAAATAGTTTCCCAAAAAGCGCTAGCGCTTACTCCTCTCGCAAATGTGCCTGCATTAGAGTAAGAGAAACCAAACAAATCTCCAAATTCATCTATACTCATAGCATGGTTGCGGTTCATGAGGCGGAAAGAAACCGCTCTCTCTCTAGGGTCATGCTCGAATGTGCTAAGGAATTCTAAGGTGATCTCGGTGTAAGCATCTTCTCTTATCATAGCAAACTGACTCAACCCAACTTTATCAAACATCATGTCCACATCCTCTCGAACAAACAAGGAGTCTAAGTCGTCTAGCACAATGTATCGAGGAGGGGTGAATGGGCGATCTAAGATACGTTCATATCTTTTCTTCTGTTTGGATACGGGAGGTGGAAGTTTTGGAATGGTTTGAGAGGGTGGTGGAGGAGGGGGAGGAGCTTTGGAAGAAGATCCCTTCTTCTTCTTCTTCCTCCCCGTATTTCTAGTTATTCTCTTCACAATATCCATTTCTGTAACTAAAAATCGGCCTGTTCTTGAAAAAAATCGTCCGATTTTTCTGTCGATTTCTATGATTCTCACAATTCTGTAAAGTTCTGACTCAACTATCACCACACACAGTCTCCTATTGTAATTCCTAAGCAAACCCCTCAATCAATCTCAACAAACAAACACTTTCTAAGCAAGATTCAAATTCGAATGAGAAACTTAGGTTTCGGAATGAAAAACCTGAATTCCGGATGGAAGAGTCGATTGCCGAGTTTGTTGTTGCTAGATCCTTGTTCCTTGTTGAAAATGCTTCAGCTTGGAGCCAAGAATCGTTCAAAACGATTAAGGAATGAGGAATTTAGGGGGTGGGCGATTTTCGGAGCTTTTGAGAGAAAGAAATCGAGAATGGGGGTTTTGTGGAATGGGGGAATCGAGTGTTTAAGTCTTTATATAGGCTTGAGATTTAATAAAGAAAATCGGACGATTAATCTGGGCGATTTAGCATCTACACGAGCTTTCTCACTCAACTTTAGTTGACGTTGAGCTTCATCCAACTCAGCCTGGATGTTTCTCTCGTTATTTTCAGCCATTTTCTTTTCCTTCAACTTTCTTCTTAAAGTTTTCTCCAATTCGGGATCGAAAGGAACTAGATCTTTAGTGGATCTAGTCGTTCACATATACCTAAAGAACCTGCAAAGATCACTCAAGTAGACTAATCAAATCACAAGAGCAAGAGCTCCCAAGCTAGACAACCAAAAACCGAATTTGGTCAAGACCAAAGCCCCGACAACGGCGCCAAAAACTTGTTCGCCCGAAAGGTGTGTGCGTCAAAGTCTTAAATTTATATCTAGAACTCAAAGCAAAGCGAACCCGCAGTGTACGGATCGGCTGTAGTAAGGTAAGAATTCCAGAGTCGACCTTAAGGATTTGGTAAGAGTAAATTCAAATTCAATTATCTAGCGAGAATGCAAAAGCTTTTGTGATTAATAAAGGGGGAAATGATTCCAAGGATTCAAGTATCCGATTTCAGCTTTCGATTCAAGACACTTCTAAATGATATAAGGACAGAGTTTATATTTCCAAGATTATGTGTTTAAAGGTAGGTATCTGATAGCATGAATTATTGTCTATATTTTGGGGCCTGTTTAGACGTTTCATCTTCAATAATCTGCATGTTTGTATATATATTATGTGATTATATTGTCGTTTCATCTACCTTTGCGGGAATCGAGGTCTACACCAAGTTTCGTTGTAATCGTAGGTAAAATGGCACGTTTTGCATCAAAAAGGAGCAAAAGGAGCTAAGGAGTCATTGGAGCTACATTCAGGAGCTTAAGGAAGAATCCAGGAATCATGAAATTGGATTAAAGATTCACTTTGAACCAGATTTGAGAGATTTCACATTCAGTTGTGATTCACCTCGGTTGACTGCAGAGTCACCTCGACCGAGGTGATCCAGAGGAGCCGACTCGACCGAGGCAAACACCTTGGGCGCGGCAAGGATATTTTATTCTTGGCTGAGATCTTTTAGTTTTGGAAGGAGGATCTTATCTTTTTGGGCTGGATTTCTGGAAGGAAGAAGATAAGTTAGACCATATATTTTACCTATTTTTATGGGAATAAATTTTTCTAAGATATCCTATCTTTGGAGGGTACTTTTCCTATAAAAAGGGTTGGATTTTCCACAAATCCATATCCCGCTTACCACAAGAACATCCGCTACAGCCATACTCCAGTGGGGAGATTTGAAGAACCTTATTTGAAGGTTAAAGGAAGAAGTTTATAGCTTTTATAGCTTTGTGAAGGGTTTTGTAAGATTCCCTTAGATTCCCTTCATTGTTGTTTGTCTTGTTGGATTTCAATCCAAGGAACGCTTGTTGTTTGATAATTGATTCAGTTATTGAAGCCTTTCTCTTAAGGTTTTCTTGTTCAATTATTCTCTTTCTTCCCATATATTTGATTATTACTTTCATGATGATGAGTGGCTAATTTCCTTGTGTGATTCTAGGGTGATTGGCTGAAGGTTGTAGGAAAAACAATGATAGAATAATCTTAATCACAGTAGGATCCTGAAAGCTCGAGTCTTTACCTTAACCCTAAGCATCTCGCTCAGTCGATGAACACCACGGCCGGGGTGGAATTTGGCTGACCGAGGTGACTTATCTGATCCGAAACTGAGAGTTAAGTGTTAGAGTTTGCCAAATCCTATTCTTATTACACCTTTTCTGGTCCAATGAAAGCCTAGGATGAGACTTACCTTGTAATTCCTTTGTTTGTTTACCAATGATCATAAGTGTAGGTAATAAAGGTTTATCCTTTATTGGGGTTTGAGTGTGCTTTCGTTCCATCTTTGTGAGTTAGCCTGAGACTTACCCGGTAAAGGTTGATTCTATTCCCTTAGTTGGAGTGTTAGTTTGAGGTTATAGTTCTTATCCTTAATTCCTTGAGACTTACCCGGTAATAGGAGTTACGGTTTGGGATTAGTGATTAGTGAGACTTACCCGATGATCTAATCCACGTTAGAAACATTTTCCCTTGCAAAATCTCAGCTTTGTCCGCTTATCTTTAGATCTTGAGTTGGAACCACAACTAGATGCTTTAATCCCTAGAATTGCATATTTCCTTTACTGACTCTTTATCATCCTTGATTGTTTTAATTGCTTTTGTGGTTAGTAATTACATAGCTTACCTATTCCGACTTTGTTTCACTAAGTCCCTGTGATCGACCCTTGGAATTCCTTGCTTTTTACTACGATTGACCCGTACACTGCGGGTTCGCATCCTTGTTTTAAGCTTACATCTAGGGTTATAAATTTAAAGCTTGCACACACCGTTTAGGGCGAGCAAGTTTTTGGCGCCGTTGCCGGGGACTTGGTCTAGACCGAGCCGGTTGCGGTACGCTTTTGGGGCACTTGCCCCCGTTTCTACTAACCACTCTACTTGAGTGACTTTCGCAGGTTCTTTTTCTTATGTTTATGTGAAGAACCCGCGCTGGGAAGGAAATCGTTCCTTACGATCCCGAACCAGAAAAGACATATACAAACGACGCTTGAGAGAAGCGAAGATGGCCGACCAAGACAATCGCGATCTTGAGGCCGAATTGAAGGAGGTGTTAGAACAGCTACGCCTCAGCAGGGAAGAACTGAGGCAGGAGAAAGAAGAAACTCGCACCAGGACTGAAGCGATCGAAGCAGATATGGCAGCCTTACGAGACCAGTATCTACTTCAACCGAGGCAAGACCCTGTTCCAGATCCTCGACCGATGCAGGATCCAGTTCAAGACCCTCGACCGAGGTAGGTCCCAGCACCTGTTGCCCCGGCCGATGTACTTCCACCTCGGATGCCAATCCGAGATGCTCTTATCGCAGGTGTTCCACAAACCCTAGGACAGAGGATGGACCCCAATCAGCAACTGAGGCGTCCAGGAATCGACCTAGGTGATCCAGCGGACCATGATTATGAGCTTCGACCGCAAGTTCTTTTCATGATTCGCCAATGCCAGTTTGGAGGGCTAGAGAGGGAATCTCCGCATCAACATCTACAAAACTATGAGATCTTGATGGAGACCTTGAGACCTTCAAGGCTGGAAAACAACAACTACAAGCTAAGACCTTTCTACTTCTCTTTGAAAGATAGAGCTCTTACTTGGTATCAATCTTTTCCTCCAGGAAAAATTAGTACTTGGGAGGAGATGACGACGGAATTCTTGACTAAATTCTTTCCCCCCTCTAAAACCGTTGAAATGAGAGGGAAGATTAATGCATTCATTATGAAGGATAAGGAGAGCTTGTCCAAGTCATGAGAGAGGTTTAAAGACATTCTTTTGGATTGCCCACATCATGGGATTCCAAAGATAGAGTTGTTGGAGATATACTTCAAGGGACTGGACGGAAGCACCCAATTCAACCTTCAACTACTATCTGCAGGCACGTTCATGGACATGCCGATTGACGAAGCTTGGGAGTTCATAGAAAAGCAAGCTTTGCACATGGAGAAATACTCCCACCAAGGAGCTGAAGGTGGAGTTAAAAGAGTCAACTTTCAAGACGCTCCGCCTAACAACAATCAACTCACGTCTTTGAAGAATGACGTGAAGCAATTGAAGGAACTCTTAGTTGCTCAAACCAAGAAGGAAGATCAAGGATCAAGGAACAACAACAATGGATACCGTAACAACAACAACGGTTCCCGGAACAACAACTACAACAACAATAGAGGATCCAACGGCAATAATTGGAGGGCAAACAACCAAAATTCGGGTAACAATCATTCTAACTCCAATTCTAACGATTCCTCTAATCCTTTCCTCTCTTCCTCTTCTTCTTCTACTCCATTAAAGAGCCAGGAGCAAGGATCAAGTTCGTCCCAGCCAGAAAAGAAAGATGCAGTGCTGGAGGCCATCTTGATCAAGCTTAGCGCTATGGAGACATCTATGACTTCATTTTCGAAGGCCCAAAAAGCCTTTGAACAACAACTTGCTAGTAGGGCGAATGAAACGCCAAGAGATCCAGGGAAGCTTCAAGCAAGAACGGAAAGCAACCCTAAGGGCCAGATTATGGCCATAACGACGAGGAGTGGACTGAAGACTGCAGATCCAGTGCCTCGGTCGGTGCCAGTTCAGACAAAGACCACCTCGGTCCAGGTGCAGACGAAGAACACTTCGGCCGAGATGCCAACCGAGGTGGAGCCACAGAAAGCAGAGGAGAAAACTGAAGTTTATATTCCACCTCCTGCATATAAACCACCACTTCCATTCCCCCAGTCAAGGGCCAGAGCACATCTAGACAAGCATTTTGGTAAGTTCCTTGACTTGATGAATAAAATACACATTAACATTCCTTTCCTTGATGCTATTCTAGGGATGTCCGCCTATGGGAAGTTCTTGAAAGAGATCCTATCAAGGAAGAGGAAGCTGGAAGACTTCGGTGAAGTAAGGATGACATCTAAATCCTCGGAGCTTATTCAAATCATGAAGGAGAAGATGTCACCCAAGTTAAGAGATCCCGGCTCATTTTGCATTCCCATTCAGGTTGGGGATGTCACTTGTGAAGCCTTACGTGATCTAGGGGCCAGCGTGAGCATCATTCCGCTGGAGCTATGTGTTAAGATCGGACTTGGAGAACCCAAGCCGGTGAAGATTCGATTATACATGGCGGACCGCTCCATTACCCATCCCGTGGGCATTTTGGAAGACGTTCCAGTTAAGTTAGGTAACTTCTATCTACCTATAGACTTTGTTGTGCTTGATATTCCCGCAGATTATCCTGTTCCTATCATTCTCGGGAGACCATTTCTAGCAACTTCGGGTTGCAATGTGGATTGTAAGAACGCCAAGCTGAAATTCAATATTGGCGGAGATGAAGTGGAGTTCGCATTACTTGCGGCTATGAAGGGAGAGCAGCTAGGAGATGACATCTTCAACATCTATGATGAAGAAGAATCAAGAGAATTGGTGAGCTCTATCCTTATTAACGATCTACTTGAGAAAGTTATTAGTTTTAGTTTAATGGAGGAAGGTATAGATGCCTCTTGTGATGCAGATATACGGAGCTTAAAGGCACTGGAAGAAGATCCAGGAGCTAAAATTGAGAAACTAATCCAGGAGACGAAGATCTCCAGTTACGATTCCAGTTACAGTACCTCGACCGAGGCACTTTCTGGACCAAACGAGGCAACTGAAGAACATCTCGGTCAATGCCTCTGCACCTCGACCGAGATCGAAAGCGAGATGATGTCAACTGAGATTGCTGAAAATAACAAATTTCTTACTCCCTTCTCTGACATTCATACTCAGTCGGTGGAACATCCTCTCCACCAAATTTTTGATAATAAGAGACCTTGGTATGCTGATATTGTTAATTATCTTGTTTGTCAGGAAATACCACCCGGATTGACGTACGCTCAAAGGAAGAAATTCTTCAAGGACGTACGCCATTACTATTGGGATAAACCGCTGCTATTCAAGCGCGGACCGGATGGGATGCTTCGAAGATGCATTCCGGAAGATGAAGTTAATAGCGTCATACGACATTGTCACTCACTTCCTTGTGGAGGGCATGCTAGCGCCAACAAAACATGTGCTAAGGTATTACGTTCCGGTTTCTTTTGGCCTACATTATTTAAGGATGTGCAATCGTTTGTTGTCTCTCGTGATGCATGCCAAAGAACAGGGAACTTATCTAGGAGGAATGAGATGCCGCTCAATAACATACAAGAGGTTGAGATTTTTGATGTATGGGGAGTAGATTTCATGGGACCTTTCCCATCCTCCGGAGGTTTCTCTATATTCTTCTAGCAGTTGATTACGTCTTTAGATGGGTTGAAGCCATTTCTTCTCCTACTAATGACGCCATGGTGGTCGTGAAGTTCTTTAACAAGACTATCTTTCCACGTTTTGGGACTCCGCGCATCGTCATCAGCGATGGAGGGACGCATTTCATCAACCGGAAGTTTAAGGCACTTCTATCGAAGTATGGGGTGACCCACAAGGTAGAAACCCCTTATCACCCTCAAACTAGTGGACATGTCAAGATCTCGAATAGAGAAATTAAAGCAATCTTGGAGAAGACCGTCTCTAGGACGAGGAAGGATTGGTCCATGAAGTTGGACGTCGCTCTTTGGGCTTACAGGACCGCATTCAAGACTCCCATAGGTACCACCCCCTATAATTTGGTATATGGGAAGTCTTGTCATTTGCCTGTTGAGTTAGAACACAAAGCATATTGGGCGATCAAATGGTTGAACTTCGACATTAAGGAAGCCGGCGAGAAGCGGCTATGGGATATCAATGAGCTGGAGGAGCTGCGTTTGAACGCTTATGAGAATGCCAAAATCTATAAAGAAAGGACGAAGAAATGGCATGACAAGCGCATCATTCCTAAGGAGCTTAAAGAAGGAGACTTAGTTCTACTCTTCAACTCCCGTCTCCACCTCTTTCCAGGTAAGTTGAAATCTAGATGGACCGGACCTTATGTTGTGAAACATGTTTTTCCTCATGGTGCAGTTGAGATATGGGGCGAAACTAGCGGAAGCTTCAAGGTCAACGGTCATAGACTTAAGAAGTACCAACCGGAGACTCCGGTTGAGGAGGTTGCACCAATATACCTCATTTGAGACGCATTATGGTCCAGCTAGCGACCTTAAACCAAGCGCTTCTTGGGAGGCAACCCAAGGTATTGCTTTCTTTTCCCGTTTTCTAGTCTAGCTTAGATAGTTTGCGAGATAGGAGTTACGGTTTGGGACGCGTTATAGTCTTATCCTTAATTCCTTGAGACTTACCCGGTAATAGGAGTTACGGTTTGGGATTAGTGATTAGTGAGACTTACCCGGTGATCTAATCCACGTTAGAAACATTTTCCCTTGCAAAATCTCAGCTTTGTCCGCTTATCTTTAGATCTTGAGTTGGAACCACAACTAGATGTTTTAATCCCTAGAATTGCATATTTCCTTTACTAACTCTTTATCATCCTTGATTGTTTTAATTGCTTTTGTGGTTAGTAATTACATAGCTTACCTATTCCGACTTTGTTTCACTAAGTCCCTGTGATCGACCCCTGGAATTCCTTGCTTTTTACTACGATTGACCCGTACACTGCAGGTTCGCATCCTTGTTTTAAGCTTACATCTAGGGTTATAAATTTAAAGCTTGCAAACACCGTTTGGAGCGAACAAGAATTATGTTCAAACTAACTATCTAAATAAAGGATGTTGAGGCTGCAATATAGAAAGATCTAAAGACAAGAATTATGTTCAAACTAACTATCTAAAACCTCAGGATATGACTCTCCAAGATAAAGAATAGAAAGCACACTTAAAATCTTAATAAAGGATGTTGAGTCTCTCTATTACCCAAATCTTGTGATCTTAATCTATTAAATGTGGAATCAAGTTTGAAGTCTCTTCGCACACTTAATTAGAGGTTTAAAAAGTTAATCAAGGTTGGGATTTAGGAGAGGGTTAACTTTGGTTAAGGAATGAATCAAATAAAGCTCGACAGGGTATTAAATCGACCTACCACAAATAAATCGGACGATTTATTCAAGAACAGGGCGATTTTCCTGTTTGTCGCAAAGTTAAAATCTAAACTCTCAGGGTCCAAAGGTTTGAATGAGTTCAGTCTATCATCATCTAAGCCTTAATCATCAACTATTCTCCCCAGAATCACAATGGTTTTAGCCAACCATTTTCAAAATCGAATCAAATTAAAGATTGAGTGAAATAATTCAAATAAACCCGAATCTTGAATAAAAACTCAATAGCCTTCAAATCTGTAAACCAATCTCAAATTTAATCAATGTATCTCTCAATTTACTCAATATCGTGTTCAAAAACCACAAATACTTCAATGGAATACAGAAATCTCACAAATATGATCAAGATTGACTTCCCGGCAAAAGTGCTTCAATCCTTCTTCCCGAATCTTCAATCTCTCACTAACGTGTAAAGATTTCCCGCTGCGGCCTCCTCGTTTTCGTTCCTAGGGTTCCAAACTATACTTTCTTGCTAATGGGCCGTTTGGCAAAACCCTTCTCGAGCCCCAAAGTTGATGGGAATTGTGTCGTCTTTTTATTTGGCCGAAAAACAAAGTAAATCGGGCTGGCCGATTTATCCATAAAACCGTTCGATTTTTAATGATAAAAATCGTCCGATTTATATAGTAAATGGCACGATTTTCTTCAACAGAAAGTGTTCGTCTTTTGACTTGTTTTCTTCCTCTCCCTTGTGCTTCTTTTACGCAATTCCTTTGCTCTTTGTGACTCCTCTAAGACTCCTTTAACTTCCTTAATGACCTGAGATGCCCCTTGCTCCATTTTTGCTTTCAAATCCACTCCATTTACCTATAATTCAACCAAAACTCGTGTAGACCTCTATTTCTGAAATATTATTGAATAGAACACAAAAGGTGCACAAGTTCTCCCTAAATGCAAGGTAAATCGAGGTAAACCTCTACAATATGCATGATTATAATGGTATATAATTCATGTCATCAACAACTGAGGAAGGTGGAGCTGTGTGTGCGCTGTTAGCAAACCGACTCGAGGAGGGCGGCCTTGTGTAGTTCGAACGGCCACAGGTCGGTGAGAAGTCCATTTCGTTATGATGGTTCCAACAGTTTAGGGCCCGATGGTTATTTTCGCCACAAATCTGACATGATATTCTTGGTCTACTATCATTAGAGTTATTAGGGAAGCGAGATTGGGATCGTGGAGAGTTATTGGAGCCACGAGAATT
This sequence comes from Fagopyrum esculentum, assembly GCA_033239045.1. Taxonomy (NCBI): domain Eukaryota; kingdom Viridiplantae; phylum Streptophyta; class Magnoliopsida; order Caryophyllales; family Polygonaceae; genus Fagopyrum; species Fagopyrum esculentum. The sequence goes on from BSUD01000008.1 coordinate 13,433,039, forward strand.
CGAAGAGTTACCAGACTGTTGAGAATATGGCTGTCGGTTGCGAGGACCAGAAGACGAGCGGTTAGGGCCACGAGAATTCGAAGAGTTGCAAGAATAATTGGCGGTAGGCGGGGGTGTGGTCAGTATGCCCGCAGACGAGACAGGCGGTGCAGCGTCAAAGTTATCCCGGAGCAAGCGTTCTTCTTCTTGAAGTAGGAGCCCAACGAGATCATCAATGGTGGGATCATCGACCCGCATCATGAAAGCCGTGGTGAATGGACCATAAGACGAGTCCAGACCATTCAAGATGTAACTAATAAGGTCTTCAATAGAGACGACATAAAGACTATCAGCAAGCGAATCGGAGATGGATCTCTTCTTTTCTATGCACTCCATCATGGATAAGGAGTCCTTGCGCAAAGTTTGAAGTTGTTGTTTCAAGGCCATTCTTCGAGCTCTCGTCTGAGACTGATACGAGCGCTCAAGAGTAGTCCAGGCCTCAGCAGCCGTTTTCGAGCGATAGACGAATGCGAGGGGGCGCTCAGTGAGATTGAGTCAGAGCCACAGAAGCACAAGTCGGTCTTTTCGGCGCCATTCAACAAAGGCGGGGTTTGGCTTGGGATCAATGGCATTATCCGTAAGTGGAAGAGTAGAGTCCAGAACTGTGGTTGTGGATAAGAGAAAGCTTTCGAGATCGAAGGCCTCGAGAGTGGACTTAGCGGTATTTTTCCATAACGAGTAATTGTGACTGTCGAGTTTTACTGTAATGTTGGGTAGTTGAAAGTTGAGGGTGGTGGAGTTGGTGGTTGCAAGAAAGTTTGCGGTGTTTGCCATGGAAGCAGGCGGCAGTGATAGACAAGCAGAAGGTGTGACGGAAATTTTTTTTGGCGTTATCCTAGTTGGCTCTTGATACCATATGAAGAGATAATTGTTTCACACTTGTATTAACTACAAGGGTTTGATATTTATGTTACATACAAAGCTTGTGCAATAAGTATATGCAAGATATACAAAAGGGTTGAACGTTACGTGCAATAAGAATAGGGGTTATGTGCAATAAGTATAGGGTATACAAAAGGGTTGAACGTTATGTACAATAAGTATAGGGTATACAAAAGGGATGAACGTTATGTGCCCATTAATAGAGGCGCCATCTTAGACTCGAGAGTTCCAAGCTATGTTTATGTAATTGTCTTGAATGGATTAAAACACCTACTAAAATCAATGCCTTAGCTCAACAATCAACACACTTCTTGGCTAGAATAGTAGAGGCAGATGTTGATCAAGTTTACTCAACAAAAAGCGTCACAAAGACACAAGAAAAGGAAAATAAGACTCAAAGACTTAACGAGTATGATTGCAAGTAAAGAAGACTAACAAACCCAAATAAAATGGCTCAAATGAAAGAATAGAGCTAACTATGTACTCAAGATGATGCTAGACTTAAAAAAATAATAGAACAAGAAGAAACAATGAAGATAGACATACAAGAAAGAAAATAAGAATACAACTTCACTTACCTTGCATTTATGCATTAGAGAAGAGATGGTGCCGATTTTTGGAAAATGGCTAAGAGTTTGGATATGGAATGGAGTAGAGAATGATGCATCCTTGGATACGTCAAGGATGAACTTCAGATCTAGATCGAGCTTAAGCGTCAACTACTCCTTGGTTGATGTGTGGATGGATTTGAATGTTTGAATATGGGTGACGGAAGCTTTGGAGATGGAGGCGGAAGTGATAGGTTGATTTGATCTAGAGTGATCGATCAATCCGTGATGTGGATTGGTTGGGTTGATTCTTGAAGAATCCTTGAATATGGATGTTTGGATCGAAGATCCAATGAAGAATTTGAGAAGAAAGATTTGATTCCCAAAGTTAAGGAGGAGGATTTTCCCTTCAACTTAAACTTGATGATATCGAACATGACTTTACAAATGAGCCAAGCATCCTTTATATGGAGGATGTGACCAAACCAAAGTTCAAAAATAAATGACAAAATTAAAGGTTGGAACTAAGTTCCGAAACTAAAGGTCTAATGATAGCATGATTTATTGTTTATATTTTAGGGACTGTTTAGACGTTTTATCTTCAATAATCTGCATGTTTGTATGTATATTATGTGATTATATTGTCGTTTCATCTACATTTGCGGGAATCGAGGTCTACACCAAGTTTCGTTGTAATCGTAGGTAAAATGGCACGTTTTGCATCAAAAAGGAGCAAAAGGAGCTAAGGAGTCAATGGAGCTACATTCAGGAGTTTAAGGAAGAGTCCAGGAATCATCGAATTGGATTATAGATTCACTTTGGACCAGATTTGAGAGATTTCACATTCAGTTGTGATTCACCTCGGTTGACTACAGAGTCACCTCGACCGAGGTGATCCAGAGGAGCCGACTCGACCGAGGCGAACACCTTGGACGCGGCAAGGATATTTTATTCTTGGTTGAGATCTTTTATTTTTGGAAGGAGGATCTTATCTTTTTAGGCTGGATTTCTGGAAGGAAGAAGATAATTTAGCCCATATATTTTACCTATTTTTATGGGAAGAGATCTTTCTAAGATATCTTATCTTTGGAGGGTATTTTTCCTATAAAAAGGGTTGGATTTTCCACAAATCCAACACCCGCTATCACCCGGAAGACATTTACAGCAGCAACACCCCGCATACACTCCAGTTGGGAGATTTGAAGAACCTTTTTGAAGGTTGAAGAAGGAAGTTTATAGCTTTTATAGCTTTGTGAAGGGTTTTGTAAGATTCCTTTAGATTCCCTTCATTGTTGTTTGTCTTGTTGGATTTTAATCCAAGGAACGCTTGTTATTCGATAATTGATTCAGTTATTGAAGCCTTTCTCTTAAGGTTTTCTTGTTCAATTATTCTCTTTCTTCCCATATATTTGATTATTACTTTCATGATGATGAGTGGCTAATTTCCTTATGTGATTCTAGGGTGATTGGCTGAAGGTTGTGGGAAAAACAATGATAGAATAATCTTAATCACAGTAGGACCTTGAAAGTTCGAGTCTTTATCCTTAACCCTAATGCATCTCGCTAGTTGATGAACATCTCGGCTGGGGTGGAATTCTTCTGACCGAGGTGACTTATCTGATCCGAAACTGAGAGTTAAGTGTTAGAGTTTGCCAAATTCTATTCTTATTACACCTTTCCTGGTTCAATGCAAGCTTAGGATGAGACTTACCTGGTAATTCCTTGTTTGTTTACCTAAGATCATAAGTGTAGGTAATAAAGGTTTATCCTTTATTGGGGTTTGAGTGTGCTTTCATCCCATCTTTGTGAGTTAGCCTGAGACTTACCCGGTAAAGGTTGATTCTATTCCCTTAGGTGGTGTGTTAGTTTGAGATTATAGTTTTTTTCCTTAATTCCTTGAGACTTACCCGGTAATAGGAGTTACGGTTTGGGATTAGTGGTTAGTGAGACTTACCCGGTGATCTAATCCACTTTAGTAACACCTTCCCTTGCAAAAATCTCAGCTTTGTCCGCTTATCTTGAGATCTTGAGTTGGAACCACAACTAGATGCTTTAATCCTTAGAATTGCATATTTCCTTAATTGACTTTTTATCATCTTTGATTGTTTTAATTGCTTCGCGGTTAGTAATTACATAGCTTACCTATTTCGACTTTGTTTCACTAAGTCCCTGTGATCGACCCCTGGAATTTCTTGCTTTTTACTACGATTGACCCGTACACTGCGGGTTCGCATCCTTGTTTTAAGCTTACATCTAGGGTTATAAATTTAAAGCTTGCACACACCGTTTGGAGCGAACAAGTTTTTGGCGCCGTTGCCGGTGACTTGGTCTAGACCGAGCCGGTTGCGGTACGCTTTTGGGGCACTTGCCCCCCGTTTCTACTAACCACTCTACTTGAGTGACTTTCGCAGGTTCTTTTTCTTAGGTTTATGCGAAGAACCCGCGCTGGGAAGGAAATCGTTCCTTACGATCCCGAACCAGAAAAGACATACAAACGACGCTTGAGAGAAGCGAAGATGACCGACCAAGACAATCGCGATCTTGAGGCCGAATTGAAGGAGACGTTAGAACAGCTACGCCTCATCAAGGAAGAACTGAGGCTGGAGAAAGAGGAAACTCGCGCAAGGACTGAAGCGATCGAAGCAGATATGGCAGCCTTACGAGACCATTATCTACCTCGACCGAGGCAAGACCCTGCTCCAGAGCCTCGACCGAACCCAGATCCTCGACCGATGCAGGATCCAGTTCCAGACCCTCGACCGAGGCAGGTCCCAGTACCTGTTGCCCCGGCCGATGTACTTCTACCTCGGATGCCAGTCCGAGACGCTCTTTTTGTAGGTATTCCACAAACCCTAGGACAGAGGATAGACCCCAATCAAAAATTGAGAGGTCCAGGAGTCGACCTAGGAGATCCAGCGGACCATGATTATGAGCTTCGACCGCAAGTTCTTTCCATGATTCGCCAATGTCAGTTTGGAGGGCTAGAGAAGGAATCTCCGCATCAACATCTACAAAACTGTGAGATCTTGATGGAGACCTTGAGACCTTCAAGGCTGGAAAACAAAAACTACAAGCTAAGACCTTTCTACTTCTCTTTGAAAGATAGAGCTCTTACTTGGTATCAATCTCTTCCTCCAGGAAAAAATTAGTACTTGGGAGGAGATGACGGCGGAATTCTTGACTAAATTCTTTCCCCCCTCTAAAACCGCTGAAATGAGAGGGAAGATTAATGCATTCATCATGAAGGACAAGGAGAGCTTGTCCAAATCATGAGAGAGGTTTAAAGACATTCTTTTGGATTGCCCACATCATGGGATTCCAAAGATAGAGTTGTTGGAGATATACTTCAAGGGACTGGACGGAAGCACCTAGTTCAACCTTCAACTACTATCTGCCGGCACGTTCATGGACATGCCGATTGACGAAGCTTGGGAGTTCATAGAAAAGCAAGCTTTGCACATGGAGAAATACTCCCACCAAGGTGCTGAAGGTGGAGTTAAAAGAGTCAACTTTCAAGATGCTCCGCCTAACAACAATCAACTCACGTCTTTGAAGAATGACGTGAAGCAATTGAAGGAACTCTTAGTTGCTCAAACCAAGAAGGAAGATCAAGGATCAAGGAACAACAATGGATACCATAAAAACAACAACGGTTCCCGGAACAACAACTACAACAACAATAGAGGATCCAACAACAATAATTGGAGGGCAAACAACCAAAATTCGGGTAACAATCATTCTAACTCCAATTCGAACGATTCCTCTAATCCTTTCCTCTCTTCCTCTTCTTCTTCTACTCCATAAAGAGCCAGGAGCAAGGATCGAGTTCATCCCATCCGGAAAAGAAAGACGCAGTGCTGGAGGCAATCTTGATCAAGCTTAGCGCTATGGAGACATCTATGACGTCATTTTCAAAGGCACAAAAAGCCTTTGAACAACAACTTGCTAGTAGGGCGAATGAAACGCCAAGAGATCCAGGGAAGCTTCCAGCAAGAACGGAAAGCAACCCTAAGGGCCAGATTATGACCATAACGACGAGGAGTGGACTGAAGACTGCAGATCCAGTGCCTCGGTCGATGCCAGTACAGACGAAGACCACCTCGGTCCAGGTGCAGTCGAAGAACACTTCGGCCGAGATGTCAACCGAGGTGGAGCCACATAAAGCGGAGGAGAAAACTGAAGTTTATATTCCACCTCATGCATATAAACCACCACTTACATTCCCCCAGTCAAGGGCCAGAGCACATCTAGACAAGCATTTTGGTAAGTTCCTTGACTTGATGAATAAACTACACATTAACATTCCTTTCCTTGATGCTATTCTAGGGATGCCCGCCTATGGGAAGTTCTTGAAAGAGATCCTATCAAGGAAGAGGAAACTGGAAGACTTTGGTGAAGTAAGGATGACATCTAAATCCTCGGAGCTTATTCAAATCATGAAGGAGAAGATGCCACCCATGTTAAGAGATCCCGGCTCATTGTGCATTCCCATTAAAGTTGGGGATGTCAGTTGTACGTGAAGCCTTATGTGATCTAGGAGCCAGCGTGAGCATCATTCCGCTGGAGCTATGTGTTAAGATCGGAGTTGGAGAGCCCAAGCCGGTGAAGATTCGATTATACATGGCGGACCGCTCCATTACCCATCCCGTGGGCATTTTGGAAGACGTTCCGGTTAAGTTAGGTAACTTCAATTTACTTATAGACTTTGTTGTGCTTGATATTCCCGCAGATTATCCTGTTCCTATCATTCTCAGGAGGCCATTTCTAGCAACTTCGGGTTGCAATGTGGATTGTAAGAACGCCAAGCTGAAATTCAATATTGGCGGAGATGAAGTGGAATTCGCATTACTTGCGGCCATGAAAGGAGAGCAGCTAGGAGATGATATCTTCAACATCTATGATGAAGAAGAATCAAGAGAATTGGTGAGCTCTATCCTTATTAACGATCCACTTGAAAGAGTTATTAGTTTTAGTTTAACGGAGGAAGGTATAGATGCTTCTTGTGATGCAGATATACGGAGCTTAAAGGCACTGGAAGAAGATCCAGGAGCTAAAACTGAGAAACTAATCCAGGAGACGAAGATCTCTAGTTTCGGTTCCAGTTGCAGTACCTCGACCGAGGCACTTTCTGGACCAAGCGAGGTGGCCGAAGAACATCTGGGTCAACCTCTCTGGACCTCGACCGAGGTCGAAAGCGCGATCATGTCAACTGAGACTGCTGAAAATAACAAACTTCTTACTCCCTTCTTTGACATTCATACTCAGTTGGTGGAACATCCTCTCCACCAAATTTCTGATAATAAAGGACCTTGGTATGCTGATATTGTTAATTATCTTGTTTGCTAGGAAATACCACCCGGATTGACGTACGCTCAAAGGAAGAAATTCTTCAAGGACGTACGCCATTACTACTGGGATGAACCGCTGCTATTCAAGCGGAGACCGGATGTGATGCTTCGAAGATGCATTCCGGAAGATGAAGTTAATAGCGTCATACGACATTGTCACTCACTTCCTTGTGGAGGGCATGCTAGCGCCAACAAGACATGCGCTAAGGTATTACGTTCCGGTTTCTTTTGGCCCATGTTATTTAAGGATGTGCAAACGTTTGTTATCTAGAAGGAATGAGATGCCACTCAATAACATACAAGAGGTTGAGATTTTTTATGTATGGGGAGTAGATTTCATGGGACCTTTCCCATCATCCGGAGGAAACCTCTATATTCTTCTAGCAGTTGATTACGTCTCTAGATGGTTGAAGCCATTGCTTCTCCCACTAATGACGCCATGGTGGTAGTGAAGTTCTTTAACAAGACTATCTTTCCACGTTTTGGGACTCCACGCATCATCATCAGCGATGGAGGGACGCATTTCATCAACCGGAAGTTCAAGGCACTTCTATCGAAGTATGGGGTGACCCACAAAGTAGCAACCCCTTATCACCCTCAAACTAGTGGACAGGTGTTAGCATGAAATATTGTGATATTTTAGGCACGTTTTCTAAGTGCATTTCATCCATTATGATAGTCATTGATTGAGCATTGATGCATTTGTGAGCTATTTTGCCTATATTGTCGATATGAATGTCTACACAAGCTTCATGTTGATTATAGGTGATTGAGAGCCATTTCCGAACGGAATTGAGCAAGGATAGAGATGTTTGAGCATGTCCATGGATTGAGGACATTCATAGGAGCAAAAGGAGTGCCAACTTGAGGAATGCACGAGGCTAAGGAAGAATCACGTTCTTGCCCTAAACCACGCTCTAAAATACGGCCGTACCACATTCCACGTTCAAATCCACGGCCGTGGAACCATGCAAGGGAAGCGTGGTTCATTCCAGTAGCTTCTACGGTCGTGGAATCATTGGTTCAAACCGTGTTGATTTCCACGCTCTAAATTACGGTCGTGGAACCTTCCACGACCGTGATCTTGGCGATCTTTTTCGCCACACTTTAAGCCACGATCTTTTAGAAGATTGGGCCGGGCCGATATTTTATCTTGTCCTATAAAAGGACGGACGAAGGGAGATTCCGTCGCCTCCGCTTAGAGACTTTTGGGACCTCGTTTTACACTTTCGCCTACGCCGCGACTTGGAGATCTTTGAGATTCTTGCAAAAGACGTATTTTGCGCTCATCCTTGGAGCTGCCCTAATCTCGCACTTTGGTGGAGATTGTGATTGAGATTTCCGGATTGACGGAAGATCGAAGATTCGGAAGATTGTTCGCAAGAAGATTCCTCTTCTTGTTTAGGTTTGATTTAGAAGACGGATTGACATCCCGTTCTTCCTTCTTATCCAAGATTGTGTTTGTTTGTTCTATTCCGAATCTAGTGACGATAATTGTTCTTGATTGTGACTTTGAGATTGGTTTGAAGTTTATTGAAGTACTTCCGGGAAGTTTTCATCTTTCAATCTTTTAATTCTTGAATTTGATATCAATATGACTATTGTTGGCTAAAAACCCTTAACAATTCTAAGGTGAAGGGTTGATAGTTGTGGCTTAGATGATGATAGATCGATCGTAAACAGATTGGACCCTGAGAGTTAGAAAGAATCGCCGACGAACCCTAAATTACGGCATGTTCTTGAGTCCACGACCGTGGAACCTCAAGATCTAACCGTGATTTCCCTTAAGTTTACGAACCGGCTTTTACTTTAATCCAAAGTTAAAGATTAGCTTTAACTTAGTCTTGGCTTGCCTTTTCTAGGTGGTAGTGAAGCCTCAACAACCTCTACCTCGATTGTGAGTGTCACAACCTTAATCGGTTTAGTTAGTCTTGATCCTTGGATTATAAGTTTGGGTATTTGGCATTAATTCTTACCTTTAGACCCTTTCTATATTGAAGCCTCAACAACCTGTATAGAGAGTGTCTTGTAGGTGAGTCATATAAGGTTTTTGGAACTTCACCGTACAATTTCCTTACATTAGTATACCTTTGCATATCTTAACTCTGTCCTTATATCATTAGTATATCTTGAATCGATTGCCACAGCTGGATTCCTAGATCTTTAGGATTGTTGTTTTCCCAATACTTGCAAAGCTTCTTATATTTATTCGCTTGATAATCTGCAATTGAATTTGTTCCCACCCAAATCCCTGTGTTCGATACTCTGGAATTCTTGCTTAACTATATCGATCCGTACACTGCGGGTTCGCTTGCTTGATTCTAGTTTTATAAATTTAAAGCTTATTTGCACGCACGCTAAGTGGCGAACAAGTTTTTGGCGCCATTGCCGGGGATTTGGTTTCGGCCGAACTCGGTTGCCGGTTGTCAAGTTTGGGAGCTTGCTCTCGTTATTTGATATTTCCTTGAGTGCATGCGCAGGTCTAGGAACACCGAGGATCTCTTACCTCTTGATCAAGAGCTTGAGTAGACTCTAAGGCAAAAGCGCAAGGAAAAGAAGATGGCTGAAGAACACGAACGTGATCTTCAAGCGGAGTTGGCGGAGAAAGAAGCTCAACTCCAATGGAATGAGAATATTCGTCGGGATGAAATGGATCGTCATCAATCTCAAGTTAACGATCTAAAGGATATGATGTTCCAGATGAGGATAGAACTAAGCAACCTTAAGAATAAAGGGAGCAAGAAATCCTCAAGACGGGCATCAAGATCAAGAAGAAGAAGTCATTCATCCGGTGATGATAGCGATTCCTCCATGCCACCACTAGAGGAAATTGATCCCACGATCAATGTGAATCCTTTCCATCCACGGGGAGCTGCTAATCGCCGCATTCCACCTAGGAATGCGAGGATCGAACGTGTGGATGATGAGCCAAGAACTCTTGGCCAAAGGATGGATCCAACACAACAACCGCGCCGTTTGGGCGTGAATTTTGATGCTGACGATGTACAAGGGTTTAGCTTCAACCCTCAAGTTATTACTCTTGTTCGCCAAAACCAATTTGGCGGGACAAGCGCTGAATCTCCACACCAACACTTGCAAAACTTTGAGTGTATGATGGAGACAATGAGGCCGAAGAATGCTACTACCAACAACTATAAGCTCAAGCCTTTCTTCTTCTCCTTGATGGGGAAAGCGTTGTCTTGGTACCAAGCTCTTCCTAGTGGGAAACTAGACACGTGGGAAGACCTTTCCGCGGAGTTCCTCACTAAATTCTTTCCGCCATCCAAAACGGCGGAACTTAGAGGTAAGATCAATGCATTTTCCATGAGATCTAACGAAAGTTTGTTTCAATCTTGGGAAAGGTTTCAGGATTTGCTTTTGGATTGCCCTCATCATGGCATATCCAAACTTGCCTTGCTGGAAATATACTATAAGGGGCTGGATGTGGAGACACAATTCAAGCTCCAATCCATCTCATATGGTACATTCATGGACATGAGAGAAGATGACGCTTGGGACTTCATTGAGAAGCAAGCAAGGGTCATAGAGAAGTATTCCCACCGGAAAGTGGAAGGAAATCGTGTGGAGCAAGGAGCAAAGCTCACACATGAAGCTCAAACTCAAATCTTTTCTCTCAACAATGAGATTAAAGAGTTGAAGGAGGCTATCAAGACTAACTTTCCAAAGCAACAAGGAAAGGACGTTGGCTACTTGGCCGACAACAACAATGGCAGTGATAACACAAACCGCAACAACAACAACAATAACCGGAACAACAACCGGAACAATTGGAATGGAAACAACAACAACCGGAACAACAATTGGAACAACAATAGGGGTTCAAACAACAACAACTGGCGCTCCAATCAACAAAATTCCGGTAACTCTTATCCTTCCAATTCTAATTCACTAACTCCACCCTCCTCTTCCTCTACTCCTTTGAAAAGCCAGGGGCAATCATCTAATGGAGGAAACACTTCGGGGAAGGAGAAGCCCGAGCCCATGTTGGAAACGATCTTGGGAAAGCTACAAGGGTTGGAGAACCGCATCATTAAGGTTGATGATCAAATTTCTAAGGTTGATAAAGCCCAAAAGGTTTTAGAAAACCAAATGTTCAGCCATGCGGAGGAAGTTCCTAGGAATCAAGGGAAACTTCCAGGAAAGACGGAGGACAACCCTAAGGGAAGGGTTATGGCAATCACAACTAGGAGCGGAGTGACTACCACCGATCCGCAGCCTAAGTTTGTTGAAATCCCCGTAGAGAAAGACAAAGAGAAGGGGAAGTAGAAGGAAGATGTCTACGTTCCTCCTCCAGCTTACAAACCTCCCCTACCATTCCCTCAATCTAGAGCGAGAGCGCACCTAGATAAACAATTTGGTAAGTTCATAGAACTCATGAGTAAGCTGCACATTAATATACCTTTCATTGATGCTATTGTAGGTATGCCGGCTTATGGCAAGTTCTTAAAGGAAATCCTCTCTAACAAGCGAAAGCTTGAGGATTTCGGTGAGGTTAAGATGAGTTCGGATTCTTCGGATCTCATCAAGACCATGAAGGAGAAAATGCCCCCAAAGCTGAAGGATCCGGGGTCGTTTTGAATTCCCATAGGAGTGGGAGATGTCACATACGATGCGTTATGTGACTTGGGAGCAAGTGTGAGCATCATACCACTTGCATTATGTAGGAAGATCGGTTTAGGCGACCCTAAACCGGTGAAGATGACATTGTACATGGCGGATTGATCCATCACTCGCCCCGTCGGTATTGTAGAAGACGTCCCGGTCAAGCTAGGTAAATTCTTTGTTCCCATTGATTATGTCGTGCTTGACATTCCTGCAGATAGTCCGGTCCCGATCATACTCGGAAGACCATTTCTTGCAACATCCGGCTGCATAGTCGATTGCAAGAATGGTAGACTCGCTTTTGATATAGGAGAAGAGAAGGTAGAGTTCGTTCTTTCCACTCTAGTGAAGGAACCAATCTTTGATGAGGATATATTCAATATCCAAGATGAAGAAGGGTTGTCTAGGGAAGAGGTAAGTGCTATTCTCTTCAACGATCCTTTACAAAAGGTTATCACTATGAGTCTAACAAATGTAGGGGAAGAAGAGGAGTGCAATGAGGCAATTGAAGCCTTAGAAGCACAAGAAGAGATGTATGAAGTGGAGTTTGAAAAACTCCACGATGAGGCAGAAAACGTGAGAATCCACGGCCATACACTATATTCCACGGCCGTGGATTTCACAAACAAAACCGTGTCGCACTCCAGAGAGTTATACGGTCGTGGAGAAAATGGAATAACCGTATTTCCCTTCCACGCCCTAAACCACGGCCGTGGAGGACATAGGGAAACCGTAATTTTGACCGTGGAAAGGGGTGATCGAGACACTTCTTCAACTTCTTCTGATTCTTCTCCCACACCTTCAACACCCTTAGACTCTTCTAAGGAAACATCGGATGCTCCTCAAGGATCATTGGATGCTCCGAAAGCGATGGATCAAAAACCACTTCTTACTCATCTAAGGTACGCTTTTCTAGGACCTAATTCTACCTTTCCAGTTATTGTTAGTTCCGATCTAAGCATAGATGAACATAATCAGCTCATGATTGTCCTTAGAAAACATAGGAAAGCTTTAGGCTATACTATTGAGGACTTAGTAGGAATTAAACCCTCCCTATGCATGCATAAGATACTAATGGAGGAAGATTTTAGAACTTCAAGATAACCTCAAAGGCGGTTGAATCCGACCATGAAGGAGGTTGTCAAGAAGGAAATTCTTAAACTTCTTGATGCAGGTATCATCTACCCTATCTCCGATAGTAAGTGGGTGAGTCCGGTTCAAGTAGTTCCGAAGAAGGGAGGAATGACAGTCATCACCAACAAGAACAACGAACTCATTCCTACCCGAACCGTAACGGGATGGCGGATGTGCATAGACTACCGCAAGCTTAACAATGCAACGAGGAAGGATCACTTCCCATTGCCATTCATCGATCAAATGCTTGAAAGGTTAGCACAACATTCACATTTTTGCTATCTTGACGGTTATAGTGGTTTCTTTCAGATCCCGATACACCCGGACGATCAAGAGAAGACCACATTCACGTGCCCATGGGGTACGTTTGCTTATAGGAGTATGCCGTTCGGGCTTTGAAACGCCCCAGCCACCTTTCAAAGGTGCATGATGGCCATCTTCTCCGAATACATTGAGGAAATCATGGAGGTCTTCATGGACGACTTCTCCGTATACGGTTCCTCTTTTAACGATTGCCTTTCTAACCTTTCTCTTGTTTTACAAAGGTGTGAAGACACTAACCTAGTTCTAAATTGGGAGAAGTGTCAATTTATGGTTAAGGAAGGAATTGTATTAGGTCACTTAATCTCTAATAGAGGGATAGAAGTAGATAAAGCTAAGATAGAGACCATAGAGAAGCTTCCTCCCCCAACTTCGGTGAAAGGGATAAGAAGTTTCCTAGGACATGCTGGATTTTATAGACGTTTCATTAAAGACTTCTCTAAAATATCAAAACCGCTAACTAATCTATTGATGAAGGATGCAGTTTTTGAGTTTTCGCAGGAATGTTTGGATGCGTTTAACACAATTCGGCAAGCTCTAATTTCAGCACCTATTATCCAACCTCCGGATTGGACTCTTCCCTTTGAAATTATGTGCGATGCTAGTGACGTAGCTATAGGAGCTGTTCTTGGACAACGAAAGGAAGGGCGAACCCATGCCATATACTATGCTATCAAGACGCTAGATGAAGCGCAGCTCAATTACGCCACTACCGAAAAAGAGTTTTAGCCATTGTCTATGCTATTGACAAGTTTCGCTCTTATCTTGTAGGTGCAAAGGTGATTGTCTACACGGATCATGCTGCGATCCGGTACCTCCTTGCAAAGAAGGATGCGAAGCCAAGGCTAATTAGATAGATTCTTCTCCTACAAGAGTTCGATCTTGAGATCCGCGACAAGAAAGGTTCAGAAAATTCTGTTGCGGATCATTTGAGTCGCCTAACACATCTAGAGGACGACCATTTACCCATCGACGACTCCTTCCCGGACGAACACCTACACATTATTGAGGAGTGCATCGATGTGATCTCCAAAGGTAACGAACCATGGTTTGCTGATTTTGTTAACTATTTGGTTTGTCAGGAGATACCACCCGGATTATCCTACGCACAAAGAAAGAAGTTCTTTAAGGATGTCCGGGAATACTTTTGGAATAAACCTCTCCTTTTTAAGAGAGGTCCGGATGGCATTATTCGGCGATGTGTGCCGGAAGATGAGATGCAAAGTGTCATCCGCCATTGTCATTCACTACCTTGTGGAGGACACGCTAGTTCGAACAAGACTAGCGCAAAGGTATTGCAATCTGGATTCTTTTGGCCTACTTTGTTTAGAGATGTGCAATCCTTTGTTTCTTGCTGCGATGCTTGTGAAAGAATATGTAATATCTCTATGAGGAATGAGATGCCCCTCAACAACATCCAAGAGGTGGAGATTTTCGATGTTTGGGGAGGAGACTTTATGGGACCATTCCCATCTTCTTGTGGAAACCAATACATACTCTTGGCGGTGGATTACGTTTCTAGATGGGTGGAAGCAATTGCCTCTCCCACCAATGATGCCATGGTTGTGGTTAAGTTCTTCAACAAAACCATCTTCCCACGATTTGGGACACCAAGGACTATCATTAGTGATGGAGGCTCTCACTTCATTGCCCGGCGCTTTGAAGCTCTTCTAGCTAAGTATGGGGTTACTCACAAGATCGCTACCCCTTATCATCCACAAACTAGTGGACAAGTTGAGATCTCAAATAGGGAGATCAAAGGAATCTTAGAGAAGACGGTTTCAAGGACTAGGAAGGATTGGTCTTTGAAGCTCGATGACGCATTGTGGGCGTACCGGACTGCGTACAAGACACCCATAGGAACCACACCATACAACCTTGTGTATGGGAAGTCTTGTCACTTACCGGTAGAGTTGGAGCACAAGGCGTTTTGGGCTATCAAGTGGTTGAATTTCAGCATGAAGGAAGCGGGAGAGAAGCGTCTCCTAGACCTTAATGAGCTGGACGAACTCCGCATGAACGCTTATGAAAACGCTAAGATCAATAAGGAGAGAGAAAAGCGTTGGCATGATAAGCATATCATTCCAAAGGACTTCAAAGAAGGAGATCAAGTTCTCCTCTTCAATTCAAGGCTTCGTCTCTTTCCAGGTAAGCTTAAATCTCGTTGGACCGGACCTTTTCTAATTAAGCGTATTTTCCCCCATGGTGCAGTTGAAGTATGGGGTGAAGCGGGCGGAAGCTTTAAGGTGAACGGCCAACGACTCAAGAAGTATACGCCGGAACTCCAAACTGAAGAGTTCGCGCCTACCGCACTCGAATAAGTGCGAGATTGGTCTAGCTACGGACCTTAAACAAAGCGCTTCTTGGGAGGCAACCCAAGGTATTGCTTTTTTGTTTTTGTTTTTGATTCATAGTTTAGCTTAGTTTAGACGTTTTTGCTTTGTTTTGCCTTCGATTTCTTCCGGTATGTTCGTGTTTTTGGATGTAGGAACGATGGAAAAGGAAAAGGGAAGGGTAATGTTGAAGAAAAGTGACGAAACATGGACTTTGGAGCTTTACAGAGAGTTCCACGGCCTAAACCACGGTCGTGACAGCTACAGTGACCGTAATTTCCAAAAGCCTTTGAAAAATCACCAAAACCACGGTTCCGTACATTTCCACGGCCGTGGAACCCCCCGACAGACCGTGATTTTCAAAATTTTGCCTGTCACTATATAAACCACGTTCTTCACAAAATCACTCCACAAAAACCCCTTCCACGACCCAAAACGCCGAATCCACGCCCTTCCTCCCAAATCTCCGTTCGTTAATCGTTTTCAACGATTCTTCTTCCCAAATTGAAGCAAATTCGACCACCAACGAGATCCAAGCAACGAATCAAGCGGCAAATCACCAAGGAACACACAATTCGGATTTTAAAATCCGAAACCTAGGTTTTTTCCACTCTTCTTGATCTTTGTCTATTTGGTTCGTTTTTGCTAGAAATTTTAGGAAGAATTGATTGAAATTGGAAGAAATTAGACTAGGGCTGCCTGATTGCTGAGTTTGAGTGTTGTTTGCTGATATTTGCGAAAAAACCAGACGAACCACGGTCGCTGATAGTTCCACGGCCGTGGAATCATCAAGAACAGCCCGTAATTTTGAACAGTAATGGACTTTGTGAGGAGAGTTTCAGGGAGGATTAAGGAGAAGAAGAATGAGCAGAACAAAAAGAGGAAGGGTAACCCCTCTTCCTCTTCATCCTCTAGAGCACCACCACCTTCCTCCCCTTCACCTCCATCCTCACCTTCATCACCCGCACCTCCTAGCCCTAGAGTACCGACCATTCATGAGGATCACCTCGATGCACTCGAGATGATCTAAGAGAGGGCTGTGATTGGACCTAGGTACCTATTGTTAGAGGATCTAGCTCCTCTTAACATCATAGAGGACCTTACTTGGCTCTTGGATAGAGCCGGACTAGTTGTCTTCTCGGCTATCCGAGAAGACGCTTATGATGAGATTACGAGAGAGGTTGTGACGTCGTTTGAGCACAGCCATGTGGATAGGACCGTTTCTTTCCGTCTTATGGAAAGAAAGTATGATTTTTCCATCCGTGAGTTCGGAACCTTCTTTGGGTTCCAAGAGACCTTCAACGGTCGTTTCCCTAGTGGCGTTTACGCCAAAGATTTCTGGGAGGAGGTTGCTATGGTTTACGCCAGCGAGGACCGCTGGCAACCAGCTGACACCAAGTCTAAGTTGATGTATCACTTAGCCTTGAAGATTGCTCACCGTGTTCTTTCGGAGTGTCTCTTCCCTAGGACGGAGATGCCCCAAAAGATCAAGACGGATGAGCTCTTTCTGCTATACTCTATGCTGTATGGGCGCCGAGCTGACTGTGCCACCCTCTTAGCTGCTACTATGAGCAAGCTTAAGAACAAGAGGAAGGACAACATTGGATATGGTGGGATAGTTACCCACCTTGCTAGGAGTTTGGGAGTTGATTTTTCTGCATGTACCCGCATACCAGCCGTACCCTTAGGACTTCATGCCTTCATGACTAGAGGTCTCATCTTCCCCACACATAGAGGTCCGCCTTATGCGGCCATGCCTTGGGAGAGCAGGACGGGTAGGGGTATTGAGTGGCTACAAGAGTACTCCATTATGGCTGGACGCCATAATTGGAAGGAGACGTTCGCTGCTATGCATGCGAACAGGATTGCAGCTCCTCCATATGTCCCACCACCGCCCGTAGTTAAGGAGGAGGAGATGAGGGATCAGTTTGAGGGTGGAGGGGGAGCAGAGCAGGAGTTTGGTACGTTTCCGGATCAGCCGGATGCGGCCCCTGATGTACCTAGACGTTCTCCACGTCCATCCAGAGCTTCAGGATCGTCTTCTCGCCGCGCTAGCGTGAGTGAGAGACCTACGTGGATGGCTACGCCTCCTGCATGGTATGGAGTTCCACCTCCATGGTCCACAGAGCAGTCATCAGCACCAGCACCAGCAGACACGCCGGGGTGGTATAGTCAGGCTCTGGGATGGTATGAGCAGATGCCGGATTGGGCTACTGGCCTTTCGGAGAGAGTAGGAGCATTGGAGATTCGAGCCGATGCTAGAGATGGACGCTTGGACGACCTCGATCACATGATGAGAGATGTCTACCGTCAGTAGTTTGGGCGGTTTTATGATCCTAGCTTCTCTCCATTCCCGCCTCCACCAGCGCCGCAGTGATGATTTGCATGACCGATTGTTTTAGCCGCTCCACCGCCATTTTGTGAGTTTCTTTTTCTTTTCTTCTTTTCTTTCTTTTATTTGAACATTAGGGACAATGTTTGTTCCAAGTATGGGGTGGGGTGTGACTAAAAGTTTGTAATAACTCTTACTCACTATGTTTGCTTCTATTCGAGACTATCTTGCATGTTCATTATATTGTTGCACGTTTTGTTATTGCATTGCATGAAAAAGAACTTGAAAAACCCATAAAAATTGAAAAATTTTGAAAATTTTGTGCTTCTAAGGAATTGAGATGATTTCTATGATAATCGCTACTTGTGAATTGAGTTTGATGACAATTGCATGCTTAAACAATTAGTGAATCGAAAAGAAATTGAATGTGTTGATTTTACCTTCTTTTTGCAAGTTTCATAATGTGATGAATGTTACCTAAATCATGTTGAGAAATTGAAGTTGAAATCACATTATAAGTTCCTATGCTTCTTGTTGAGATGATTAAGGCAATTCGATTTTTCTTTCTTCTTTCTTTGATCATTTAGCTCCTCATTGAAATATTGACCTCCTTTACCTATCCGGGAATTTGGAGAAGTGAATGAAAAAAAGGCATGTTTGATGTTGGAGGGCCATGAGAGCAAGTATTTGCAATCAAAAGAATAGAAAGAAATTGTAGGTTTGGGGAAGTCAATCATGACGATGAGTAACTCGGCACCATTCACATAGCCGGGTGTTTGTGTCTTGCCAAAGTCGGATTGAGCGATATTCCTAGCGGATTATGGTATGTGTGCTAAGGGTTTGAGGCATCTCATAAAAATTGAGAAACGCCAATCTCCTAGGCTTCGGTTTTTGTGCACCTCTATCCATAACTCCAAAAGTAAAGTCGAAAAATGAAAAGAAGAGAGCGAAGCTCTAAGTTGAAAATGTGCGGAAACCGCAAGAGAAGAAGAAAGAGTAGTTATCCACTTTCCCGGATTCATGCACCACATTCCTTAAAGTTTCCCTCCCTTTCCACATTCTAGACCTTTATCTTTGAAGTCCTTAAGATCAAAAGAATGTTATATGACTTGGTGATCTAAATTGAAGTTTCTTATGATTGATTTTGATAATGTTTGAAGGTTATGATGTTTGTATGGAAGTTTGATTGATTCATGATTTTTCTTTACCCTTTACTCTTTGATTAAGTGTATGAAAGTCTTATAAACGATTGAAGCAAGATTTGAGAATGATCTATTGTTTAGAAGGCACATTCATCCAAAAGAAGTATTGCTTTGAGAAGGTACACATATTTCATCCTAACTCTTGTTCTAAAGCTTTTTGAAAGACCTTGCTTAGGGACAAGCAAGTGGCAAGTATGGGGTTATTTGTTAGCATGAAATATTGTGATATTTTAGGCACGTTTTCTAAGTGCATTTCATCCATTATGATAGTCATTGATTGAGCATTGATGCATTTGTGAGCTATTTTGCCTATATTGTCGATATGGATGTCTACACAAGCTTCATGTTGATTATAGGTGATTGAGAGCCATTTCCGAACGGAATTGAGCAAGGATAGAGATGTTTGAGCATGTCCATGGATTGAGGACATTCATAGGAGCAAAAGGAGTGCAACCTTGAGGAATGCACGAGGCTAAGGAAGAATCACGTTCTTGCCCTAAACCACGCTCTAAAATACGGCCGTACCACATTCCACGTTCAAATCCACGGCCGTGGAACCATGCAAGGGAAGCGTGGTTCATTCCAGTAGCTTCTACGGTCGTGGAATCATTGGTTCAAACCGTGTTGATTTCCACGCTCTAAATTACGGTCGTGGAACCTTCCACGACCGTGATCTTGGCGATCTTTTTCGTCACACTTTAAGCCACGATCTTTTAGAAGATTGGGCCGGGCCGATATTTTATCTTGCCCTATAAAAGGACGGACGAAGGGAGATTCCGTCGCCTCCGCTTAGAGACTTTTGCGACCTCGCTTTACACTTTCGCCTACGCCGCGACTTGGAGATCTTTGCGATTCTTGCAAAAGACGTATTTTACGCTCATCCTTGGAGTTGCCCTAATCTCGCACTTTGGTGGAGATTGTGATTGAGATTTCCGGATTGACGGAAGATCGAAGATTCGGAAGATTGTTCGCAAGAAGATTCCTCTTCTTGTTTAGGTTTGATTTAGAAGACGGATTGACATCCCATTCTTCCTTCTTATCCAAGATTGTGTTTGTTTGTTCTATTCCGAATCTAGTGACGATAATTGTTCTTGATTGTGACTTTGAGATTGGTTTGAAGTTTATTGAAGGTTTTCGGAAGTTTTCATCTTTCAATCTTTTAATTCTTGAATTTGATATCAATATGACTATTGTTGGCTAAAAACCCTTAACAATTCTAAGGTGAAGGGTTGATAGTTGTGGCTTAGATGATGATAGATCGATCGTAAACAGATTGGACCCTGAGAGTTAGAAAGAATCGCCGACGAACCCTAAATTACGGCCTGTTCTTGAGTCCACGACCGTGGAACCTCAAGAACTAACCCTGATTTCCCTTAAGTTTACGAACCTGCTTTTACTTTAATCCAAAGTTAAAGATTAGCTTTAACTTAGTCTTGGCTTGCCTTTTCTAGGTGGTAGTGAAGCCTCAACAACCTCTACCTCGATTGTGAGTGTCACAACCTTAATCGGTTTAGTTAGTCTTGATCCTTGGATTATAAGTTTGGGTATTTGGCATTAATTCTTACCTTTAGACCCTTTCTATATTGAAGCCTCAACAACCTGTATAGAGAGTGTCTTGTAGGTGAGTCATATATGGTTTTTGGAACTTTACCGTACGATTACCTTACATTAGTATACCTTTGCATATCTTAACTCTGTCCTTATATCATTAGTATATCTTGAATTGATTGCCACAGCTGGATTCTTGGATCTTTAGGATTGTTGCTTTCCCAATACTTGCAAAGCTTCTTATATTTATTCGCTTGATAATCTGCAATTGAATTTGTTCCCACCCAAATCCTTGTGTTCGATACTCTGGAATTCTTGCTTAACTATATCGATCCGTACACTGCGGGTTCGCTTGCTTGATTCTAGTTTTATAAATTTAAAGCTTATTTGCACGCACGCTAAGTGGCGAACAACAGGTCGAGATCTCGAATAGAGAAATTAAAGCAATCTTGGAGAAGATCGTCTCTAGGACAAGGAAGGATTGGTCCATGAAGTTGGAAGACGCTCTTTGGGCTTACAGGACCGCATTCAAGACTCCCATTGGTACCACCCCTTATAATTTGGTATATGGGAAATCTTGTCATTTGCCCGTTGAGTTAGAACACAAGGCATATTGGGCGATCAAATGGTTGAACTTTGACATTAAGGAAGCCGGCGAGAAGCGGCTATTGGATATCAATGAGCTGGAGGAGCTGCGTTTAAACGCTTATGAGAATGCCAAAATCTATAAAGAAAGGACGAAGAAATGGCATGACAAGCGCATTATTCCTAAGGAGCTTAAAGAAGGAGACTTAGTTCTACTCTTTAACTCCCGCCTCTGCCTCTTTCCAGGTAAGTTGATAGCATGAATTATTGTCTATATTTTGGGGCCTATTTAGACGTTTTATCTTCAATAATCTGCATATTTGTATATATATTATGTGATTATATTGTCGTTTCATCTACCTTTGCGGGAATCGAGGTCTACACCAAGTTTCGTTGTAATCGTAGGTAAAATGGCACGTTTTGCATCAAAAAGGAGCAAAAGGAGCTAAGGAGTCAATGGAGCTACATTCAGGAGCTTAAGGAAGAGTCCAGGAATCATGAAATTGGATTATAGATTCACTTTGGACCAGATTTGAGAGATTTCACATTCAGTTGTGATTCACCTCGGTTGACTACAGAGTCACCTCGACCGAGGTGATCCAGAGGAGCCGACTCGACCGAGGCGAACACCTTGGACGCGGCAAGGATATTTTATTCTTGGCTGAGATCTTTTATTTTTGGAAGGAGGATCTTATCTTTTTAGGCTGGATTTCTGGAAGGAAGAAGATAATTTAGCCCATCTATTTTACCTATTTTTATGAGAAGAGATCTTTCTAAGATATCTTATCTTTGGAGGGTATTTTTCCTATAAAAAGGGTTGGATTTTCCACAAATCCAACACACGCTATCACCCGGAAGACATTTACAGCAGCAACACCCCGCATACACTCCAGTTGGGAGATTTGAAGAACCTTTTTGAAGGTTGAAGAAGGAAGTTTATAGCTTTTATAGCTTTGTGAAGGGTTTTGTAAGATTCCTTTAGATTCCCTTCATTGTTGTTTGTCTTGTTGGATTTTAATCCAAGGAACGCTTGTTGTTCGATAATTGATTCAGTTATTGAAGCCTTTCTCTTAAGGTTTTCTTGTTCAATTATTCTCTTTCTTCCCATATATTTGATTATTACTTTCATGATGATGAGTGGCTAATTTCCTTGTGTGATTCTAGGGTGATTGGTTGAAGGTTGTGGGAAAAACAATGATAGAATAATCTTAATCACAGTAGGACCCTGAAAGTTCGAGTCTTTATCCTTAACCCTAATGCATCTCGCTCAGTCGATGAACATCTCAGCCGGGGTGGAATTCTTCTGACCGAGGTGACTTATCTGATCCGAAACTGAGAGTTAAGTGTTAGAGTTTGCCAAATCCTATTCTTATTACACCTTTCCTGGTTCAATGCAAGCTTAGGATGAGACTTACCCGGTAATTCCTTTGTTTGTTTACCTAAGATCATAAGTGTAGGTAATAAAGGTTTATCCTTTATTGGGGTTTGAGTGTGCTTTCATCCCATCTTTGTGATTAGCCTGAGACTTACCCAGTAAAGGTTGATTCTATTCCCTTAGGTGGTGTGTTAGTTTGAAATTATAGTTCTTTTCCTTAATTCCTTGAGACTTACCCGGTAATAGGAGTTACGGTTTGGGATTAGTGATTAGTGAGACTTACCCGGTGATATAATCCACTTTAGTAACATCTTCCCTTGCAAAAATCTCAACTTTGTCTGCTTATCTTGAGATCTTGAGTTGGAACCACAACTAGATGCTTTAATCCTTAGAATTGCATATTTCCTTAATTGACTTTTTATCATCTTTGATTGTTTTAATTGCTTCGTGGTTAGTAATTACATAGCTTACCTATTCCGACTTTGTTTCACTAAGTCCCTGTGATCGACCCCTGGAATTTCTTGCTTTTTACTACGATTGACCCGTACACTGCGGGTTCGCATCCTTGTTTTAAGCTTACATCTAGGGTTATAAATTTAAAGCTTGCACACACCGTTTGGAGCGAACGTCTAACTTAAGTGCCAGAATTAAAGATCTGAAATGAAAAGACTAAACTTAAATGTTAGAATTAAGTATCCAAATTGAAAGGTCTAAAAATCCGGACAATGAGAAAGATTAGAAGAGAATATTTCATAAGATATATCCCTTATATTATTATGTTGTAAAAACTGGTCAACTTCATATCGTGGCATAGTGACGACAAGACATGCCGTTAGATGGGCTGAGAGGGACGGAACCACGGACGACATCGTATACGAGGGCGTATCATTCTCCTTCTCTTGGTTGTGAAACGTCCCCGTTTTACAGTGGTCAAGATGGTGCATGCCATATATATAAAAAGGCTTGAACTTTTAGTCTTTCAAGTGGGTGGAGCCGTGGAGGTTGTCAAATATTCCGGCAAGGCACGGGATCGAGTACCAGTAATGTATTGATGTCGATGGTACCGGAACTCTTTGAAATGATGCTCAATGCTTTGGATGGGTGATAAGCCGGGTGGTATACCGTCGGATATAAAGAGGACAAACTCCGGATCGGGAGGCTCGAACTTGTACTCCCTCAAGGTGTAAGAACCGGTTTTGGCCGTCACCGCCCCCGCAGTGACAGTGGCCGCCATCGTGGCAGGGTCAGTCCGCCCTGCGGCTGACCCCAGATTGCGAAGAACTGTTTTTCTTCCGTTTTATATCTTCTTTCCTTTCATAGAAGATCCAATCTTCTATCTTCCGGGTCGTCTTTCCTCTATCTTATAAACCTAAATCTGACCTTTCTTGATCTTTTCCAACCGCCCTCTTTATATTCCCGGCTTCTCGTATTCTTCTAAAGGCCGAATAGATAAATAAACAAAACCCACGCAAGGGGTCAACATTTTCAAAAGCTTTTCTTTTAAGTTGTCGGTCTGAGATAGATGTAATGGGAACCACCACTACCTCCACGGATCTCTGCAACTTAGTTTTTCTTTCTTTCCTTTATGTGGACCTATTATTTGCTTTTCCTGGATTTCTGCAATAGTGTAGCTTTGATAGCATGGGCTTATATCTATATATATACCTATCGCAGATGACACGTACTAGAACTACATCTGTTGAGGGAGAGGAAGGGGCCGACCACCTCTTCCACCTGTAGTCCGCAAACGAGGACGTGTAGGAAGACCTCTACTAGCTAGAGGTCGGGGCCAAGCCCCTGTTGCTGACTCGCATGTTGTTGAGACGTCCACAAAAGAAGTTGTTGAGAGTGTTGTTCTCGAGACAAGGAACGGGACCGCTGCTAGGTCCGGCGCAGAAAAAGAACAGTCAACCGAGTCCGGTCGAGTGTCTATCGGAATTTTTTGTTTACTACGACTATGTCCAAAGGGTCGAGGATGCTATTAGGTCTGTAGAACCTACCCCAACGCCGCCAGTGCTCGCAAAATCAGTTGAGGTTTCGCAGAGAGTGACATAGGTAGTTTCTGCACCTGTGCGAGCTGCTGAGGATGTTAGAGTTCTGGAGGAGGTGAGAGATCCGAGATCGGATTGTTGGTTGAAGTCCTTCAATCAGTTGATGGTACCACCTTTCAAGGGGAAGACAATATTAAAGGTGGAGCTTTGGCTAGGCCACGTAGATTTTGCTATGGAGGCGATCCGTTGCCCAGAGGGTCGTCGAGTAGATATTGTACAGACCTTGCTTCGGGACCAAGCTCATCACTTGTGGATGACTATCCGCACTAAGGTCACGAGTTAGAAGCAGATGAAGACTATGATCTAGGATTACTATTGCATTGCAGCACTAAGGAGAGATCGACTACAAGATTTCCTTGAGGCTGGTTTCGAGGACATTCCTATTTATGAGATTGTCAACAAGTTTCAGGAGGACTTATCACTGTTGGGTCCTTCCGCACCACCAGAGGATCAACATGTGTATCTATCCTCTCGGAGGCTGAGAGATTCTACACGTTCTTACCTTGCTGGATTCCGATGTGACTCCTTGACGGATTATCAAGATAGAACATCAACTTATGAGAGGGACCGACCGGGTCCCAAAAGAGCTTATCAGACATGAGGTCATGAGAAGAGACAAAGGAATGGACCAACTAGTACTAGAGCTGGAGCCTTTGGCTGCGGGCGTGGTCAGTTGCCAAGACGCTCTAGTTTCTAGTAGGCATTACAGAGTTCCAAGAGAGGACGGCAATGTCATAACTGCGAAAATGTTGGACACATGAGAGCTAACTGTAAGAAGACTCTAGTGATTTGATTTTCTTGTGGCAAGCGCGGACATAGAGCTGTGTTTTTCCGACAGGGCAAGACACCATCACATTAGGGTTCATCACCTGCTAGCAATGCAGGAGGCGGGCATAGGTTGCCTAAGTATCAATCTCAACAAAAATGGAGAGTTCCTGGTTATACCGCTCCTAGGGTTCCGTTCAGGGACAAGGAAGGGGTAGAGGATGAGGTGGTGGGACCACTAACTTTAGAGGTGCTTCAGCCAGAGTTTATGAGTTGAGGAGTGCAGTGGAGCCGGCAGCTCCAACAACCACATGTACCATTCATAGTGCTAAATTGGTAAGACCCAATTACATGGTGATGAAGAATAAATTTATGAGAAGGCGGAGTCAACCCCGAGTCAAGCTAATCCTCAAGTTGATAAGACCCAATTACATGGTGAAGACAGACAAAAGTCCCATAAGCAACAAGTTGTAACACTTATGGTGAGCAATGCACCCCAAATTGATGTATAACTTGTAGTCGAGGTTAAATAGTGCTAAATTGGTAATGTAGAATTGTTTGCCTGCTTTAGGAAACCTAAATTTCTTGTATGATCTTCAATATTTACGGGTTGGTTATATGGCCAGGAAATAGTACGATCGTGAAAATGTTAATTTTATAAAAGCCAATGTTTTATAAAATAAAATAGAGATTAATTTTTATTTATTGGAACTTCTTGGATTTATTTTATTACTATTAATATATATATATATATATATATATATATATATTGAAAACTCCACCTTGAGTATATATTTGAATATGTGATGATGAAAGACTTAACACAAAAGCGGTCTTCGTACTAACAATATATCGATTGTAATTCTAGTTGCTTGGTTTGTTTTGGTGTTTGTCTAAAATGTATGAAGGCCTTGGAAAGGATTTCAAGGAATAGATGGAGGCCTTGAAATCAGATACAAGGGACAAGCTCAAAGTTTGAAGAGGTTCAACACCGGGGCCTTGAAAGCCATTTCAAGGGATCAAAAGCTGAAGCCTTGAAACAAGATTCAAAGGATATAACGCTGAAAGGAATTCAAATCTCTAACAAAATCAACCAAGGATCCAGAGAAGATCTTCCAAGAAGATTCGGCCAACAAGAAGATCTAGACCAAGGAGATACGGTCCAACAAAAAGGATCTCGCATAGATTCTCAACAAAAGTGCGAAAGTTCCTCTCAACAGATATCGAAGATCTTCATTCAACGAATCTCTACAAATCTGAAGATCTCGATACTTAAAAGACAAAGATCTTCAAAAGCGTGAGAATATTACGGAGAAGAAGAATCAACCTGCTTTAAGGAGATGAAGAAGATAAAGAAGATCTACATCAGCTATCTCATCTCAACCAATAAGCGTTTTCCATGGAGAAGAAGAAACACCCACAACGGTCATCTTCCCAACGGCTAGAAGACTTCTCCATCGAAGACTATAAATGAAGATGTCGATTGAAGAAGAAGAACAATAAGCTTACACGGAAATATCCAAAGTCTTCAAGCGATCAAAAACATCTTCATTCGATCCAAGAAGTTTTTCTATCTCTCTTTATTCAAAAGCTTTATTCCTTAGAGAGAGATAAACTCGAGAGCTCCATTGACATATCTAAATAGTGTTATACTCGAGTGTGTGTTACTCTGCGAAGTAACTATGCTATTATAGCTAGGTTAAGAGTTAGAACTAGATCGTAGCGTTGACTACAATGAGAGAAGAAGGGGTTTCTTCTAGGTTGTATCTAGGACTCTTTGAAACTGACAATAGATAGTTAGATCCTATTGGTATACCTTAGGACAGAGATTAGGCTATTTAGAGCCGAACTTCGTGAACATATCCTTGTGTCGATCTTTTCAATTCCGCACCATATCTTGCTTTATTGTGACTAACTTTGTTTTGCAGGTCTACAAAGTCAAGACCTTTAAATTCACTTTCGAAGCCCTTGAAATCAAGTTGTGTCACAAAGAACTTAGATCGACATTAAGACCTTTGAAATCAGTTTCAAAGCCTTGAAATCAGTTTCATTCCTAATAAAATTATTTAAATTTCATATATCATAAAACCCGCATATGTGTTGACTGTCGGCATAATTAATAAGTTGTACACTTTTTTTATCAAAGGAATTCCATAATGGTTCTTAATAAATTGTACCCTTCTTATATAATGAAGCGGTAAAATAATAATATGTATAACTATTTTTGTCAACAAACTCCCACAAGATGTGATTTATAAACTAGTTGGAGTAAAAAATAGAAAAAACATATCTAAATTTTTAACAACCTTACGTGTTATCTTACTAAATGGTGATCAATTGTATACTAAGTATATTTAATCTAATTAATTTGTTCTTATTAATATCATTGAAAAAAAAAATTAATTTATTATCCGGTTCTCAATAATTATTATTAGAGTAAAAAACATATTAAGAAAATTAAAGTAGAAGATATAATACTAACAATGTGTTTTACTTTAACTCACACTCTTATCTAGTTTAATTCACAGTCTTATCTTAGAGGACAAAAAACACGTAATTACAAGAATTAAAATAGTTTTTTTATTATAAAAAAATAGTGTATTTCCCTTTAAAAAAAAGAAAGAAGGAAAGTTTTAATATTAGGTAAGGAGGGCGAGGGGTGGAGTTACAATAGAAGAGTATCATCGAGTGAGAAATCGATTTGATTGTAAAAAGCCATGAAACATCCGAACGTGGCGTGGCCATTGGCCACTACTACCACCGGTCCACCACCACCACCACCGCCTCGCATCCCTTTCATTTTATATTTTTACCTTTATAATCGTTTAAATGAAAAAAGGTGGGTCCCCCCATTACGACAATTCGAGGACCCCGAAATAAGTTAAAAAGTTACTTTTTACAAAAAAATAAGTGTTTTTCTGTCCTACCTAGATTTTTGTTTTGGATTTTTTTTTTATGTTTTACAGTTAAAACAATCATTTTAAAATAGTTCATTTATTTTAATTTTTTTTACGGTTAATAACAATGAAATGGAATTACCAAAAGAAAAAGAAAGACAATTTTAGTAATTAGGCCTTTTAAAAAAATTATAGTAATAATTAGGTTTTTTAATATTTTAATTAAGTAAATATTTTTTAAACTATTTATTCTCAAATTCTACCCACTCTTTTCTCAAGATATATATTTACTAAATATAAAATTCGAAAAAATCTAATAAACCAAATTGTTTTTAAAAAAAGAAAATAATGAAATGGTAGAACCGCGCTCTTTTTTTTATCTTTATGCTCAAAATTAATGTTATTACAATAGTGTAATAAGAAAAATAACATTCTTATATAACTGTTCTGATGAGAGTGTATACTATAAAAAAATTCATACTTCATGATATAGTCTTTTAATATGTAATTTATATCTTACCCTAAGAATTCTTATCTGTTATAACTAAAATTTGTTAATAATATTATAAAGTTTGAAACACCCACTCATTGGACATTTTCACTAAATAAATTTTTGTATCTTAATTATGTTAGCTTTTTTGATAAAAATAAAACTACCATTACGTACCTAATTAATAGCCTTATAATTGAAACAATAGACCGAATATTGATATTCATGATAGGCTTTTTTCTTTATCTACTTTCGTTAAGCTAGAAGAAAGAAAAAATACTCGTAACAAATACACACAAAAAAAACACTAACTTATAAATCTATATTTATATATCGATATATAATCTATATATTTATATATAACTACTAAAATAGTATGCATTACGTTAATACGTTGTGCAAGTAATATTTCAACAAAAACAATAACTTATAAATCTTTATTTATATATCAATACATAACTTGTAATATTTTTTTATACGTTAGATCAAAAATTACTTATTGATTGTGTGTAAGATTTTATAGTATATTTATTTAGTCCCTTAATTATTTTTTTAATATATAACTACTCATTATGTGTTTCGCTGTGGAAGCAATATTTTACAATGGATACAATTAGTGCCGCAAAATCCTTTTTTAAAATTCCTTAATTATTATTGTAATAATTTTACATTAAATAATATAAAATGTTAGATTTTTAAAGATTGGAGTATTTTTTTGTACGTTAGATAAAAATTACTTATTGATTGTGCAATATTTTGTAGTATCTCTTTTAAATCCCTTAATTATTTATCAAGTTTCCTTAATTTTTTTTTTATCCCTTGTCGGGACGTCGGCACGTTAATTATACTGATAGTTTGATAACTTATATAAATAGAGAGTTTTTTTAAAGATTAAACAAATCATACATTTCTTGATCTTTTGACTAGTTTAAGTATATTTATTATTCATATCGGATTAATATTTGTTATGTCGGTTGTTGACCTAACGTATGTGGGTCGTTGACGTACGCGATTAATATTTGTTATGTCGGATTAATATTTGTTATGTGAGTTTCCTAAATTTTTTGACTTTGTTATTTAATTTAACAAAGCCAAATACGTATATTTTCCCACATACGTGGGTCGTTGAACTAAAGTATATCAGTGGTTAACATACTAATATGTGGAAAGTTGATCTACTACGTGGATCGTTGTTTCTTACAAATACATGGCTTTGTTATTTCATTTAACAAGGTCAAATACACATATTTTTTGTATAATATATAATTCTTTTTTTTTTCCTTCTCATGATTATTTATAAATCATCTTTTGTCCACAACTTTTTTAATTTTGATCATATTTTCATGTATAATTATTATATTAAATATTAATATATATTATTTGGATCGTTTACCTAATTATTTTTATAATTATTTTTTTGTAAAATTCTCACTATTTACTTAATGATTTTTTAATTTATCTGATTATTTTAAAAAATATACCCCAAATTTAAGGTATAATAACCTGATTAATTTATAGTAATTTTAATAAAATACACAAACATTTAATTAATTAATTTTTATAATTTTTTAATATATAATAATAGACTTTTAAGTAGTATTAAACTATATAAGAAGATAAGTGGTGGCTTGTTGATAAAGTTGGATAATTTACATGTGGTTTCCTGAAATATTGACGCTTTAACTAATAAATAAAAAAGGTAGCATTAATTTCAGTCATCATCTCCTACCTCTATAAATTGAATCCAAACCCTAAAAGACCCTAAGCTTTCTCCATCGGAATCAACAGATCATGCAGCCAGAAAACTTCGCAGCAGGATTGTACGGGTACCCGCTTCCTTGGTCAGCTCATTACGAGCCGGAAGATGGATACGGGTATCCACTTCCCATGGCGGTTGGGCCTCGATTTGAGTCAGCTGTGTCTTCTTCTGAATTGACGGATGAGAAGACGCTGGCCGCTCTGAGGAACCACAAGGAAGCCGAGAAGCGGCGACGTGAGCGCATCAACTCTCACCTCGATCGCCTCCGAGCTCTTCTTCCCTGCAGTTCCAAGGTGCTTCATTTAATTTCTTGATCATGCAATTATACTTGAACGTTAATCATAACCGCTTTGGCTTAATCATCAAAACAGACGGATAAAGCCACACTCCTAGCAATGGTTGTCCAGCGAGTGAGGGAGCTAAACGAAGAAACGTCGAAAATCATGAAGAAGAACGGAGAGGGAGAGGGGATCCTCTTTCCGTCAGAGTCTGACGAGTTTTCGGTCGAACATGCTAATCACGAGGACCTCAGGGAGCTCCGAAGCAACGGGGAAATGATCCTCAGAGCTTCGGTGTGCTGCGAGGATCGGAGCGACCTCTTCTCGGATCTGACGGAGGTAGTTAATTCCCTCCGCCTGAAAACCCTAAGAGCGGAGATGTCGACCCTCGGCGGTCGGACGAGCAATGTGTTGATTTTGAGCGGCGATCAGTGCAGTGGGAGGGAGGAGTGCGCCGTGTTTCTACATGAGGCGCTGAAGGGGGTGGTTCATCGTTCGGGCAATGCAGATCGGTTGAAACGGCGTCGTAGGCTTGAACCACAAGCCCATGCCTAAGACTTATCGTTTATTAAGCATGTGTTCCCACATAATGTGTGTTTTTGAGTATGGTTTTAATGGGTGTTGTTAAGTATGCATGGGTTTGTTTGATTGTATAAGAAGTAAGTTTAGTTTTATATGTAAGCAAATGAAATGTGTTGTTTAATTAAGGTGCATGCGGTGCGATGCGATGCGACTCATTATGGTTGTAATAAAAGTAGGGTTGAAAAAGGAAATGATTTGAAATAGAAAGTGGGCGTGGGGGCTGAAGCAGACAAAAAGAGAGGAATGTCGGAAGGAAGCAACGACTACCAACGCAGCGTGCTCCTGCCGGGACCCCTTTCCTATCATTCTTCATCTTCTTCTTCCTCCTTTTTCATTTTATGTAACATAAAAACCAGTTACAGAGACACGACTCTTTACACCACTCCAATGCCAAATTCAAGAGACCATATGTGCCGCATCATCTTACCAACCAAGCAAACATTTTTTAAGGTTTCCATGATCCTCACACTACTAAAGATAACAAAACTTCACCCATCAAAAATTCATGAATTGTATCCTAAAAAAGTTAAAACCAAGAACCATATCGGTTGGATTAAGCCCACGGTGAACCCTAAACCTGGGATCAAGTTGTGAAATTCAGAAAAAAGACAAAATAATTACAAATTGAGAAATGCTTGATTCGAGTGTGTGAAACGCTTGATTCAAGTTTGGTTGTTCGCTCCAAAAGGTGTGTGTGCAAAAAGTCTTAAATTTATATCCTAAATTATAGACCTAACGATAAGCGAACCCGCAGTGTACGGGTCTGTCGTAGTAAGGGCTATTATTCCGGAGTCGATCTCAGGGAATTAGTGAGAACAAATCAACAAGCAATCTAACTTGTAAAGCAAGCAAAACAATGATCAATAACAATGATAAAGATGTAAGAATAATTGGGGAACACAGATTCTAGAGATCCAAATATCCGACTGTGGTTTTCAATTCAAGATGTCTAAAGAAGTATCAAGGACAAAATTGGTTTGCAAAGATATATGTCTAAGGTAGGATATCGTACGGTGAAGTTCCAACACCCACTTGTCTCACCCAAAGGTTCTCTAACACTCGATGTTGAGTCTCGATATATGGAGGATCTAAGGATAGGATTGCACTCTCTGTACCAAACATCAAACTCAAGGGAGTCAAAAGGAAGCACAAGGTAAAGGTTATGACACTCTCCACCTTAATAGAGGGTTTTTGAATCCTCTATTACCTTGAACTCGTAAACATTTATAACCAAGCAAAGCTATGGGTAAGAATGGTTCAACAAGGCTAGAGTTTAGGCAATCGTTAAGTTTGGGTAAAGGTAAAAGCAAAACGTGCACAACAGAAGAAACCACGGCATGATCTTGGGAAACCACGAGTGTGGAACCTCAAGAACAGACCTTGAAAATCCTTTTGCGAGGGTTTAATCTCACAACTCTCAGGGTTCAATTTGTTTAGAAGGTTCAATCTATCACCGTCTAAACCACAACCATCAACCCTTCACCCTAGAATCGCAGGGGGTCTAGTCAACAATCGTCATCATAATATCAATAATCACAAAAGAAGTTGAGAAAGAATGAAACCAAGAAATTAAAACTCAATATTCTCAAAATATCTCAATTCAAATCAAACACAAATAATCTCCGTTCTTATGTTCAAAGAATAGAAATCAGAATCAGTAAATCTCACAAAAGTTCTCTAATCTCCAAGCACGGGGTTGTCAATCTCAAAAGCTCTTCAATCCGACTTCGGAGTGTGCGACAAGAAAACCTCGAGGATAAACGTCCTTCAATCTCCAAAGCGCAATCCAAAACCTAAGTGTAAGCGAGTGTCCCCGATATCGCAGCCGTCAACCTATTTTATAGAATAAAATTGGGTTTAGAAGGCTTCCATTTACGTTACCGACGTGACAATAACGGAACGGTCTTTCCCGAAGAAAACCACGGGTGACATCATCAAAACCACGGCCGTGGTTTGTCCCGTAATGGCTCTCGACCTCTCTTTTCACGTGTGGAAATCAAAGAATTAATAAAATCACGGGCGTGGAAGTTTATTCTTTGGCCGTGGTTCTTCCTTTTTGACGTTTCTCTTCCTTATCTCTCTTCACACTCCTTCCTAGCCTCCTCCAATGCTTCCCATTGAGGTCCACTTCGATCAATAATCCATGAATGCTCCATTTCCATCTAACTCAGCGTCAATTCATCTATAATCACAACAAAGCTAGCGTAGATCTCCATTCCAACATAATAGGTGAATATGCTCATAAATGTTGTGAATATACGTCGATGTACTCAAATGAAAGGGAAAAGCTACCTATATGCACATTTAAACTAACGTCATATTCATGCTATTAGTGGTCTAGACGAATATTTCGAAGATGTTGTAGTCACGTGCCCCTGTTGATCGAGGTTGTGTTTGATGTCTTCGAAGATCCTTTATCTAGGTGGAAAAACGTCGTGGGATCCACATTTACGCTAGAGGTATGACACCCCCTTGAAAAAGGTTTCTACTATCCTTGTTCCTATGGCAAGACACCATATTAGTTCATTTATCTCGTGTACTAATCATGTTTTCCTTGTCATCTCCCGTGGTTTGTATATTTTGAATTTTTGGATCTTTTTACCTTTTCGTCATTTACTTATGGTGTTTATTGTGTTTTCTATTAGTTTTTTGCTATTTACACGAAGGTTTGTCCGTTTATCGATTTTCGGCCTCTCGACCAAATATGTTTAGTGTAATTGAACATCTTACCTTCATAAAAAAAAAGTTGATTGTTTTGTTTTTTGAATGTTTCATAAAATATGAAAATCAAACAAAAAAAAAAAAAGTTCTAGTTGGTGCCCGGTAAAAATACGTATATTTGTGATAGATTTGCCCAAAAAAAATCCTTAAAGAAAAAAATTCAAATAATTAAAAATATCTTTTTAAAACATCTATAACCTATGTAAGAAAGTACTAAACAAATCTAATCTAACAAATAATATAGACTACCAAACAAATCACAAGGTTTTCCTTGACTTAATCAAACATTAATATCTGAATATATCTTCTCTCGATTGCTCTACTTAGATCTCTTTATTGTGAGTTATGATTGTGAAATATGAACTTGAGGTGAGTGCAATTATCATATTTGGTAAGCAAACAATGATGGCTATAGACCGTGTGTAATTAGAGTCTCAACTATTTTAGACAATTCCACAAAATAACAAAGAAATACACTTAGAAGATTATTCATTTCAGTTGTATGGTTTTATATCAAAGATGTTGTAATCTCTTATCACGAGAACACAAGCAATAAGCGAAGTATAACTAATAGGATTATGTCCTTTTAACATTCAACTAGTTCATAACCGGTGACTAACACGGATATTTTTAAATAAATATTTAAATAATGCGTATATTGATTATATAGATAACGGGGATTTTCAAATGAATATTTTGAATGACGTGTATATTGATTATACGAATAAAATATAAATTAGGTTATAATTATAATAGTTTGTATTGTGCACGAATATTTGTATGATATATGATTTAAAATTTAATATTCAACAATATAACATGTATTTATATTATTTAACTAATAGTTTTCTTAAGGTTATGTTATTTGAGTAATTATATTTATTTAGTTCGACACCAATAACTACCACCAATTATTGAAAGTTATAATGTGAGATACTTGAAAACGAAAACAAATAATTAAAATTTTCATGGTTTAGTAAATTAACTAAAGCGCTCGATCAAACTTTTTCTTGAAAACTGGAAACTACTTCTTCATCGTTATCAATCTCAAACCATAATCACCAAATCAGAAATATGTTACTTTTAAAAGCAAAAATCTAGAACTCGAATTTTATAAAGGAAATTATAAGAAAATTATATCGGATAAAACTTGAGATTGTTATTGAATATCTATCCCGTTAAATTAAATAATTTTAAAAGTAAAAATCTTAAAACTAAAAATAACCAAAATTGAAATATGTAACCAATAGAATCGAAATTTTGAATAAAAATCGAAAATTGTAGGTGAATTTATATCCTTAAAAATATTAATTTAAAACCGAAAAACACAAAATATAAAATCCGTAACTTATAAAAAAATATAAGAGTGAATTTTTTTAAAAAAACACCAAATCCTAATTTTATTGTTAGTGAAAATTTAAATTTGAATTAATTAGAGTGAAAATTAAAAAAGAAATCACCAAATCTTAGGTTATA
>BSUD01000008.1:13468588-13479478 GCA_033239045.1 Fagopyrum esculentum
TATATATTCCATTAAAATTTGATAATTTAAAGAGTAAAAAATTTAAAACTGAAAATCACCAAATCTTAATATGTAGCCTAAAAAATCAAAAATTTAAAATTTGAATTTTATAAGATTGAAATTTTAAGAAATCTTATTGGATACAAATTGAAATTTTTAGTGAATATTTACATCCTTAAAAATAGATAATTTTAGAAAACCAAAAATCATTAAATATAATTTACGTAACTTACAGAAATCAAAATGTTAAAATTTGATTTTTAAATGAGTGAATTTTTTTTACAAAAATCATCAAATCTTAGTTTTTATTGTTAGTGAAAATTTAAAATCAAATTTATTATAGTGAAATTTTTAAAAAATCACAAAATCCTAGTTTTTATAACTTGTAGGGTAATCTGTCTTATTTGGTTGATTAAATATTTTAAAATATTTAAAAATCGATTTTATACGAGTGAAATTTTAAAAAGTTGTAACATCCGGAATTTTTATTCCGGATTGTTAGCAAGTTACCGACCTTCCCGCAGGCGCGACTCAGTTTTCCCGCCGGCACTAGGCGCTGAATAACGGGATTTATTCCAAAATCCCGCGCCGACCCCTCGTTATTTCACTCTT
Source organism: Fagopyrum esculentum (assembly GCA_033239045.1). Lineage (NCBI taxonomy): Eukaryota > Viridiplantae > Streptophyta > Magnoliopsida > Caryophyllales > Polygonaceae > Fagopyrum > Fagopyrum esculentum. Next base: position 13,469,201 of record BSUD01000008.1, read on the forward strand.
GCTTTTGGACCCCTCGGTTCCTAGCGTAAAATGAGAGGATGTGTCAGTTGACCCTTGGGTTCCCTCTTTTGTGGCAGCCTTGTCCCACGGTTGGACAGCGCCACGGGGGGCGGCCTGCAGCTCGTGGCCACAGGGGCAGCGGCCTCTAGCCGCAAGGGCGCCCATCTGGGCCGCAGCGGCGGTTCTGCCCCAGTCCAACTTCCTCTCTGGGGATTTGTTTCCTTCATTTCAATCCCGTGCCTTTGCTTGGTGAGTTCCCTACCTTGAGTATGTATTCTTAGATGATATTAGAGGATGTCGATGATAGAAGCATGCTAGGTTTGGATCTAGGATAGTTGGAATGCCATGTAGTGGCTTGTGAACCTTAGGCGAGTATGGAGAGGTTGTTGAAATGTTCTAAGGGTTAAGGGTTGTATGTTTCTGAGTGGTACATGGGATGAGTGTTGGGATATCCTTGTGAGGCTTGTGAGGTTGAGATTGTAAGTTTATAGTTGTGAGCTTATGGTTGTTGAGATTATGAGCTAGAATATGCGTATCCTAGCCTAGTGATGTTACCATTGAGGTTGTTGAGACTAGGCTTGTTATCCTAGTGGTGTTGTGAGTTGTGATCTTGCGAGATCCGAGGGCTTAGAAGTCTTAGGACTTCTAGCTTATGTTGAGTGTGATGTGAGCATGAGGGATTCTAGGATGCGGTCCTAGAATTGAGAGTCAAATGGTCTTGCGTAGATCATTTTTATAGAAGTCTTAGACTTCTATTGTGAGTAGGTTGTTATTGATACAATTATCTTCTTGTGATCAGGTTATGGGCTTCCTCCCTAAGGAAGCGAGAGTGTTGTGAGTTGAGTGTGGTACCGAGGTAAGTCTCCGGACTTACTTAACTCGTATTCCTTGTATTAGCGTTGATGCGTGTTTGGTGATGTGCGTTTATTCTTTATGTTATAACAGTTAAACCGGAAATAGGACCACCGACCTTAATATAATTTTGGCCAAGTATATGATAACTGGCAGTGACATCATTTGCCTAGCTCTTGCGAGAGTCTAGGAGGTTTTTGGCAACTAGCCGTGCTGGTTAGACGGTTGGAGGCATCCGTACCGTTCCATGCCGGAAATAGGGACCGAGGCGGGACCACGGTGGTCCCGTGTCACAAAACTAAGTTGAATTAGAACGGGATATGACTCAATAATAATAAAGATAATAAACCGGATTGGTGTGCTTTTGAGTATGTTGTGTGTTTATGATGATTTACTTGTGTTTGTGCCTTTTCCATTAATTCTAATGCTTCGAATATGAGCTAACGGTTTTATACAGAATGTTGTAGATTGCCTTGCAGGTTAGGAATGCGGCCGAGAGATCCGGAATGGTGGGCAGCCGGGGTCCGTACATTTTAGGAAGGGTTTATGAGTTGGAGTTTATGTTTTGTCCTTCGGTTATTCCATTTTGTATGCCGCTTGTTTGGCGTTTGGTTTTGAGTTGTATCTCGGCTAAAGTTTGTTGTTGCATTCTTTCGGGTTTCTTATCTTTTGCATTAAAAATGATTTACGATTTTGCCTTTATTTGTGCCATGTTGGAAAGGTCCGGTGAATTTGTTGTCAAGCTAAGGGTCGGAACCCATTGTGAGGTCTCGCCCGTAGCATTCTGATATTCCACGGATTCGGTGTGTTACAAAGTGGTATCAGAGCCAGGTTGAAAAAATGGCACTCACAATCTTCTAAAGGCCGAATAAGGAATAAACTAAACCCCACATGTTCTGAGTTTTCTTTTTTTTTTTAAATCACATGCATGAGTCGGGGTAGAATGTACGGACCACCACTCCTTTCCGCGGATCTCGGTAGCTTAGTTTATCGGATTTTGATATGTATATATAGGTATATATATATAGATATGGATATGAGGTTTGTAGTTATGCATGATGGAAGTGATGTGTATCTTGTGGATTGTAGTTGCATGATGGACATGATTATGTGTATGGTTGTATATGTGGACGATTATATGTTGTAGACTTTGTATTGATATGATGGCATGTTGGATATGCTATATTGGTAGAGATATGGACTTAGGACTTATATAGTTATGTATACGTATTCTTAAATATATAGTAGTTTATGGAGTTATGGGACCTAATAGAAAGATGATATTATGACATCATAACCTTTAAGACGATGATGTGGCTTGGGATAACGCTCATACGGGTTGGATTACGCTCAAGTATCGAGTCGGGCATTTCGCGATAACGAACACCATGACATTTTCGAATTCCTTTTTAAAGGATGTCGAAGAGGAGGATTGGAGACGAAGCAAATGAAGGACAACCAAGCAAAAGAAGAAAACGAGACAACTTAAGAGAGTGACATGAAGATGTAGAAGCCGTTACCAAAGGAGATAATTTATATAAGTTCTCCAAGAAGATGCGTGGACTACTAAAGATGCAAGTCAAGGAGGAGATGGGTGCAACCCCACAATGTTAGAGACGATGTTCCATTACGAAAAGTAAAGCTTCTCTTAGACGCTCCTAAGCTTTGGAGTCCAGTTATGGAGAATGATCGAACCCGGTATGAAAGACATAGGATACCGTAAGTTAAGCTTACGAGGTACCATTAAGCAAAGAGTCAAAATAACGAGACTAATGAGAAGAATGGTATGACATTGATTCACGTGGAATTGACCGATTCCGTTATGACGATAAGACTAAGAAATGCCAAGGAGATAGAAGTGTGAGTAGACGTGACCCCGAGACCAGAAGTGATGCAACAAGGAGCCTTAGTTATGTCAGGGCTTAAGACGAAGACCCAATTATATGCTAACGGTTGTTGAATAACGTTGGAGGCTTTTGAGAAGACACGCTTACAACATGTAATGAGGTGCGGTTAAGCCTATGAAGGAAAGTCATACGGAGTGTGAGGCCGAAAGGAGTATGGTTACGTTATGGAAAAGGAAGAAAGCACGGAACATGGAAGGAGCTAATGAATTAGAGGAAGAGTACCCCAAGGAGGGTAGCCTTCATGAGATAGTGACATAAGTATAGAGGGTTGGTAAATCGTTGACCTTAGAGAAGGTCAACCACAAGCTTGTAGGTGATGACCGAGAACGCATAAAGTGTGGGTTACCTATTGAGAAGTTGTAGACGGGAGGTATAAACTCAAGCAGAGACTATAATGGAACGGTAACAAAAGCTTGGAGTTTTTCCTATGGTTCTATGCCAATAGTAAGAAGTACATCAACAGAAGCGTGATTGTCTTGAGCAATATAACGTTGAATGGTTAAAGCAAGTGACGGTAATAGACCTCTTGGAGAGGGATAATAATGCCCTTTTGCGACCTTAATAGGTCTCGAGTTTTGGCATATGGAGGAATTGAGCTGTTTGGAACCTCAAAGGTTTAAGCATATAAGGACGTAGTGGATCAGGAAGAAAGTGAAGTTTCCCGAGTTGCTTTAAGCAAATGGGAAGATATGGAATGGAGATGCACGATATTTTGTTCTTAAGGAACGAATGATAAGTGATGCGAACAAGAGATGAGTCAAAGGTGTTAGACTTCCCCAAAGGAGCCATGAAGGCTATGGTGTGAAACGAGGGACCGAAGCTACAGTGGCGTTGTAGGCTTTAAGCTTAAGGTAATGGTGTTTGGTAATTCATGTGTCAGAAGTTTAAGCGGTTTAGAATGGGAAATTCTTCCGGTTTTTCCCCAAGGCATTCTGGTGTGAGTTTTGAGGAAAGATACGAGTCGGGAAGTGTACTTTGATTTCTAAGGGATGTGTATGGTGAATGACGAGTAAGGGCATTTTCTTTGTAGTGGATGGCCCGTTAAGACTAGTTGCATGCGATTGCGACGTTTGACTAGATCGATTTGGAGTGAGGAGTCACCAGTTTTGGATGAAGTTAAGAAATGACCTTCATGAGGCGGCATTTAGGGCCAGTATAATTACTACAAGTGTCGTGAAGCCATTTGAAATCACAAGTGTGATTGCTGTGTGGGGGAGTTTACACAAATGAGTATCCATCGGTTCTCGGAATCGAGTTACGATGAAGGCATGCAATTTATGTTGTTTCCAAGGTGGACCCTAACCTAAGGGTGTCATGACAATTATGATACTTTAGTTGCGCTAATGATTCTTTTGATTGGATTTTACGATGCCTTATTGTACTCTCAGAATTGAGAAGAATGAGCTTGACATGGACGACGAGGATACCGGTTATGCAGGATAAGAGAATAACTAGAGTTATCTAGGCGGGTTGAGACGTCCGAGGTGACCTCCTAAGAGACATAGCGGATTGAGAATATCCAGTAGATCAGTTGAGAACGAGGTTATAGTTTCGGCAATACCTTCAAGTATGTCGAGGAGATATGAAGCTTATAAATTGGTGGGCCGTAACCGCCAAGTTGCAGGATGATTTTGACACTTTCTTCCCTTCTAAAGAAGTAAATGGATCGTGGGATCCGAGACGTATCCGAGGAGTTTTGACAAAAGCAGAAGAGGTGAGTGACCTCCTTTTCATTTTCTTTGAGACAAACATCAAGTTATAGGGACTGTAAGATATTATGAGTACATCCAAGCGGCGCTTAGGATGCGTATGAATTAACAAGAGAGGTTTCGTGTGTACGTAGACGTTTGCGGGTATGTAAGAAGAATGATCGACTAAGGGTCGAAGGTTAGCCACTTTAGGACGCGTGCTTATGGTGGTGTTGACTTAGCTACAGAGTAACATGCCAGACTTGTACGAACAATAAGAGTATGATACGTGTATGTATACTCACTCAGCAAGAGTTGAGTACCCCGTAGAGGCGACGGTTAGGGATGGTTAAGGACTTTAGTCGAAGATGGTCTTTGAAAGGCTTTGAGAAGGACCCAGGATAGAAGGTCTCGAGGATAAGCCTCATAGTTACCTCTATGGGTTGATGGTTTGTTGAGACCATGACATTGGTAAGAGGTATCCGGGTTAGGATGTTCACATTAGCGAGACGGGCTTAAGGCCGAGGTGGCTAAGTACATAGCCCTTGTGTGAACCGTCGTCCGTTCAAGCTGAGCACCATAAAAATAGATAATTTTAAAACTGAAAATCATTAGAAATCAAATTGGATAAAAATTAAATTTTTAGTGAATATTTATATCCTTAAAAATAGATAATTTTAAAACCGAAAATCACCAAATATGAAATTCGTAACTTATAAAATCAAATTTTAATATTCAAATTTATAAGAGCGAATTTTTTTTAAAAAAAAAATCACCTAATCTTAGTTTTTATTTTTAGTGAAATGGAAATTGGAATTTATTAGAAATTTTAAAAAATCACAAAATCTTAGTTTTTATTCAAAACTTGTAGGATAATCATTCTTGTGCACGTTTAAGTAAACCTAGTTGTATTACTTGTATATGATAGTTTGGAAAAAGAATAGAAATGAAAGACGAACGCTTGGTTTACTGTAAAAAGCAAATATGGAGGAACATATTCCACAATTGATAAAAGAAGAAACACAATTGATAAAATTGAGAAACAAAAATCAAACACATTTGTGAATAAGATCGAATGAAGAAAATAAACTGTTTATAAAACTATTTGTAGATTCTGACAAAAAAACTTTCAAAGCAATTGATAAATGGAGAATTCAAAACCCGTAAAAGTTTGTTATATAATCAAGGAAAAAATGCAAAACTGATACATTTTAATCTGAAGATTACCTTGAAGAATGGAATTGATTTCTTGCTTAAAGAACCCTAGAAGATGGATGAACAAATGAACATTTGGTGATTGATATATATAGTGAAATTTGAAGATATTAACGTGTTAGAGAAGATTTGTCTAAAAAGATTGTGTGAGAAGTTTTACATTAAAAAGATATGATCGAATGAGTTAAGAACTAATTTGGTGACTTATGGGAGAAGATTGATACGAGATCTTACTAGATAGTTTTTTAGGAAAAATATTTATTATAAAGGTATAAATAAAAGGCAAAAAATAATTTTAAGAAACTATTTCAAAATTTATAGTTTAACAATACGTTGGTTTACAAATTCTTTTTACTTGATTGTTGTTATTTGAAATATTTTTTTAACACTTTCAAAATAGTTATTTCTAATAATATTTAGAAACAATTATGCTTAAATTTTATTTTTTAAATCTGAATTTTTAAAATTCAGATTTCAAAACTTACATATCAAATTATAAAAATATATTTTTTAAAAAATACAAAATCTTTATTAACTAAAATATAAATCTTTTAAAAGAAATGTTGTTAAATCTCATATTAGTTAGGAGAATCGGAAAAGCAATCACAGTTTGTCATGAAAGTAATTGTTCAATTACAAAATAATTAATAAAAATAATTAATAAATATTTTACAATTTAATAACAATGACGATTTAGTAAATGTTTTACAAAAAATCTGAGGTGGCATCCCTCGTTGCTTGACATGTGGCATTAGTGTCCTTTGTTTTAGTAAGATATATATAGATTCCAGTATTAATACCAAAGTGTTCTTTTAATGATTAAGTTTAACAAATTCAAATATAACTGATTATATCCTACCTAGCTACGGTGACCCTTCAACTACTACAAATAACCTCCATGATCACATTTTGTGTACCGTTTTTACTCTCTCCTCTCTTCGACATAAACAATTCATTTCTCCCTCTTTTCAAATTCGGATTTCTCGTACCACCACCGTATTTGATATGAACTAGCGGTAGAACCCTTAAGTCTGCTTGTGTTTATATGAACTTTCGAAGTGACAATCTTGTGTGTCTAGAACTGCAAGAACAAACTATTATATTAAATCGAATGAAAAAGGACCAAAAGACAACTTAGTATGATCGTACAATCCTTCCGCTTTAATCTTACAAAAGAGGGAAAATTATGGTCTCTGGAGCACAAAAAGAAGGCTTGTGAATGATTGAGAACACCAACTTGTCAATTCAAGGTGACACAACATAAAATAGTCCAAGTTATAAGATCGATCGAGACTTCATTTGTTCACTCTTCACAATTAAAGAAAACAACACGTAAGGTTTTAATTTGATTCAAGGTGCCAAAAATAATCATGTCTTACACGTACATAACGTGTATCCTAGGGCCGGAAAGTCCAGATTAGAACTAGGGGTGGACACAAATCCCGATCCTAGTGCAATTTCATCCAAAATTATAAATCTGTCTCGCCAAAAAACTATTTTGGACAGGATAAGGGCCTTAACTTCTTCATCCTGGTAGGCTTGTCCCGTCCCATAATAAGTTTTTAATATAAAATAACAAGTATAAATAATATCCCTACAAAATTGAAAGAAAAGGTGACTTTTGTTGCTAACGGACCTATCAACATGTAATGCTTTTCCCCCTAGTATTTTGGACTTTTTATTTGGATGTGTAATATGTTCATATAGATATTTGGAAACTTTTATGTAAATTGTAATATGCTATTATGGATATTTGAAGACTTTAATGTTATTTCATTTTAAGTACGATATACATATATTTTTGTGGATAAATGGTAAAATTAAACACAATAAAAAACAAATAATGGGCAAGCGAGATTGAACCCATCCCATCCCGATCCCAACCAAGATAGGAACTGGTGAAATTCAATCTAAAAACCCTAAGGTCCGTCCCGATCTCATCCCATGTAAAATAGCTGGTACGGAATTGAGAAGACCTCCATCCCGTCCCATGTCCACCCTACTTAGAATCCTTTATAACCGGGCCTAAAATAATCCAAAACTTAATCAAAAGATGAAAATACCGGAAATCACCCCTTAAATAGGTCCATTTGTAACTAATTACCCGTTAAATTCGAAATTACCGGAAATTACCCTTTACAACGTCTCCGTCAACTGAATAACACCCCGCTATTGTTCCATCTCATTTCTCTTTAGAGGGCCCCACTTTTGGTTATAATATTATTATTATCACACTCTAAACCATGGACCGAACGGGGTTAATATTTAAAGAGAACCGAACCGGGATTTGTTTAAAGAAATCCCAATGAACCAACCAACTCCTAATAACACTCTTCCTTTGGTAGTTCAATCGGAGTTATCTCCCTAGGGTTTCGGGTGAAGATGATCTTTGATTTCCTTGATTCTCGATACCTCCAAGGCGGGGGATTATATTTAACGCGATTGACGGGGTGGTTGTAGCTGATTCTGGTTTGATTAACATCGTAAAAAACGAAAGTAAAAAAAATGGATGGAGCTAGTAGGAATGGGGGATTAGTTATGACCTTCAATGAATTAGTATAAACAATAGGGATAATTCAAACTCAAGAATATAGGTAAAATATATCAAAGAACATATAGAAGGCACGCTGACTGAAGGTATTTCTAAGGTCGTCTATACCCAATCAAAAGTAAATCCCAACTTATCACTTAAAACAAGTATAGTAGTTAAGTAAGGCTCAAACCCAAGAGAGTTAAGGTGTTTTATTAGATACAATTATCAATTATGGTAACAAGTAACAAAGGGGGGGGGGTCTGGTTGAATTGATACACAAAAACTTATAAAAACGATTAATGCGACAAGTAAGACAATGATGGGTGAATCTACACTAGGTTGATTCTAAGCATGCAATTGCTACTTTGGTGAGTTCCTTTTACAAGTTTTCATGTAATATCCCGTCTTGATCATATATATGTGTTGAGCCAACCGGCATCAACACAACTTAATAGGTTAGTGTTCCGTAAACCTACAAGAACAAATAACAAGTTAGCTTTCAAACAAAGACTAAGGGATATAAAGAGAAGATTAAAACCGTTAAACTTATCTTTATATTTGTGTTCCTTTTCTTTAAGTAATTAGAACCCGTTATTACTTAAAGTTACTACTAGATTAAAGACCCGAACCCGGAACCTATTAATCCTAGTTATTTGCATGCACTTTAGAACCTAAGGTGATCAATCTCAAGTAATAGTAAAACATGCAATTAGGCAATGGAGATCAAGGAAACACAAAGCATTACTGAATGAAAACTTATATTAAAGAAAACTTACAACCAAAGTAACAACGCAACTTCAAACCAACCCAATGTAGCAAGGGAGTTAGCAACTCATTACAAAGGTAGCAAGATAATGTAAGTGGATAATTTGTTGGCTAACAAGATGGATCCTTCTAACAACCAACCAAAGACTATTTATACTACAAAAGACACTAAATAGGAGTAAATGGCCGGCCCAAAACAACCACCTTTAATGCCATAAAGGTGGTGTAAACAGCCGGAGTAAAGCTTCTGACATTAAACCGCAGGGGCGGCCTTCAACTCCGCAGGGGCGGTGAAGGCAAAAACGCTTGATCTTCTTCATGGCCGCCGGAGCGGCTAGGCAATCCCGCAGGGGCGGATCTTCAATGCTCTTCAAACGTCTGACCTTTCAACTTCCTGCCGTTTCTGATACCAAGCCACCGGGGAGTCCCTATGTCAACACAGGGGCGGTGACACAACCTCTTCGTCTTCCAACTCCTAGGTTGAGGCACAGGCGGGGGCGCAGTGGACGGCGAAGGGGCGCTGGTCTTCGTATCTTTAGGGCAAGTCACCGCAAGGGCGCCAAGGAATGGCGCCGGGGCGGTGACATACTTCATGGCTGGCGCTGATGAAGGCGCAGGGAGCGCTCCGGAGTAAGGCGTCACCCGCAAGGGCGGTGACAAGGCACCGCTGGGGCGGTGAGGCAACAGAAGCTTTGCTTCGTGAAGATCTTCACTCCTAAGTGCTTATAAATCCTTCCTTAGCTTCTTTTAGTCTTCTTTATTTGGACCAAGGAGTTAGTAGCATAAACCGACACAAATGCAATAAAAAGACTCTAAAAACTATCCTAAATGATAGTGATTCCATCACCTATCAAACTCCCCCATACTTAGACCTTTTACTCGTCCCGAGTAAAGCAAATGACAGCAACTAGACTCAAAGGCCCCAGGAAGCATGGACAAGCAGAAAAGACAATGAAAACAAAAGAAAAACCAAGAAAGAAAGAAGGAAAAGAGAGGAAATGTGAGAAAAAGGGAGAAACTACCATCCTTATTGCTCCAAGAGTGGCCTACCCGGACAACCTCCTTATGACTCCCCTTCTTATGTCGCCAAATGCCGGAAGGAAAACCAACACTCGGTGTCGCTCATTTTGCCAAGGCGCCCTTTCGGGTTTTCACCTTGCCACTCTTCTTCTTTTGATGATCTCACTTGAACTCACACCCCTCAAGTCCAATTTTGCACCAACCTAAGGTTGGTCGGACTACCTTCTTTTTGCCTAAACCGCCCTTTCGGATTTTCGGTTTATCCAAGGATTTTCTTTGGCTTTTTGTTTTTTTTTTT
>BSUD01000008.1:13479665-13535843 GCA_033239045.1 Fagopyrum esculentum
TTTTTTGTTTTTTTTTTTGTGAATTTCAATCTGAATTCAAAATAACTCAAAACAAAACAACTCAAAACAAGTAGCAATGACACTGTACAAGTAATGATATGTCCCTCCCCATACATGAAGATCACTTTGCCCTCAAAGTGGAAATGAGTCAAAGATAAATGTGGGAAAGGGAAGAGAAATGTACCCCTTAGTGGGATGGTCCGGATGGACCACTTGGACCCTCCTCCGGTGGGTAAGGAAAATGGCGGAAGAAGTACTCTTGCCGGCGGTTGATGTCATCTATAAGGTCCTGCTGAGCTGTCATCCGATGACCAAAAGAGGTCTCAAAGCTGGCTTGCTAAGCTAGTTGTTGAGCCTCCATCTGCTGCTGCTGGGCCGCCTGCCAAGCCTCCTGTCGCTGGTCGAAGTGGGAGGTCATGGAGGTGGCAAAGCTGGTTTGCCAGCTCTATTGTTGCTCCAGCATAGTCCGCTGGTATTCAGACTGCCATGTCCGGTGTTGGGTGGTCATAGCTGCCATCTGAGCGTGAAGGCTCGCAAGGGCCGGATCCTCCTTTGGTGCCGCAGTGGGCATCTCCTCGTCATCTGGGATGGGCAGGTGCTCCTCCTGATGAGCCCGGCTGGAGCTCGCGGCATGCCTCTCCACAATGGCCACCAGTAGCCTCCTCGGCATGAAGGGATCTGCCAAAATGTAGAGCTCGGAGAGCTCATCTCCTAATGGTAAAGGCCGAGGGAGGTAGGTGAGGTGGCTCCCATCTGTAAGAGAGATCCAAAATAGGTTCTCCCCGTCCCGCCGAAGGAGCTTGCACCTCCTAAGGATCCCCTCAGTGTAGAGAGGAGCCTCCAGCCTATCCTCTAGCTCGGACAGGTCCATCACCTGTGAGGCGATCAAGGAGATCACCCCACCGCCGACAATGTCCCTCGGCTCGTCCCTCCTAATCCGCTTCAAAGCGGCAAGGAAAAGGGACGGCCAATCCATCACCTTCTCGCTCCTCGGAAGGCAGGTGTAGAGTAGTGGGAGGTCCTTGAGGGCGACCTTGTTTTCCTCTTTGTGTCCACAAAAGACACTTATGAGGATCTTTGAGATGAGCCTCAAGCTGGGGTGAGTGAGTTTATTGGAGTACTCACCCCCAACATGGAACTCTGACCCGGTAGCTGCCTGCCAAAACTCACACAGGTCCGGGTCGGGACTGGATCCCACCAGTTTGCGGAGGGGTTGAGGGTTACCCCAAAGGCCTCTTGTAGATCATTGTAATCAAGTGTGTATTTCACCTTGTTGAACTTGAAGGTGAGGCCGATACACACATGGTCTTCTTTCTCCATTGTGAAGGTGGAGATGAACTGTCTGCTGAGCTCGGGATATGTTGGAACACTCCTCTGTAGGAAGTCTCCGAGCCTAGCATTCGCCAAAAAGGATTGCATGCTCTCTAGCATGCCAAGCTTCTCCAAGGTAGGAATATGCAAAAACCGAGTTGCATACACAACTCGATCTTGCACAATCTTGTAACGCTCCCTCTCTGCTTTGGACATCTTGTATTTACTTGGTGCTTCCATTCTTGAAGATGATTAAAGCAAAAGATTAGTAAATGTTGAAACAAGGAAAAGAAATCGACCTTTTTGGTGTGTTTTCCGTAGGGGCGGCTGAAGCAGGCGTAGGGGCGGTAAGGCTCAGGTGCGGGAGAAGTGCAGAGGCGATTTCTGGGGAGCGATGGAAGTGGTGTTGCTGAGGTCATTCCGGTGAATGCCAAGGTTGTTTAGTCGTCTCCGATGGTGTAGCAGGAGTGGAATATATAGAGTGGGTGGGGATGAAGGTTGTAGGAATGTGAGAGAGCATGGAGGTAGTTGGAGAGAGAGGCGCAGGGGCGTTGCGTGTGGTGGCTGGTTGTCGGAGGCGGCGCAGGGGCGTCGGAGAGGTGGTTGGTGAGCAAAAGGCGCAGGAGCGTGAGTGTGGTGTGGGGGAGTAGGGTTTGGAGGGGATGTGTGTTTGGTGAAGAAGGAGGGTGGGTGGGGTATGGTAGGTGTAGGCATTTTTTCGAGATCCTTATATTTTTTTTTATGGGTAAACCCGCAGGGGCGGGTGCTTGTTTCCGCGGGGCGGTGACAAGGGAGAGGGGACACGCAGCCTTAGCGCCGGGGGCGGTGCTGAGGGTGAGTGTCAAGGATGGCCGCCGTAAGGGCGGTGATTGGCATGTTGCAGGCGTAGGCCCAACGCCGGGGGCGGCGCTGGGCATGGGTGTCAACGCAGGGGCGGAGACACCGAGCCGCCGGGGCGGTTTTCTTGACAGAGGCTCCTCTTCTTATTTCTTCAGGTTGCCTCCCGAGAAGCGCCTTTGTTTTACGTCATTGGCTCGACGTAAGATCTCTACTTCTCTGACTGTGCTTCCTCCAGCACCATTTCGTCAATCGGATCGTTCTTGACTCCTTCAAGGTAAAACTTTAGCCTTTGTCCGTTTATCTTGAACACCTTGTGCGTTTGGGGATCATAAAGATCCACAACTCCGTGAGGGTATACTTCGGCTACCACGAACGGCCCTGTCCATCTCGAACGCAGCTTATCTGCAAAGAGTTTCAAACGTGATTGAAGGAGAAGTACCTTATTACCTACCTTGAAGTCCTTCCGGAGAATGTTTCGGTCATGTCATGCTTGCTCGCCACTTAGCGTGCATGCAAATAAGCTTTAAATTTATAAAACTAGAATCAAGCAAGCGAACCCGCAGTGTACGGATCGGCGTACATTAGCAAGTATTCCAGAGTGTCGATCACAGGGATTTGGGGTGAACAAATTCAGTTCGCAAATTGTCAAGCAAGTAAATGTAATAAGCTTTGCAAATATTGGGAAAATAGCAACCCTAAAGATCCAGGTATCTAATTGTGGCAATCGATTCAAGATATACTAAAAAATTAAGGACAGAGTTAAGAGTTGCAAAGGTATACTAAGGTAAAGCAATGTACGGTGAAGTTCCAAGGCTTTATATGACTTATCTACAGACACTCGCTATAAAGGTTGTTGAGGCTTCAGTATAGAAAGGATCTAAAGACAAGAATTAATATCAAATACCCAAACTTGTAACCCAAGGATCAAAACTAACTAAAACAATTAAGGTTGTGACACTCGAAATCGAAGTAGAGGTTGTTGAGGCTTCACTACTACTTAGAAAAGGGTAGGCCAATACTAGATTAAAGCTAATCTTTAACCTTGGATCAATGTAAAAGCAAAATTTGTAAACTGGTATAAATTACGGGCAGTTCTTGAGTTCCACGGCCGTGGAATCTCAAGAACAGACCGTGATCTTGGTTCGTCAACAAAATCTCTCTAACTCTCAAGGTCCAATCTGTTACGATCGATCTATCATCATCTAAGCCACAACTATCAACCCTGCACCTTAGAATTGCTAAAGGGTTTTAGCCAATAATTGTCATTATAATATCAAAATCAAGTTTAAGAAGAATGAAAGATGAAAACCTTCGGAAACCTTCAATAAAACTCAAATCAATCTCAAATCCACACACAAAAGGAATAATGTATATCGGATTCACAAGCAAACACAAACCAATAACAATCCTTGATAAGAACGAAGAACGGGATGTCAATCCGTCTTCTAATCCAACCTAAGGACAAAAAGCGTAACTTCCGCCACAAGCAACTCCCAAATCTTCAAACCCTCGCGAATCCTGTTTGCAAGTGCAAATCTCCGGATGTCTAATGCAGCCCTAAGCATGTGTGTCAAATTCTCTCCTCTCCAGCCTTTTATAAGGAATGATAAAATAACCGTCCGGTCCATGTGCGTAAATGATGTGGCAATAATTAATTCGTCAAAAGATCGCCTAAATCACGGTCTCCAAGGGTTCCACGACAGTGGTTTAGAGCGTGGAAGTGTAAATTGCTTGTTGTTTCCTTTGTGTCGTGCCATTCCTCATCCTAGCATCTCCTTTGACTTCTTTGATGTGTTCCTAATCCTTGGATGTGCTCAAATCTTCTCCTATCTCTCTCAAATGGTCCGGTTTTAGCTCTTATTCACCTATAATCATCACAAAGCTAATGTAGACCTCCATATCGAAAATATAGACAAACTAGCTAACAAATGCTTCAATGCCTTATCAATGAACACTATAATGGATGAAAAACAACTAGAAAAAGTGCCTAGAATATGCTAACAAAATACCCCATACTTGCCACTTGCTTGTCCCCAAGCAAGGTCTTTTGAAAGCTTTAGAACACAAGTTAGGATGAAATATGCATGCAAACTCAAAAACAAAACATCTTTTAGGTAAATGTGCTTCTAGTCAATAGATCATTCTCAAACCTTGCTTCATTCATTCTTGAGACGCTCATATACATAAACAAAGAATGTAGAGGAAAGAAACATCATGAATTGATCAAACTTCAATGTAAACATCATAACCTTCAAGCATTATCAAAATCAAGCATAAGAAACTTCAATTTAGATCACCAAGCTAAATAACACTCTTTTGATCTTAATGACTTCCAAATAAGGTCTAGAATGCGGAAGGGAGGGAAAACTTATAAGGAGTGTGATGTATGAATCCGGGAAAGTGGACAACTAACTCTTTTCTTTTTATTCCAATTTGCAACACAATCAACTTTGAGCTTTGCTCTCTTCTTTTCTCATCATTTTTCGACTTTACTTTTGGAGTTATGGACGGAGGTGCACAAAAACCGAAGCCTAGGAGATTGGCGTTTCTCAATTTCGAGATGCCTCAAACCCTTGATGCACATACCATAATCCGTTAAGAATATCGCTCAATCCGACTTTGGCAAGACACAAACACCCGGCTATGTGAATGGTGCCGAGTTACTCATCGTCATGATTGACTTCCCCAAACCTAATTTTGCTATTCTTTGAATGCAAGCAATTGCTTTCATGGCCCTCCCACATCAAACATGCCAAAACATAACTCCTCCAAATTCCCGGATAGGTAAGGGAGGCAATTATTTCATTGAGGGGTTAAATGAACAAAGAAAGGAGAAAGGAAGGTCGAATTGCCTTAATCATTTCATAAAGAAGTATAAGAACTTATCATGTAATTTCAACTTTGATTTCCCAATATGATTTAGATAAAACTCTTCACATTATGAAACTTGTAAGAAAGGATAATCAACACATTCAATTTCTTTTCAATTCATTATTCGTTTAGGCATACAATTGTCATCAAAAACTTAATTCACAAGTAGTAAGTATCATAGAAATCATCTCAATTCTTAGAAGCACAAAACCTTTTAGAATTTTTAAAATTTTTCAATTTTTATGGGTTTTTCAAAAGCTTTTTTTTCATGCAATG
Source organism: Fagopyrum esculentum (assembly GCA_033239045.1). Lineage (NCBI taxonomy): Eukaryota > Viridiplantae > Streptophyta > Magnoliopsida > Caryophyllales > Polygonaceae > Fagopyrum > Fagopyrum esculentum. The sequence goes on from BSUD01000008.1 coordinate 13,484,964, forward strand.
CAATAATGAAACGTGTGACAATGAAATGAAACATGCAAAGTGTTCTTGAATCAAGGCAAGCAAAGAGAGTAGAGTTATTACAAACGATAGTCACATCCCACCCCATACTTGAGACAAACATTGTCCCTAATGTTCAAAAAGAAATAAAGAAAAGAAAGAAAGAAAATGAACTCACAAGATGGCGGTGGAGCGGCTAATGCTGTCAATCATGCATGATCATCACTGTGGTGCTGGCGGTGGTGGAAACGGGAAGTAGTTGGAGTCGAAGTTCCGCCCAAACTGCTGGCGGTAGATATCTCTCATCATCCTATCATGCTCGTCAGCTCGTACATCTCTAGCGTCCTACCGGACCTCCAAAGCTCCTACCCTCCTGGAGAGGTCGGTAGCCCAATCTGGAAGCTGCTCGTACCACCCCGGTGCCTGGCTGTACCAAGATGGTGCATCCTGTGGTGCTGGTGCAGACGACGGCTGTGCATACCATGTCGGCGGAGCTCCCATCCACTCCGGCTGTGATCTATACCAATCGGGAGGGGTATCTATCCATGTCGGCCTCTCACTCACGCTAGCACGGCGAGAGGAAGAGGCTCCTGAAGGTCCAGCTGATCGTGGTGAACGCCTGGGAGGGTCAGGGAAATGTGCCGGCTGATCCGGGAAAGTGCCAAAGTCATGCTCCTCACCTCCTCCCTCAAAACCATCACCTCCTCCTATCTCCTCCTCATCTACAGCCGGTACCTCAACGTGGACGTAGGGAGGTGCTACTAACCTATTCGCATGCATAGTAGCGAATGTTTGCTTCCAATTATGGCGTCCAGCCATAATGGAATACTCAGGGAGCCATGGAACACCTCTACCTCCTTTATCCTCCCAAGGCATGGCAGCGGTAGGTGGACCTCTATGCCTAGGAAAGATCAAACCTCTAGTCATGAGGCTCTGGAGTCCCAACGGTCTAGCTGCTATCCTAGTACAAGCAGAAAAATCTATACCCAACTGTCTAGCGATGTGGGTGACCATACCACCATATCCAATGTTCCCGACTCTCTTATTCTTGAGCTTACTCATGGTGGAGGCTAGAAGGGAAGCACAGTCAGCAGGTCTACCGTGCAACATAGCATAAAGGAGGAACAACTCATCTATCTTGATCTTCTGAGGAGTCTCGGTCCTAGGGAAAAGACACTCAGAAAGTACTCTATGGGCTATCTTCAAGGCTAAGTGATAGCTAAGCTTAGCCTTGGTGTCAGCTGGTTGCCAGCGATCCTCGCTGGCATAGATCATAGCAATGTCCTCTCAGAAATCCTTAGAGTATACACCGCAAGGAAAACGACCATTGAAGGCCAGAAGGCTCTAAACTCTAAGATCGAGAACTCGTAGTTCTCCTCCATCAACCTAAAGGAAACTGTCCTATCCACATGGCTATGCTCAAAAGAGGTCACAAACTCTCGAGTGATCTCCTCATATGCGTCTTCCCTAATAGCGGAGAAGATGATCAAGCCGGCTCTATCTAAAAGCCATGTAAGGCCACTCACCATATTCAGTGGCTCTAACTCCTCAAGAACTAAGTAACGTGGTCCTATGACCGCCCTCTTCTCGATCCTTTCTAAGGCATCGAGGTAATCCTCATGGATTTTTGGAATTCTAGGGGGTGTGGGTGATGGTGTCTCACTAGGAGGTACTTGGGAGGAGGAGGAAGCATCACTTTTCCTCTTCTTAATTCTAGTAGACATTCTCCTAATCAAATCTATTTCAGAGGCAAAATTACGGCCTGTTCTACAGATTCCACGGCCGTGGTTTACACAGAGACCGTGATTCGGCTCTGAATTTCTCAAAACTCAATCAATTCACACCAAATTCACCAAGCAACAGTCCTAGATTAATTCCAATCCAATTCCAATCAGTTCTCCTAAAAATTCATGCAAAAATTGAGCCAAATCGACAAAGTAGAGAAGGAGAAGAAAACCTAGGTTTTGGATTCTTAAAATCCAAATTCCATCTTCTTCAGGGATTGTCCACTTGAATTGTTGATTGGATCTTGTAGATGGTTGAATTTGCTTCACTTTAGGCTCAAGAATCGTTCGAAACGATTACTGAATGGCGATTTGAGAGAGGGGGACGATTTACGGCGCTTTGGGGTCGTGGAAGAGGAATTTTTGTGTGGTTTTTGTGAAGAAGGTGGTTTATATAGTGACCGTAAAATTTTTGGAAAATTACGGTCACTCGAGGTGTTCCACGGCCGTGGTTTTGTACGGAACCGTGGTTTTGGTGATTTTTCTCAGAATTTTGCAAATTACGGTCACTGTAGCTTTCACGACCGTGGTTTGGGCGTGGAACTCTCTGTAATGTGCCAAAATCCTAGTTTCGTCAATTTCCTTCAACTTTTCCTTCTCCCTTGCCTATTCCATTGCTCCTACATCCAAAAACACGAACATACCGGAAGGTATCAAAGGCAAAACAAAACAAAAACGTCTAAACTACTCTAATCTATGAATGATAAACAAAAACATAAGTGCAATACCTTGGGTTGCCTCCCAAGAAGCGCTTGTTTAAGGTCCGTAGCTAGACTGTTCTTGCACTTATTCGAGTGCGGTAGGTGCGAACTCCTCAGCTTGGAGTTCCGGTGAGTACTTCTTGAGTCGTTGACCGTTCACCTTGAAGCTTCCGCCCTTTTCACCCCATACTTCAACTGTACCATGGGGAAAAACACGTTTGATTAGATAAGGTCCAGTCCAACGAGATTTAAGCTTACCTAGAAAGAGACGAAGTCTTGAATTGAAGAGGAGAACTTGATCTCCTTCTTTGAGGTCTTTTGGAATGATATGCTTATCATGCCAATGCTTCGCTCTTTCTTTATAGATCTTGGCGTTTTCGTAGGCATTCAAGCGAAGTTCTTCAAGCTCGTTAAGGTCTAAGAGATGCTTCTTGCCCGCTTCCTTTATGCTGAAGTTGAACCACTTTATTGCCCAATACACCTTATGTTCTAGCTCTACCGGCAAGTGACAAGACTTCTCATACACAAGGTTGTATGGTGTCGTTCCTATGGGAGTATTATATGCAGTCCGGTATGCCCATAATGCATCATCTAGCTTCAAAGACCAATCCTTCCTTGTCCTTGAAACCGTCTTCTCTAGGATTCCTTTAATCTCCCGGTTTGAAATCTCCACTTGTCCACTTGTTTGTGGATGGTAAGGTGTGGCGATCTTGTGAGTCACCCCATACTTAGCTAGTAGAGCTTCGAATCGTCGGGCAATGAAGTGAGAGCCTCCATCACTAATGATAGTCCGTGGTGTCCCAAATCGCCGGAAAATGGTCTTGTTAAGGAACTTAACCACAACCATGGCATCATTAGTAGGAGAGGCAATTTCTTCAACCCATCTCGAAATATAATCTACAGCTAGAAGTATGTATTGGTTTCCACAAGATGATGGGAAAGGTCCCATGAAGTCTACTCCCCAAACTTCAAAGATCTCTACCTCCTGAATGTTGTTAAGAGGCATTTCGTTTCTCCTAGAGATGTTCCCTGTTCTTTGACAAGCATCGCAGCAGGAAACAAAGGTTTGCACATCTTTAAATAAAGTAGGCCAAAAGAATTCAGATTGCAATACCTTAGCGCTAGTCTTGTTCGAGCTAGCGTATCCTCCACAAGGTAGTGGATGACAACGACGGATGACGCTTTGCATCTCGTCTTCCGGCACACATCGTCGAATGATGCCGTCAGGACCTCTCTTAAAGAGGAGAGGTTCATTCCAAAAGTATTCCCGAACATCCTTGAAGAACTTCTTTCTTTGTGCATAGGATAATCCGGGTGGTAATTTCTGGCAAACCAAATAGTTAACAAAATCAGCAAACCATGGTTCATTACCTTTAGTGATCTAGTCGATGCACTCCTCTATGATATGTAAATGCTCATCCGGAAAGGAGTCATCTATGGGTAGATTGTCGTCCTCTAGATGTGGTAGACGACTCAAATGATCCGCAACAGAATTTTCCGAGCCCTTCTTGTCACGGATCTCTAGATCGAATTCTTGTAGGAGAAGAATCTATCTAATTAGCCTTGGTTTCACATCAATCTTTGCAAGTAAATACCGGATTGCAGCATGATCCGTGTATACAATCACTTTTGCACCTACAAAATAAGAATGAAACTTTTCAAATGCATATACAATTGCTAGAAACTCTTTCTCGGTAGTGGCGTAGTTGAGCTGCGCTTCATCTAGCGTCTTGCTAGCATAGTAGATAGCATGGGTTCGTCCTTCCTTCTTTTGCCCAAGCACAACTCCTATAGCTACGTCACTTGCATCACACATAACCTCGAATGGAAGATTCCAATCCGGAGGTTGAATAATCGGGGCTTAGATTAGAGCTTCCCGAATCTTATTAAATGCGTCTAAACACTCCTGCGAGAAATCAAAAACTACATCTTTCATTAATAGATTAGTAAGCGGTTTTGATATCTTAGAGAAATCCTTTATAAAGCGTCTATAAAATCCAGCATGTCCTAGAAAGCTTCTTATCCCTTTCACCGAAGATGGAGGAGGGAGCTTTTCTATAGTCTCTATCTTAGCCTTATCCACTTCAATCCCTCTACTAGAGATCAAGCGTCCTAATACAATGCCTTCTTTCACCATAAATTGACACTTTTCCCAATTAAGAACTAGGTTAGTGACTTCACACCTTTGTAGCACAAGAGAAAGGTTAGAAAGACAATTATCAAAAGAGGAACCATAAATAGAAAAGTCATCCATAAAAACCTCCATGATTTCCTCTATGTACTCCGAGAAGATAGCCATCATGCACCTTTGAAAGGTGGTTGGGGCGTTGCAAAGCCCAAACGGCATTCTCCTATAAGCAAACGTACCCCACGGGCACGTGAATGTGGTCTTCTCTTGATCATCCGGATGTATCGGGATCTGAAAGAAACCACTATAACCGTCAAGATAACAGAAATGTGAGTGTTGTGCTAACCTCTCAAGCATTTGGTCGATAAATGGTAGTGGGAAGTGATTCTTCCTCGTTGCGTTGTTTAGCTTGCGGTAGTCTATGCACATCCTCCATCCCGTCACGGTTCGTGTAGGAATGAGTTCGTTGTTCTTGTTGGTAATGATCGTCATCCCTCCTTTCTTTGGAACCACCTGTACGGGAGTCACCCACTTGCTATCGGAGATAGGGTAGATGATACCTGCATCAAGTAGTTTAAGAATTTCCTTCTTGACAACCTCTTTCATGGTCGGATTTAACCGCCTTTGAGGTTGTCGCGAAGTTCTAAAATCTTCTTCCATTAGGATCTTATGCATACATAGTGAAGGCTTGATTCCTACTAGATCCTCTATAGTGTAACCTAAGGCTTTCCTATGTTTCTTAAGAACAACCATAAGCTTACTATGTTCATCTATACTTAGAAGATCAGAACTAACAATCACCGAAAAGGTAGAATTAGGTCCTAGAAATACATGCCTTAGATGTGCGGGAAGTGGCTTCAATTCCATTACTATAGGACTCTCTAATGACTCTTGAGGAGTGTCCAATGCTTCCTTAGAAGTCTCTAAGGGTATAGAAGTTGTTGGAGAAGAATCAAAAGAAGTGGTAGAAAGAACGTAATTGTCCTCAGATTTTCCCAAAATTACGGCTCCCCTGTTTCCTCCACGGCCGTGGTTTTGGGCATGGAAGTCAATTACGGTGTCTCTGCTTGTTCCACGGCCGTGGTTTTGGCCGTGTAACTTACTGGAGTCCTCTGAATAGCTGATTACGGTCATGTTGGTGGAAACCACGGCCGTGGAATAGCACGACTGGCCGTGATTCCTCACGTTCTCTGACCCATCGTAGAGTTTTTCAAACTCTTCTTCATACACTTCCTTTTGCTTCTCTAAAGCTTCAATTTCCTCATTGAGTTCCTCTTCTTCCCCTATGTCCATAATGCTCATAGTGATCACCTTTTGCAAGGGATCTTTGAAGAGGATCGAACTTACTTCCTCTCTAGATAGCTCTTCGTCATGGATGTTGAATATATCCTCTTCAAAAGCTGGTTCTTTCATTAAAGTGGAAAGAACGAACTCTACCTTTTCCTCTCCTATGTCGAAGGCGAGTCTAGCATTCTTGCAATCAACCATACAACCAGATGTTGCAAGAAACGGTCTTCCGAGTATGATCGGGACCGGACTATCTGCAGGAATGTCAAGCACAACAAAATCTATAGGAACATAAAACTTACCAAGCTTGACCGGGACGTCTTCAACTATGCCGACGGGATGAGTTATGGATCGATCCGCCATATATAACGTCATCTTCACCGGTTTAGGTTCGCCAAAACCGCTCTTCCTGCATAAGGCAAGCGGAATGATGCTAACGCTTGCTCCTAAATCACATAATGCATCATATGTGACATCTCCCACTCCTATGGGAACACAAAATGACCCCGGATCCTTCAGCTTTGGGGGCATCTTTTCTTTCATCGTCTTAATGAGATCCGACGAATCCGAACTCATCTTGACTTCTCCAAAATCCTCTAGTTTCCTCTTGTTAGAGAGGATCTCTTTTAAGAACTTTCCATAAGCTGGCATACCTACAATTGCATCAATGAAAGGTATATTAATATGCAGTTTGCTCATGAGTTCAATAAACTTACCGAGTTGCTTGTCTAGACGCGCTCTTGTTCTAGATTGTGGGAATGGTAGGGGAGGTTTGTAAGCTAGAGGAGGAATGTAGATGTCTTCATTCTCCTTCCCCTTTTCCTTCTCTTTTTCGACGGGAACTTCCACAAACTTAGGTTGCGGGTCGGTGGTTGTTGCTCCGCTCCTAGTTGTGATAGCCATCACCCTTCCTTTCGGGTTGTCCTCCGTCTTTCTTGGAAGTTTTCCTTGATTTCTAGGAACCTCCTCAGCATTGCTAAACATTTGGTTTTCTAAAACCTTTTGGGCTTTATCAACCTTAGTAATGTGACTCTCCAATCCTTGAAGCTTTCCCAAAATTGTTTCCAACATGGGATTGGGCTTCTCTTTCCCCGAAGTGCTTCCACTATTAGATGTTTGTCCCTGACTTTTCAAAGGAATGGAAGAAGAAGAAGGTGGAATTAGTGAATTTTCTGAATTGGGATAAGAATGACCGGAATTTTGTTGTTGGTTGGAACGCCAATTGTTGTTGTTTGAACCCCTATTGTTGTTCAATTGTTATTCCGGTTGTTGTTGTTGTTCCAATTGTTCCGGTTGTTGTTCCGGTTGTTGCGATTTGTGTTCTCATTCCCATTGTGGTTATTTTTGTTCCCTAAATAACCAACATCTTGCTCCTTTTGCTTTGGAAAGCTAGCCTTGATGACTTCCTTCAATTCTTTAATCTCGGAGTTGAGAGAAAAGATTTGAGTTTGAGCGGCTTGTGTTAGCTTTGCTCCTTGCTCCACTCGATTTGCTTCTACTTTCCGGTGAGAATACTTCTCAATGACTCAGGCTTGCTTCTCAATGAAGTCTCAAGCGTCATCTTTCCTCATGTCCATAAATGTACCACATGAAAGAGATTGGAGCTTGAATTGTGTTTCCATATCCAACCCCTTATAGTATATCTCTAATAGCTCCAATTTGGAAATGCCATGATGTGGGCAATCCAATAGTAAATCCTGAAATCTTTCCCTAGATTGGAACAAACTTTCATTAGATCTCATAGAAAATGCATTAATCTTACCTCTCAACTCCGCCGTCTTGGATGGCGGAAAGAATTTGGCGAGGAACTCCGAAAAAAGATCCTCCCATGTGTTGAGTCTTCCATTTGGAAGAGCTTGATACCAAGATAAAGCTTTCCCTTTCAAAGAGAAGAAGAATGGCTTGATCTTGTAATTGTTGGTAGTTGCATTCTTTGGCTTCATTATCTCCATCAAGATCTCAAAATTCTGTAAATGTTGATGTGAAGATTCAGCACTCGTTCCTCCAAACTGACTTTGGCGAACGATGGTAATAACTTGTGGGTTGAAGCTGAACCCCTGCATATCATCAGCATCAAAGTTCACACCTAGACGGCATGGTTACTGAATCGGATCCATCCTTTGGCCAAGAGTTCTTGGTTCTTCATCTACACGAGCGGCTCTCGCACTCCCAGCCAGGACACGATAATTGGCAGCCGGTCTTGGATTATATTGATTCATGTTGATCGTCGGATTAATGTCCTCTAGCAGTGGCATGGAAGAGTCGCTATCCTCATCGGATGAGTTGGTTCTAACCGATCTTGCCGGTTTCCTCCTCTTCTTTTTCTTGGAATCGCTCATTTCCAGCCTCATTTGAAACATCATGTCCCTGAGCTCATCAATTCGCAATTGATGACGGTCTGATTCTTCCTTGCGAGTCTTCTCGCTCCATCTAAGTTGAGCTTCGAATTCCTCCAACTCTGCTTGATGATCCCGCTCCTTGTTTTCAGCCATCTTTCTTTCTTTGAGCTTCTTCCTCAAAGTCTTCTCAAGTTCTTGATCAAGAGGTAAGAGGTCTTTGTTGTTCCTAGACATGCGCATATAACTAAGGTAACCTGCAAATATCATTCAAAGGAGATATCAAATAACAAGGGCAAGCTCCCAAGCTTGACAACCGATAACTGAATTCGGCCTAGACCAAATCCCCGGCAACGGCGCCAAAAACTCTGTTCCGTTGCCGGAACAAGAACTTCGTATGTACCTAAGAACACAAACCTGCAAGAACACTCAAAAGAGATATCAAATAACAAGAGCAAAGCTCCCAAGCTTGACAACCGATAACCGAATTCGGCCTAAACCAAATCCCCGGCAACGGCACCAAAAACTTGTTTGCCACTTAGCGTGCGTGCAAATAAGCTTTAAATTTATAAAACTAGAATCAAGCAAGCGAACCCGCAGTGTACGGATCGGCGTAGATTAGCAAGTATTCCAGAGTATCGATCACAGGGACTTGGGGGAACAAATTCAGTTCACAAATTGTCAAGCAAGTAAATGTAATAAGCTTTGCAAATATTGGAAAAACAACAACCCTAAAGATCCATGTATCTAATTGTGGCAATCGATTCAAGATATACTAAAGAATTAAGGACAGAGTTAAGAGTTGCAAAGGTATACTAAGGTAAAGCAATGTACAGTGAAGTTCCAAGGCTTTATATGACTTATCTACAGAGACTCGCTATAAAGGTTGTTGAGGCTTCAGTATAGAAAGGATCTAAAGACAAGAATTAATATCAAATACCCAAACTTGTAACCCAAGGATCAAAACTAACTAAAACGATTAAGGTTGTGACACTCAAAATCGAAATAGAGGTTGTTGAGACAAACCTTTGTCGACAATTCCGCAGGGGCGCCTAGACTGAGCCGCAGGGGCGGCTGGTGTGAGGTGCGGGGGCGGTCACACAACAGAGAGTTGTGTAGAATGTATCGTCTGGAAAGCTTCCAGCTATATCTTTTCCTTTTCCTGGATCCTCCTCTCCTTTCACTAGTTTGCTCAAATGATCGGCCACCAGGTTCTCCGCCCCCTTCTTGTCCCTTATCTCTAGGTTAAACTCACTTAGAAGGAGCACCCATCGAATCAATCGTGGCTTTGCTTCCTTCTTCGCCATGAGGTACCTGAGAGCTGCATGGTCAATGAAGATAATTACCTTTACCCCAAGTAGGTACTGCCTGAATTTCTCAAGGGCAAAAACCACCGCCAACATTTCCTTCTCGGTGGTGGAGTAATTCCTTTGCGCTCTATTGATTGTCATGGACGCATAATGGATCACATGGGAAGCCCGTCCGTCTTTCTATCCTAAGACGGCTCCAACGGTGTAATCACTGGCGTCACACATGGTTTCAAGCGGTTTCTCCCAATCCGGAGAACGGTTGATTGGTGCGGTGGTAAGACATGCCTTCAAAGTGTCGAAAGCTTTCTTGCAATTCTCATCTACTATGAAGGTGACGTCTTTCTTGAGCAATTCAGATAGGGGTGCCGAGATCTTTGAAAAATCTTTGATGAAACGTCGGTAAAAACCTGCATGACCAAAAAAAGATCGGATTTCCCGAACATTAGTAGGATAAGGTAAATTTTAAATTACATCAACCTTTGCCCTATCTACCTCTATCCCTTTTGAGGATATTACATGTCCTAGCATAATTCCTTGTTCGACCATGAAATGACATTTTTCCGAATTAAGAACCAAATTGGTTTCAACACATTTTTCAAGAACAAGTTTCAAATGTCCTAAATATGCGTCAAAACTGTCTCCATGGACGGTAAAATCATCCATGAAGACCTCAATGAAATTTTCTATGTATTCGGAAAAAATACTTATCATGCACCGTTGGAAGGTGCCGGGCGCGTTGCAAAGTCCAAATGGCATTTTGCGGTACGCAAAAGGGCCAAATGAGCAAGTGAACGTCGTCTTTTCTTGATCTTCTGGTGCGATGGCTATATGGAAATAGCCCAAATACCCATCTAGGAAACAGTAGTACTGATGACCTGCAAGACGTTCCAACATTTGATCAATAAAAGGCAATGGGAAATGGTCTTTTCGCGTTGCCTTGTTGAGCTTGCGGTAGTCAATGCAAACTCTCCATCCGGTTTGTGTTTTGCTTGGGACCATCTCTCCATGTTGATTTTCTACCATGGTGATGCTTCCTTTCTTTGGAACTAATTGGGTTGGACTAACCCAAGTGCTATCCGAGATAGGGAAGATCATATCCGCTTGGAAGAGCTTCGACACTTCCTTTTTGACCAAATCCATCATCGGTGGGTTCAACCTCCGTTGCGGTTGCCTAGAGGGTTTGGCTTCATCCTCAAGTAATATCCTATGCATGCAAGTGGAAGGGCTTATCCCTTTGATGTCTGCAATGGTCCATCCAAGGGCCATCTTGTGCTCTTTTAGTACCTTCACCAACTTTTCTTCTTGACAGGTAGTCAACTTGTTGGAGATGATCACCGGTAAGGTATTGTGTTCTCCAAGAAAAACGTACTTGAGGAGTGATGGAAGGTCCTTTAATTCTATTTCAGGTGCCTGCACTATAGACGGAACAAGCTTCTTGCTTGAGGTTTGTAAAGTGGGACAAATTGACAAATTGGAGATAGGTAGCCTTTTATGCCCATCTAATTGGGCTAGGACCTTTTTCATGCTGGATGTTAATACATAATCTGATTTGAAACCATCAATGTCATGCTCAATCACATTTTTTAATTCATCAACATCAGAGTGATAAAAAAACATCTTGCACAAAAGGTTCAACAATGTCAATAGCACATAAAGAATGATCATCACTAGGAAATCTCATTGCATCATAGATGTCAAATTCCACTACTTCTCCATCAAACTCCATGGTTAGTTTACCACTAACATAATCAATTTTTGTCCTACAGTTTTCAGAAATGGCCTACCTAAAAGAATGGGCGCAGCATGTGAATCATTTTCCATATTCATTACGAAGAAATCAGCAGGAAATATCAGGTTGTCTACCATTACTAACACATCTTCAATTATCCTTTTCGGGTGCACATTAGATCTATCAGCAAGTTGTACTACAACTCTAGTTTCCATTAATGGCCCAAGGTCAAGTGATTTGTAAATCGAATATGGTAAAACATTGATAGAAGCACCAAGATCAAGCATTGCTTTATCAAAGCGGGTCTCCCCTATAACACAAGGAATGCTTACCATGCCCGGATCGCTGCATTTCTTGGGCATTCTCCTTTGGAAAACAGCCGACACATGCTCACTTACTTGCACTTTTTGTTTCCCCTTCAGCTATTGATTCCTCTTGATAGTGCAAAGTTTCTTCAAAAAACGAGCAAACTTAGGAATACTTTTCACCAACTTAAAGAGGGGAATGTTTACCTCGCATTTGGAGTAAGTCTCAAAGAGGTCTTTGTCCTCGATGATTCTTCTCTCCTTCAGAGCTTCAGGGAAAGGAGTTGGTGGTTTCTCAGAGTATAGTGGCGGAAAGTTAGGCCGGATGTAAGAATCCCTCACAGCAGAACCTTCTGTTGTGTTTTCCGCAAGGGCGTCAGCTTGTATGCGCAGGGGCGGCTCAGGGGTTGTCACCGCAGGGGCGGGTACATCCAGCCGCAGGGGCGACGTCTGCTCTGTGTTGGGCGCAGTTGCAGCCGCAGGGGCGGCTGTGGGTGCGTTAAAATCGACAGAAGGTTTGCTTTGTGATTCTTTTGTTGGTTTTTGTTGAATTTGCTTCTCACTCCTTAATGTTAGGGCACTAACATTCTCCTTAGGGTTTATAAACGTCTAGGAAGGCAATCCTCCGAAAAGTCTTGATTCGGTCCTTGAAATGGCTTCCGCCATTTGACCAACCAGTTTTTCAAGGCTCTTGATGCTAGATTCTGTTGTTTGGACATGAGTAGCAAAGTGTTTAGTCAAAAACTGTAACATATCTTCAGCTGATTGATACTTACCTTGACGGGGCTGCTGTTGTTGGTTTTGTTGATCCCTCCAACGAAAGTTTTGTTGATCACACCAGTTTGGCATGAAATTATGTGCATAGGGATAATTCCTAGGCCTTTGTTGTTGTGGTTGTCCATAACCCATTGCGTTTATTTCAGCATCGTCATCCTGGACTTGTGGACAAATGTCCATTGGATGATATAGGTCAGCACATACTTCACAAGCCTTGAGCTGCTGTGGGGTTCCCATAAGTGTTAGTCTCTTCACCATTTCCTTCAGTTCTGCGAGCTCAGTGGAGATCTCACTCTTCCTAGTATTCACGGCGTGAACTCCTTTCTTGGACGGGGTCCTCCCAAAGTTTCGAGTTCCTTCCGCTAGTTCCTGTATCTTTTCCAAAGCAAGGTCAGGAGTAGGGTTAAGAATATTACCTCTTCAAGCCGCATCGACGATCCTCCTTTCATTATCGAGCAAGCCATTGTACAAGTACAAGACTAGATCTTGAGTTGAATATCCGTGGAAAGGACAGCTGGATCGGAGGCGTGCAAACCTTTCGAAGTACTCATAAAGAGTTTCGTTCGCCTCTTGCTCGATGTTGCTTATAGCTTTCTTCAAGCTATTGGCCTTCTTGGCTGGGAAGTATTTCTCCAAAAATGTCTTGTGAAGGTTCTCCCAAGTGTCAATGCTCCCGGATGGAAGGTGATAATACCAATCATCCGCGGAATCCTTGAGTGTGAAGCCGAATGCGCGCATCTTGATTTGCTCTTCGGTAATGTTGGCCGGCTTCATGCTCATACACACGGTATGGAACTTCCCAAGGTGTTTGATTGGGCCTTCGCCACTTAGCCCATAGAATGATGGAAGCAAGTGAATGAGACCCGGCTTGAGCTCAAAATTTACTCCTTCCCCTAATGCCGGTATAGTGACTGCAAGGGGGTTTTGAGCCAAGGTGGGCTGCATGAGTTGACGAAGTGTACGGTCAGCCATCTCTTGTTGAAGTTATTGTCTTCGTTGCCGGATGTGCATCCTCTCAATTTCTGCATCAAAGGTAGCAAAGCCGGAGTTAGTAGCACGGGTTTGAACCATAAAAATGGTTCAAACCAACAATCAATAATAAAAATGAAATAAAACACTAAAACTCCCAGGCAACGGTGCCAAAACTTGACTGAAGGTATTTCTAACGTCGTCTATACCCAATCAAAAGTAAATCCCAACTTATCACTTAAAACACAAGTATAGTAGTTAAGTAAGGGTCGAACCCAAGAGAGTTAAGGTGTTTTATTAGATGCAATTATCGATTATGGTAACAAGTAACAAAGGGTGGGGGGTTGGTTGAATTGATACACAAAAACTTATGAAAACGATTAATGCGACAAGTAAGACAATGATGGGTGAATCTACACTAGGTTGATTCTAAGCATGCAATTGCTACTTTGGTGAGTTCCTTTTACAAGTTTTCAAGTAATCTCCCCTCTTGATCATATATATGTGTTGAGCCAACCGGCATCAACACAACTTAACAGGTTAGTGTTCCGTATACCTACAAGAACAAATAACAAGTTAGCTTTCAAACAAAGACTAAGGGATATAAAGAGAAGATTAAAACCGTTAAACTTATCTTTATATTTGTGTTCCTTTTCTTTAAGTAACTACAACCCGTTATTACTTAAAGTTACTACTAGATTAAAGACCCGAACCCGGAACCTATTAATCCTAGTTATTTGCATGCACTTTAGAACCTAAGTTGATCAAACTCAAGTAATAGTAAAACATGCAATTAGGCAATGGAGATCAAGGAAACACAAAGCATTACTGAATAAAAAATTATATTAAAGAAAACTTACAACCAAAGTAACAACACAGCTTCAAACCAACCCAATGTAGCAAGGGAGTTAGCAACTCATTACAAAGGTAGCAAGATAATCTAAGTGGATAATTTATTGGCTAACAAGATGGATCCTTCTAACAACCAACCAAAGACTATTTATACTACAAAAGACACTAAATAGGAGTAAATGGCCGGCCTAAAACAGCCACCTTTAATGCCATAAAGGTGGTGTAAATAGCCGGAGTAAAGCTTCTGACGTTAAACCGTAGGGGCGGCCTTCAACTCCGCAGGGGCGGTGAAGGTAAAAACGCTTGATCTTCTTCATGGCCGCTGGGGCGGCTAGGCAATCCTGCAGGGGCGGATCTTCAATGCTCTTCAAACGTCTGACCTTTCAACTTCTTACCGTTTCTGATACCAAGCTGCCAGGGCGTCCCTATGTCAACGCAGGGGCGGTGACACAACCTCTTCATCTTCCAGCTCCCAGGTTCAAGCACAAGCGGGGGCGCAGTGGACGGCGCAGGGGCGCTGGTCTTCGTATCTTCAGGGCAAGTCACCGCAGGGGCACCAAGGAATGGCGCCGGGGCGGTGACACACTTCATGGTTGGCGCTCGTGAAAGCGCAGGGAGCGCTCCGGAGTAAGGCGTCACCCGTAGGGGCGATGACAAGGTTCCGCTGTGGCGGTGAGGCAACAGAAGCTTTGCTTCGTGAAGATCTTCACTCCTAAGTGCTTATAACTCCTTCCTTAGATTCTTTTAGTCTTCTTCTTCTGGACCAAGGAGTTAGTAGCATAAACCGACACAAATGCAATAAAAAGACTCTAAAAACTATCCTAAATGATAGTGATTCCATCACCTATCACACGCCGGCAAGAATATACCGACTGCAGCTAAGTAAGTCCAAGAGACTTACCTCACTCAAAGGTCAGCAAACAACTCAATTTCCTACAGGAAAGAAGGACGGAAAGCCTGCTCAACAAGGCATAATGCATCAAGAACGAAATGATTGCTAGAAGTCTATAACTTCTAGTCTCAATGATCTCTAAGATATCTCCACAAGCTAAGGTCTCAACCTTAGTCTTACAGATCAAGAAGGGTTAACAACATCAACACAAGCCAAGGGAAGGAACGAGTTTTCAAGGAAAGGAAGTAGATGGCCAAAGACAGGATCCACTAGAGGAAAACCGCAAGGGTGGCCAAACAACACCGCAGGGGCGGAACTGAGCGAGATACGCAGGGGCGGTCTGTGTGTAAGATCCGAGTTTTTACCTTCACCGCCCCGCGGTGAAGAGGGCCGCCCCTGCGGCCGAGTTGATCCGCCCCTGCGGATGACGACAAATCGTGCCCGATCGTTTCTTCCGTTCTTTGTATCTTCCTTCCATAGATAGAATATCCGATATTTTATCTTATGGGCCAGTTTTCTTGTCTTCTTTCTAACCCTAGACACCCTTTCCGTCTAGAGTTCCATCCGTCTCTATATATTCTCTCCTTTTTCTCTTTTTCTAGTTTCTTGCTTACGTCTTCTTCAACCCTAGAGAGATGCAGCCGCCCCTTGCTTTCTACAACCATGCTGAGTGTGTAAGTTCTTCCCTTCTGGTTTCTCCTTCACGTTCTTACAGTGCTGCATGCCTTCTCCTCCTGTTTTGGTTTCTTCCTTTCGTTCTTCTCTTTTCTTCTTCCCCAAGAATCATTTGATCCTTGATTCTTGTGGACCATTACGTGGTTGACCTTTTGTTGTTCTCAGGCTCTTTGGAGTTTAGTCTTGACGTGTTGGAACCAAAGGTTCGAGCTTTGGTTGCCCTTGTTGTGAGTTCTGTCGAAGAGAAGCCCGACAGCGCTTATGTCGTGCAGCCGCCCCTGCGCCTGCACCTGGCCGCCCCTGCGTGTTGCCGCCCTTACGCCCCTGTCCAACCACCCCTGCGGTTTTCCCTGTTGTGACTCCCGTTTTGGTGAGTTGCTTGCTTCCTTCCTTTCTTCGTTCCTTTCCTTGATCCTTGTGGTTGTTCCTTGTCCCCTGAGTTGCTGTAAGTCTAAGGTTGAGCCCTTAGCTTGTGTAGATCTCTTAGAGATCGTTGAGCCTAGAATTTATAGACTTCTAGCAACCATTTCGTTCCTGATCCGTGTTGCTTGTTCATACAGGCTTTCCTTGCTCCTTTCCTGAGGGAAACTGAGCTTCCTTGAGTGTTCTAAGAGTTGTTGTTGAGCCTTTGTGTTACCTTCAAGTGAGGTAAGTCCCTTGGACTTACTTAGCTTCATTCCGCGTATTAGTTGGATTGTATTAACTTGTTTGTATTGTTATCATGTTTATAATGGATGATTGGAAATAGGATTCACCCTTTGTTACCCTTAATTGGCCCAAGTGTATTATAACCGGGTGGTGACCACTTGTCTAGTTCTACAAGAGACTAGAATGTGCTCTTGCAACCCAGGCCCGTAGGTAACGGATAGTACTGATCTATTCCTATTGGTAGACGGAAGTGGAGGCGAGTTTCGAGAGATTCTCGTGTGACAAAAGAAGTTGAATTAGTAATGGATAACCTCAAAGAAAGATAATAACCGGTTGATGTGTGAGCATGCTATGTGTTTTCTTTATCTCATGTTTGTTTGTGTCTTTACGCTCTTGCTAGTACCTAGAATGTTAGCTAACGGTTTATACCGTCGTTGTAGATATTCCGCAGGTTCAGGATGTTGCTGAGTGATCCGTATGGTGTGATCAGTCGGGGTTCCCGTACATTATAGGACGGGATCGGGTTTTATTTCTTTTGTTATTTCCCTTTTGTTTTGAACTCGGATGCGAAGCTTTTGTGTTTTCTTTTTTTTAAACCTTTGGTTTTATATTGAGTTTTGTTTTTCATTCGTTTGTGCCTTGTTGTAAGATCCGTTTGCTGTTGCTACTCTGAGGGTTGGGACCCATTGTGCGGTCCTAGCCCGTAGCGCTTCAAGTTCCCAAAACTTGGGGTATTACACTATGCATGAGCGGGGGCGGGTACGGCGCAGAATGTGCGTCTTCTCCTTCGACAGAAAGGAACTCAGCAAGGACCTAAAGCTTTCTTCTCTCAACACACCCACACGTCACAACTCCACCAAGGGAGCTTGTGAATATCAACATATCAACAACGGAAGGCCAACAAGAATCAAGACTCGATCTTGATCCTTGTGAAGAGAAAGAAGAAGAATGAAGAGAAACGAAGAAGAACAGAAGATGAAGCATGCAGCGTATATCGTGAACTCATAGAATGATCAATGGAACAAAGAACTTACAATTCTGTAGGATATCACAAGGGAAGGCTACAACTTTGCTCGAGGTTGAAAAAAAAACGTATGCAAGAAACGAAAAAAGGAAGAGAAGGCTGGAATTTTATAGGAACGGTTAGGAGGAGAAGGAAAGATGTTTTAGAGTTTAGAAGATCCAAGAAAGTCGGCCCAAAGATATAAAATTGGATCTTCCATGAAAGGACACAAGATAGAAAAAAAAAAAGGAAAGAAGATCTTACGATCTGGGGTCTACCGCACCCTCGGCTCGACCCCGCCGCGACCGCAGCTAGCCGCAGGGACGACTACTGTCACTACGAGGGCGTTGACATACATCACTTGCCGCTGGGGCAGCCACTGTCACCACGGGGGCGGTGACAGCCAGAAAACCGGTTGTTACAAACACATTACCCTTGAGTGGTTTGGATGAATATGATTCTTTATTTATCCTCTTACAATTTTTCATGCTATGATGACATGAATTGAGTTGTTTTTATTCTTCCTAGTTGAGGCACTTTTCTGTTCTTACACATAGTATACATACGAGATGATCTTACTCGAGGACATGGAAGATTTAAGTCAGGGGTATTTGATGATGTCAAATGGAACATCTTTTAGCCCTTAGAATTATGCATTGCATACCTCCATTGCTCTCTGACGCATCAAAACATACATTTTTTCTACCCTATTATTCATGTTATTTTTCACATATTTTAGCAATATATATATATATATATATATATATATATATATATATATATGTGTGTGTGTGTGTGTGTGTGTGTGTGTGTGTGTGTGTGTGTGTGTGTGTGTGTGTTTGTGTGTGCGCGCACGCTTATAACACATAATGCATTCATATTATGTTTTCAGCATCTACTTCCTATTATTTCACATTTTTGGCATTCAAGCCTCGTTGTGTAGCATTTACCGACCACTTCACTCAACTATGCTTAAGATATCGGTTTTCCCTGAAGTCGGGCGTCATAAAGACAAATATCTCACATGACTGAAGATTGAATGCTCGAGAAACTCAATAACCACCTTGTATTATAGCCAACAACCTGTCAATAATGGAGCAAAAAATCATACAAAACGGTCTTTCCTAACGAGTTGGAACAACAAATGATACGGCCACCTATGACCGTTGCATACCCGTTGCTTGGCCGTTTCAGTTGTCCGTTTGGATCAGCCCATGCTCCCATGAAGTTCAACCCAACCGTTGATGAAGAGCAACCCATACAGCCACCCTACAAGAAGCCGTACGGCCGTTGCATGGCCGTTTCCTTGATTGTTTGGACTACGACGATAACTTTGTTGCTTAACCTATTTTTCTATCTTCTTGCTGGGGTTTTTGTATCAGTATAAGCCGATAATTTTACCTTCCAGACTTCTAGGATTATGTTCGTTTTAGGTCATTGACAACGACACTCAAATTTTAGAGTTAGACTATGCCTCAGAACCCTAGCCGCGGTTAGACTTATCTTGCTATTGTTTTGCTTTGAGTTTTATTATATGCAAAGATTATTCTTTTCATCTTCTTTCTCTCTTTGCTCTAAGTCTAGATAAGTCTCCTTCGATCTAAGGGATTTGTTACACCCTATGATGGACCGATGATGACTATTTATGTGAAATACTAAATTGATATCATCAGATTTATGTTTCTTTTCAAAGTGTTTTATTTCCACCTTTTATTTACCTTCAAAAGAAGTGGAGTTTATAACTGGTTTAGATAATATAGGTGAAGAGCCAAAACCTAAGTTTGTTTTATTTGATTATTGGAAAAAAAAAATTTAGTTTTGAGATTAGGGCTTTATCAAAGCTTCAATTGATTCTCACATCGTAGAAAATTCTGATCTTTGTAACTTTTCTAACCGAAGAGCCACAAGCGAAGGTTATTCTTTGTCTTTTCTAGATTTCTAAGTTTTTAATGAGTTTTGTTATACTTGTCGAACCGCTAGATTAAGAGTTATGCGAGTTGGAAAGCACGGTCTTTGTTCTTTGCCAAATGCGCTTTTAAATGGTTACCTACATTATTTCTACTTGAAATTCGTGTTGTTCACATACATGCTTGCTATTTGATTTATTATAGTGGTGATGCTTATTTACTTAGATCACTCATCTTTTATATCATCCCACACTTTGTTACATTTATTCTATGTTCGCCAATTAATTCCTACAACTAGTTTTCCTCTATTTCCTTTTTTTTAGCGTAGTATATATTTTTATTTGTTCCAACCAATATAGGTATGGTCCTTGAGATTTGATACCTGATTATACTACATCCAATCCCATATCCTAACGGGAGAGGTTGTTGTTACTTTTCGGTTAAACTTCCATAATCAAATTTTTGACACCATTGCCAAGGACTACAAATAGTTTGACGATTTACAAAAAAAATATATACTAATTTTCTTGTTACTTTGATTTGCAGTTTCCTTTTTGTCTTTGTTCACAGCTCGGAACCTTGAAATATAAGAAATGGACGGTGCTAATCCACTACACACATTGTAAGCAATGATGGATCCTAGACAGTCCACCCCTTCCGAGAGGTGTCAAATGGGGCCATCGGTTTGGGTCACAACAGGATCGGGTCGAAAAAAGCTTGGTTAATAATCGGTTTATTTCGGATCGGGTCGATGTGGGTCGGGTATCAATTGTTCGGGTTATAAAGGGTTAACGGGTATCCTCGATTCTCGGGTCGGCTTAGTTCGGTTCTTAATAGCGGTGTCAAACGGGGCTGACGGGTTGGTTTGGGTCGGCCACAACAAGTTCGGGTTTAAAGGGGTTGGGTCAAAACAATCTCTTTTTTTTAGCGATTTATTTTGGGTTGGACCGGTTTGGATTGGGTATCAATTGTTTGGGTTCGAACGGGTCAGGCCAATTCAATCTCTCTTTTTAGCGGTTTGTTTCGGGTCAAGTTGGTTTGGATCGGTCATGAACTATTCGGTTAATACAGGTTATCAAATAACCTTGGTTCTTGGATTATGATTTAGTTTGGTTCTCGGTCATTCGAGTTGGGCTACTTTTGTTTTTAATGGCTTCGGGTAGAGATCTCAACTGGGGAAGGTCTATCGGGCTTGAGTCGGCTCATGTTATGTTCAGGTTGGTTGAAACCGGGTCGGGTTGCCTAACATCTTGATTCGGGTCGATTATGGGTCGGACAATTTGTAAAAAAAACTACATAAAACCACCTCTTATTTAGAATAAACTACATAAAAATATCTCTTATTTATTCTTCTGTTTTTTTACTTAACAACCTCTTATATTTTTTTTTCATTTAACAACTCAATATTTATAATTCCTAAACAATTAACGACCTTATTAATATTTCATTCACACTAATTGACTATCTAGTTTTCCATCCAAGTTTAATGGGTCCACTATAAAAGTAATAATTACTTTGGGATACAAATTATAAATATGAGATAATTACTTTGGGATGCGGATTAATAAACGGGGTCCAATAAATTCCTTTCAAATCTTTGAACGTTACAAAGAGCTTTTACAAGCGTTTGACGCACAAAATATTCCTTGGTCAATTTTAGATGATGAAACTATTTGGAAAACTTGTTTTGGTATTTGTAATGATTTATAGGTTTTTTGTGATTCAACTAATATGATGAGTTATGTTTACAACCCACTTCTTGTAGCTTTTTACAAATAGCCATAAACGTTACTGAGGCTTTACAAACCGGTTTTACTTATCCAAACCTTGTAGTGCTGTAAATGACATTAAATTAAAATGGATAAAATATTACATTAATATTCCCTTGGTTTATCTTATTTCCGCCGTTTTTTATCCTAGACTTAAAATTGATGGTGTTACCGAACTGTTGGGTGTTTATTATGAATGTTTGGGTTAAGATTCTACAAAAACTTATATCATTATTCATAATGTTCGTATTGAAATTGAAAAACTGATGTCTTTCATTGAAACAAGTGCTAGCTCTTCTTCTACTGCCGAACCGAATCCTACACCATCTTCTTCATCTTCTATTCATTCAAAAGGTAAACAAATATTAGCTGTAACATCCGGAGTTTTTATTCCGGATTGTTAGAGAGTTACCGACCTTCCCGCAGGCGCGACTCAGTTTTCCCGCAAACACGAGGCGCTGAGTAACGGGATTTATTCCAAAAATCCCGCCCCGACCCCTCGTTATTTCACTCTTGCTTTTGGACCTCTCGGTTCCTAGCGTAAAATGAGAGGATGGGTCAGCTGACCCTTGGGTTCCCTCTTTTGTGGCAGTCTTGCCCCTTCCCTCTCCCTCCCTTCCTCATTCACGTTGAACTCCTTTCCCAATCTCTTTCTTGCGCTCTCTTCTTCCATCCTTGACATTGGAGAAGTTGTTGATGATCCTTCCTTCTCTTCTTCTTGTGTAAGTGTCCAGCAAGGAGGTGGTGTGCAGATCCGAGTTCAACAGTAACCCTCTTCTCCCCCTCATCTCCTTCATCTTCTTCCTTGAGCTTCCATGGTAGAAGCCATGGATCCTAAGCTTTTCCCCCTTGTTTATGCTTGCATGTCCTTAGATCTAGTTTAGATCATGTGTAGGGATCATTGTTTTGTGTGGAGATCTTCCTTGATGGAGTCAGTCAGCCGAAAGTGACCGGAATCGAGTGCCCAGCTGAGAAGAAAGCCGTCGATGCTCGCCTCTAGAGTTCGACCGCACCCGCGGCTGGACAGCGCCGCAAGGGGCGTTAGCAGCAGCCCATCCACAAGGGCGGAGGCCTCTGGCCATAGGGGCGCCCATGAGGGCCGCAACGGCGGTTCTGCCCCAGTCCAGCTTCCTCTCCGGGGCTGTGTTTCCTTCCTTTTGATCCCGTGCCTTTGCTTGGTGAGTTCCCTACCTTTAGTATGTATTCTCAGATGATATTAGAGGATGTTGATGATAGAAGCATGCTAGGTTTGGACATAGGATAGTTGGAATTCCATGTAGTAGCTTGTGGACCTTAGGTGAGTATGGAGATGTTGTTGGAATGTTCTAAGGTTAAGGGATGTAAGTTTCTGAGTGGTACATGGGAGGAGTGTAGGGATATCCTTGTGAGGCTTGTGAGGTAGAGATTGTAAGTTTATAGTTGTGAGCTTATGGTTGTTGAGATTATGGGCTAGGATATGCGTATCCTAGCCTAGTGATGTTACCATTGAGGTTGTTGAGACTAGGCTTGTTATCCTAGTGGTGTTGTGAGTTGTGATCTTGCGAGATCTGAGGGCTTAGAAGTCTTAGAATTCTAGCTTATGTTGAGTGTGATGTGAGCATGAGGGATTCTAGGATGCGGTCCTAGAATTGAGAGTCAAATGGTCTTGCGTAGATCATTTGTATAGAGGTAAGTCTTCGGGCTTACTTAGTTCGTATTCCTTGTATTAGCGTTGATGCGTGTTTGGCCCAAGTATATGATAACGGGCGGACACATCACTGCCTAGCTCTTGCGAGAGCTAGGAGGTTCTCGGCGACTGGCCTTTGCTGGTTAGACGGTCGGAGGCATCCGTACCGTTCCATGCCGAAAATAGGGACCAAGGCGGGACCACGGTGGTCCCGTGTCACAAAACTAAGTTGAATTAAAACGGGATATTACTCAATAATAATAAAGATAATAAACCGGATTGGTGTGCTTTTGAGTATGTTGTGTGTTTAAGATGATTTACTTTTGTTTGTGCCTTTCCCATTAATTCTAATGCTTCGAATATGAGCTAACGATTTTATACCGAATGTTGTAGATTGTCTTGCAGGTTAGGAATGCGCCCGAGAGACCCGGAAGGGTGGGAAGCTGGGGTTCGTACATTTTAGGAAGGGTTTATGAGTTGGAGTTGAGTTATGTTTTATTCTTCGGTTATTGCGCTTTGTATGCCGCGTATTTGGCGTTTGGTTTTGAGTTGTATCTAGGCTGAAGTTTGTTGTTGCATTCTTTCGGGTTTCTTACCATTTGCATTAAAAATGATATAAGATTTTGCCTTTATTTGTGCCATATTGGAAAGGTCTGGTGAAATTGTTGTCAAGCTAAGCGTCGGGACCCATTGTGAGGTCTCGCCCGTAGCATTCCCGAGTCCCACGAATTCGGGGTATTACAAAGTGGTATCAGAGCCCTAGGTTGACAACAATGGCACTCGCAACGTTCTAAAGGCCGAATGAGGAATAAACAGAACCCCACGGGTTATGACCTTTTCATTTTCAAAATTCATATGCATGAGTCGGGGTAGAATGTACGGACCACCACTCCTTCCGCGGATCTCGGCAGCTTAGTTTATTGGATTTTGGTATGTATATATATAGATAAGGTTATGAGGTTTGTAGTATGCATGATGGAATTGATGTGTATCTTTGTGGATTGTAGTTGTATGATGGACATGATTTATGTGTATAGTTGTATATGTGGACAATTATGTGTATTAGACTTTGTATTGATATGATGGCATGTTGGATATGCTATATTGGTAGAGATATGGACTTAGAACTTATATAGTTATGTATACGTATTCTTAAATATATAGTAGTATATGGAGTTATGGGACCTAATAGAAAGATGATATTATGACATCATAACCTTTAAGACGATGACGTGGCTTCGGATAACGCTCATTCGGGTTGGATTACGCTCAAGTACGTATCGAGTCGGGCATTTCGTGATAACGAACACCATGACATTCTCGAATTCCTTTTTAAAGGATGTCGAGGAGGAGGATTGGAGACGAAGCAAATGAAGGACAACCAAGCAAAAGAAGAAAATAAGACAACTTGAGAGAGTGACATGAAGATGTAGAAGTCGTTACCAAAGGAGATAATTTATATAAGTTCTCCAAGAAGATGCGTGGACCACTAAAGATGCGAGTCTAGGAGGAGATGGGTGCAACCCCACAATGTTAGAGACAATGTTCCATTATGAGAAGTAAAGCTTCTCTTAGACGCTCCTAAGCTTTGGAGTCCAGTTATGGAGAATGATCGAACCCGGTATGAAAGACATAGGATACCGTAAGTTAAGCTTACGAGGTACCATTAAGCGAAGAGTCAAAATAACGAGAGTAATGAGAAGAATGGTATGACAATGATTCACGTGGAATTGACCGATTCCGTTATGACGATAAGACTAAGAAATGCCATGGAGATAGAAGTGTGAGTAGACGTGACCCCGAGACGAGAAGTGATGCAACAAGGAGCCTTAGTTATGAAAGGGCTTAAGACGAAGACCCGATTATATGCTAACGGTTTTTGAATAACGTTGGAGGCTTTTGAGAAGACACGCTTACAAGATGTTATGAGGTGCGGTTAAGCCTATAAAGGAAAGTCATACGGAGTGTGAGGCCGAAAGGAGTATGGTTACGTTATGGAAAAGGAAGAAAGCACAAAACGTGGAAGGAGCTAACGGAGTAGCGGAAGAGTACCCCAAGGAGGGTAGCCTTCATGAGTTAGTGACATAAGTATAGAGAGTTGGTAAATCGTTGACCTTAGAGAAGGTAAACCATAAGCTTGTAGGTGATGACCGAGAACGCATAGAGTTCGGGTTACCTATTGAGAAGTTGTAGACGGGAGGTATAACCTCAAGTGGAGACTATAATGGAACGGTAACAAAATCTTAGTGTTTTCCCTATGGTTTGATGCCAATAGTAAGAAGTACATCAACAGAAGCGTGATTGCCTTGAGCAATATAACGTTGAATGGTTAAAGCAAGTGACGGTAATAGACCTCTTGGAGAGGGATGGTAATGCCCTTTTTGCGACCTTAATAGGTCTCGAGTTTTGGCATATGGAGGAATTGAGCGGTTTGGAACCTTAAAGGTTTAAGCATATAAGGACGTAGTGGATCAGGTGGAAAGTGAAGTTTTCCGAGTTGCTTTAAGCAAATGGGAAGATATGGAAAGGAGATGCACGATATTTTGTTCTTAAGGAACGAATGATAAGTGATGCGAACAAGAGATGAGTCGAAGGTGTTAGACTTCCCCAAAGGAGCCATGAAGGCTATGGTGTGAAATGAGGGACCGAAGCTACAGTGGTGTTTTAGGCTTTAACCTTAAGGTGATGGTGTTTGGTAATTCAGGTGTCAGAAGTTTCAGCGGTTTGGAATGAGAAATTCTTCCGGTTTTTCCCCAGGGCATTCTGGTGTGAGTTTTGAGGAAAGATACGAGTCGGGAAGTGTACTTTGATTTCCAAGGGATGTGTATGGTGAATGACGAGTAACAACGTTTTCTTTGCAGTGGATGGCCCGTTAAGACTAGTTGCACGCGATTGCGACATTTGACTAGATCGACTTGGAGTGAGGAGTCACCAGTTTTGGATGAAGTTAAGAAAGGACCTTCATGAGGCGGCATTTAGGGTCGGTATGGTTACTACAAGTGTCGTGAAGCTATTTGAAATCACAAGTGCGATTGATGTGTGGGGAAGTTTACACAAATGCTATCCATCGGTTTTCGGAATCGAGTTACGATGAAGGCACGCAATTTGTGTTGTTTCCAAGGTGGACCCTAACCTAAGGGTGTCATGCAATTATGATACTAGAGTTGCGCTAATGATTCTTTTGATTGGTTTGGACGATGCCTTTTTTACTCTCAGAATTGAGAGGAACGAGCTTGAAATGGACGACAAGGATGCTGGTTATGCAGGATAAGAGAATAACTAGAGTTATCTAGGCGGGTTGAGACGTCCGAGGTGACCTCCTAAGAGACATAGCGGGTTGAGAATATCCAATAAATCAGTTGAGAACGAGGTGATAGTTTCGGCAATACCTTCAAGGTATATTGAGGAGATATGAAGCTTATAAATTGGTAGACCATAACCGCCAAGTTACGGGATGATTTTGACACTTTCTTCTCTTCTAAAGAAGTGAATGGATCGTGAGATCCGAGACGTATCCGAGGAGTTTTGACAGGAGCAGAAGAGGTGAGTGACCTCCTTTTTGTTTTCTTTGAGACAAACATCAAGTTAAGGAGACTGTAAGATATTATGAATACATCCAAGCGGGGCTTGGGATGCATATGAATTAACAAGAGAGGTTTCGTGTGTACATAGACGTTTGCGGGTATGTAAGAAGAATGATCGACTAAGGGTCGAAGGTTAGCCAATTTAGGACGCGTGCTTATGGTAGTGTCGATTTAGCTACAGAATTTTATGCTAGGCTTGTACGAACAATAAGAGTATGATACGTGTATGTATACTCACTCAGCTAGAGTTGAGTACCCCACAGTGGCAACAGTTGGGGATGGTTAAGGACTTTAGTCGAAGATGATCTTTGAAAGGCTTTGAGAAGGACCCGGGATAGAAGGTCCCGAGGATAAGCCTCATAGTTACCTCTATGGGTTGATGGTTTGTTGAGACCATGGCATTGGTTAGAGTTATCCGGGTTAGGATGTTCACATTAGCGAGACGGACTTAAGGCCGAGGTGGCTAAGTACATAGCCCTTGTGTGAACCGTCGTCCGTTCAAGCTGAGCACAATAAAACGAGAAAGAAGACTTCATCCACCACAAGTTGTGCAGTGGAAGGGGTAAGATACCTCTACAACAGTTACTATTAGTTTGAGACCGTGCGACAGTGGTGACGAGTTGGGGTCGCATAGACCTACCAACGGAGACTATGTGTTTTTACACCCTATTGGGAAACAAAGCCGATGAGTTAGCTAGTTGGGGAGTCCACAATGTGATAGAAAGATGTTGGTATACCGAGTATCGTTATCTTGGATTGAGATGAGCGTTTCGTTTCGGAAATTTGTGGGCGGCAGGATCGTGCCACATAAGAGACCATATGCCTTTCATAACAATTTCACCCTTGGATAGTTGGTCAAATAGAAAGGACTTTGGTGACCAGTCGATGTCATGCAGAGGTTACGCGTGCGAGGTAAGGAGTAAATGTAGACCGGATATCTTCCCTAAGGTTGAGTATTCGTATGACAGTTGAGAGGTACCGTTGTAATGGTCTTGTTCAAAGCAAGTGGTGGACGGAAATGCAGTACCTTGTGATGTTAGAATTGGTAAATATATGTAAGTTTATCCCTGAGTAGATACGTGACGACCTCGCTTGAGTAGCGACGGTCCCAAGGCAGATGTTAGACAGGCTAAGTCACGAGGAAGTATGTACAAGAAAGAGGTGCGGACCTCTTGGGTTCGGAGATGAGATGAACCGAGTTAAGAGTATCACGGACGCGAGGCGTCATACATGTTGATCGTTAGGAGGGTGATGAGTCCAATATATCGAACCTTTTTGGAGATCTTGGTGCGAGTTATGAAGTGGTTTACCGGATGGCATGGCCACTAAGAGTGAAAGTAATACATGTACGACTCGAGTTATGTTGTTAGTTGTATTTATCTAGTAGTCGACGAGGAGCCGGTGAGGCTACCGGAAGGATGTGAGATAGTATCTTTGTTGGAGTTTTAAGATGACCTAGTTACATCGAGTTGGTCGACGGCTTAGATAATGTGTGCATGTGTGGTTTTATGTGTTTGGTGCCCCGAGCGGGAATGTGTATATGATTGGTTAGCTTTTGGTTTTTATGCGCTACGCGGTTCACACGAGTATGTATGCAGGCCTTGCGAGGTCTTGACGTGGCTACACGATTGTATGATGATTATCGAGTAGAGTGTTGGCACGTTACGGTTTTGAGTGGTTACTTAGTTAGTTGCCCGAGAGTGTGGTGTTTGGCAAGTTTCGGGACAAAACTTGTTTTTAGGGGGATTAGTTGTAACATCCGGAATTTTTATTCCGGATTGTTAGCGAGTTACTAACCTTCCCGCAGGCGCGGCTCAGTTTTCCCGCATGCACGAGGCGTTGAGTAACGAGATTTATTTCAAACATCCCGCCCCGACCCCTCATTATTTCGCTCTTGCTTTTGGACCCCTCGGTTCCTAGCGTAAAATGAGAGGATGGGTCAGCAGACCCTTGGGTTCCCTCTTTTGTGGTAGTCTTGCCCCTTCCCTTTCCCTTTCTTCCTCATTCACGTTGAACTCCTTTGCCACTCTCTTTCTTGTGCTCTCTTCTTCCATCCTTGATATTGGAGAAGCTCTTAATGATCCTTCCTTCTCTTCTTCTTGTGTAAGTGTCCAGCAAGGAGTTGGTGTTTAGATCCGAGTTCAATAGTAAGCCTCTTCTCCCCCTCATCTCCTTCATCTTCTTCCTTGAGCTTCCATGGTGGAAGCCATGGATCCAAAGATTTTTCCCCTTATTTATGCTTGCATGTCCTTAGATCTAGCTTAGATCATGTGTAGGGATCATTGTTGTGTATGAAGATCTTCCTTGATGGAGTCAGCCATCCGGAAGTGACCGGAATCGAGTGCCCAGCTGAGAAGAAAGCCGTCGAAGCTCGCCTCTGGAGTTTGACCGCACCCGCGGCTGGACAGCGCCGCGGGGGGCGCCATCAACAGCCCAGCCGCAGGGGTGGCGGCCTGCAGCTCCTGGCCGCAAGGGCGGAGGCCTCTGGCCGCAGGGGCGCCCATCAGGGCCGCAACGACGGTTCTGCCCCAGTCCAGCTTCCTCTCTAGGGTTGTGTTTCCTTCCTTTCGATCCCGTGCCTTTGCTTGGTGAGTTCCCTACCTTTAGTATGTATTCTCATATGATATTAGAGGATGTTGATGACATAAGCATGCAAGGTTTGGACATAGGATAGTTGGAATGCCATGTAGTGGCTTGTGGACCTTAGGTGAGTATGGAGATGTTGTTGGAATGTTCAAAGGTTAAGGGATGTATGTTTCTGAGTGGTATATGGGATGAGTGTAGGGATATCCTTGTGAGGCTTGTGAGGTAGAGATTGTAAGTTTATAGTTGTGAGCTTATGGTTGTTGAGATTATGGACTAGGATATGAGTATCCTAGCCTAGTGATGTTACCATTGAGGTTGTTGAGACTAGGCTTGTTATCCTAGTGGTGTTGTAAGTTGTGATCTTGCGAGATCCGAGGGCTTAGAAGTCTTAGGACTTCTAGCTTATGTTGAGTGTGATGTGAGCATGAGGGATTCTAGGATGTGGTCCTAGAATTGAGAGTCAAATGGTCTTGCGTAGATATTTGTATAGAAGTCTTAGACTTCTATTGTGAGTGGGTTGTTATTGATATAGTTATCTTCTTGTGAGCAAGTTATGGGCTTCCTCCCTAAGGAAGCGAGAGTGTTGTGAGTTGAGTGTGGTACCGAGGTAAGTCTCCGGACTTACTTAGCTCGTATTCCTTGTATTAGCGTTGATGCGTGTTTGGTGGTGTGTGTTTATTGTTTATGTTATAACAATTAAACCGGAAATAGGACCACCGACCTTTATATTATTTTGGCCAAGTGTATGATAACGGGCGGTGACATCATTTGCCTAGCTCTTGCGAGAGTCTAGGAGGTTTTTGGCAACTAGCCGTGTTGGTTAGACGGTCGGAGGCATCCGTACCGTTCCATGCCAGAAATAGGGATCGAGGCGGGACCACGGTGGTCCCGTGTCACAAAACTAAGTTGAATTAGAACGGGATATGGCTCAATAATAATAAAGAGAATAAACCGGATTGGTGTGCTTTTGAGTATGTTGTGTGTTTACGATGATTTACTTGTGTTTGTGCCTTTCCCATTAATTCTAATGCTTCGAATATGAGCTAACGGTTTTATACCGAATGTTGTAGATTGCCTTGCAGGTTAGGAATGCGGCCGAGAGATCCGGAATGGTGGGCAGCCGGGGTCCGTACATTTTAGGAAGGGTTTATGAGTTGGAGTTGAGTTATGTTTTGTCCTTCGGTTATTCCGTTTTGTATGCCGCGTGTTTGGCATTTGGTTTTGAGTTGTATCTTGGCTATAGTTTGTTGTTGCATTCTTTCGGATTTCTTACCATTTGCATTAAAAATAATTTACGATTTTGCCTTTATTTGTGCCATGTTGGAAAGGTCCGGTGAAATTGTTGTCAAGTTAAGGGTCGGGCCCCAGTGGGAGGTCTCGCTCGTAGCATTTCCGAGTCCCGCGGATTCGGGGTGTTACATTAGCTAAAAGAACAAAAACATCATGGCATTCATCCGTAAGTGCGGAATTTCAAGATTATATAACAACGTGTTTTAGCTTTGATAGTGAATCTTTTGAAATTTTGGATTGATGGAAGAAGTTAGCCCCGAAGTATCTAACCTTGATCAAAATTGTGCAAGAACTCATGGTTGTGCCCACATCAACGGTTTCCTTGGAACAAACATGTGGCCAAGGAGGGAGCATGTTAAGTTACAAAACAAGCCAATTAAAGCCCGAAAAAATTGGAGGCACAAGTATACATTCAAGATTGGATAAGGGCGGAGAAGCGGAAACAACGAAATGCCCCGGTTTATGACTCAAAATCGGATTCCAGCTCTGATGATTCGGACACAACTTCCGAGTCCGATGCATGAAGGTAACCGGGGTAACTAAACAACTCGGAAGTCCAACAAAAGGTAAGCAAAGGTAAGAGAACTACGTGGGCTTTGCTTCCTATTAACCTCGAGAGGATACGTAGGCAACTGGGAAACCGGTTCAAGCCCTTTCCTTTTTTTAATTAAATTACTAATATCACCGAGATTTCAAAAAAAAAGTCGAGAGCAATCTCGGGCTTAATTTCCAAAATATTCATGAGATTTTAGAAATTTTGACCGAGATTGCTCTCAACATTCTTTTTTTTACTAAGTGGTTGCTAAACCTCCAAACCGTCGGTTTGGCGGGTTAGCAAACCGGCGGTTTAAGTTTAACCTAAACCGTCGGTATTATATTGGCCAGTTTAGGTTTGTGACCCATGTCTAAGCAAAACGACTCCTAGACTGCGACCATCGAGCCCTCAGTGACGGCGATCTCCAGGCGGCATCCGTCGAGCCCTCAACAAAGGCGAGCCTAAGCGGCGATTAAGTTAGCCGGAGAATGAGCCACTCCAAATCAACCGGAGAGTGAGAGACAGTCCTCGTGACTGTAGGGTTGCACCGATCGCGACGACTCTTGGGTGGCTTGGCGAGGAAGACCGCCGGAGAGTGAGAGAGAGAGTAGAGAATAGACTCGTGAAAGGGAGGTTGGGCGACGGTTTCGTGAGCAGCGGCTAGGGTCAAGGGTAAGGTTTCAGCACGGGGAGTGAAATCGGGGAGACGGGTTACGGGGTAGACTGAAAGAGAGATTGGTTAGGAGATGAAAAAGTTAGGTTAGAAGAGCGGGTTTTACGTGCTTTACGGACCTGGATTAACGATAATCCCAACCCACCCGAATAAACTAAAATAAATCATACAATATTATCTAAACTCGATTTCCCCGACAAAAACAAAAATTCTTGACAATTGTAAATAAAATTAAAATTTAACATAGAATGCGACATTACTAAAATAAAAAATGTAATGATCTTTTAAAGATTTTTAAGCAACAAGCCGGTTTATAAATTATGATTATATGTATTCTGTAAAGGTATAATTATATATAGAGAAGATTAAGCTACTAAGACACCTTTTTTTTAGAAAACAAACTTGGCCCCTAATACTTAATTATTAGAATATATTAATTATGCTAAAAATAAGGAAACCGGTTAACAAATTTTTGGTAACCGTACGCTTGAGATTTGAGAATCTCTTTCATCCGTCATTATCGCTCTTTATGCGCCATTCTCGCTCTTTTGTCGGAAATAAAACATTGCTCCATTGCTTCATCTTCAACCTCCAACTTCATTCTTCCTTTCCTAGTGTGGCCGGGCGCGAGTGCACAAGTAGCTTCGATTCCAACCCAGGTGAGGCGAATGTCCCAGGCGAACATCAACGACTCGATGTCTTATATGGTGTGGTTGTTTGGCTCGCCGGCTCGATCCACACACAGATCCAAAGCAACAAAAGGTGAAGACAAATGTGTAAGAGCTATGATTTTCGAATCCTAATTAATGATGATTAATGTTGATTAACTTAATCATCGATAGTAATTGACACATAACTCGTGAAGAGTGCGTAAGTGATGAGTATGA
Source organism: Fagopyrum esculentum (assembly GCA_033239045.1). Classification (NCBI taxonomy): domain Eukaryota; kingdom Viridiplantae; phylum Streptophyta; class Magnoliopsida; order Caryophyllales; family Polygonaceae; genus Fagopyrum; species Fagopyrum esculentum. Next base: position 13,517,254 of record BSUD01000008.1, read on the forward strand.
GTCCCACCGTTATGTTCCTGACTTAATTTTGGATTTATGGGGAATTTTTAACTTTTTTCCCGGGTAATTATTTTTACCCTCCGGTGTTATTTGGAGTATTTGGGAGCTTCAATTAATAAAAATGCAATTGAGAGAAATGATCAGGACATCGGACATGCCCTAGATATGAAATAACATGGAAAGACAAATCGGTCAAAAGAGTCGCTATTTAGTTTCTTAGCAGTTAAGAAAGACGGCTTAGGAATACGCGTTTTCAAGGCAGTTGCGTAATAATTATCCCTACAATATTTCATATTTATATTCCAATTTCGAGAAGTTTACTGAAGGGGGTTCAACCCGCCTTTGGATCGGTGAAAGGACACTTATCGACTTCGCTAAAGAATAATTATCGTCTTCTCTATAGATAGCGAAAAATCGTTTATTAATTCATTTCCTTTCACGTTTCCTCGTAAATGCTCTCATTTCTCTCAACCTTCAAACTCAGATCTACTCTCCGTTTCTAATCCGATTTCAAATGCGTTTGAGTTTTTGGATTCCTCTTTTCATTATCTTCATTTTGGTACCGAGTTTTTGCGTTTACGAGCAAATAATGATCTGGTCAAGCATATATGCTATTGGGCTTATTCCGTCACTCCGATTCTGGTGAATTTGATGTTGTCCGGTCTTAGCTTGCGTCGTTGTGATTCGAATCTTCTTTCGGATCGTCAATCGGGTTAGTAACGAATAAGTTATGAATTTATTCGTTTTCCGTATTGTGATTTGGCCTAAATTGACCTTTGGCTTGTCAAAATGAATGATTGGGAATTTCATTATGATCGTTAATTATTCATGGTGATTATGGGTTATTTGTTTGATGAGATTTGATGACAGGTGAGTTCGAAAATTGTATGTGGGCAAAACGTTATTCTAGTGAAATTTAATTAATTAATCAAAGATTAATTAATTTAATTGGGATTATAGAGAAGGTTATAAGTTAATTAAGTTCAAAGGAATGAATTTAATTGATATTTGAAACAAGAGATATAATATGAGGATGTGGTGAATGGTTATGATGTATATGATCTTTGAGGATCTTAGAGATTAGAGTGAAATCTTCTAGCATATGGTTCAATGGATTGATATATGTACCTTGCTTATCAAGCTTGATTTTTATTCATGCAAGAATCTAAGAGTTGATTGATTAAGGGATTACCTTGTAACAGGTAAGTCCCTAAGGCTTACTTAACTACTTTCCGTGTGTTGGTTTGGATGTACTGAAGGTGTGTGATTATATATTTATAACTATAAACTGGAATAGGACGAGCATATGGATTTAATGGCCCAAGTGTATTATAATCGGGCGGTGACATCACTACCCATCTCTGTTTAGAGTTGGGAGATTCTCTGCGAGCAACCCTGACAGGTAGACGAGGATATTATATATCAACCCATTATATGCATGTACACGGGGACAGAGGCGAGGGTTGGAAAATCCTCGTGTCACAAACTAAGTTGAATTATTAATGCGAATAAGATAATGAAAGATAATAAACGGTTTGTTTGTGAGCATGATTGTGTGATATCTTGCTTATGCTTTGTGTGTGTTATTACCGATATTTCAATATATGGATTGTTAGCTAAAGGTTCATACCATGTTGTAGATCCTTTGCAGGTTAGGAAGACTGCAGAGTGACCTAGATGAGTGATCAACCGATGACTTCCGTACATCTAGGATGTTATGGGTTTTGGGGTTATGTATATATACGTTGATCATGTTTTATACTCGGCTGTGTGGTTTTGTATGTATTATGATACTTAATGTTTTTGTTTTATAAAGGTTGTTTTATATTTATATGTGCCTTGTTGTAAGATTCAGTCAACTTGTTGTCAAGCTAGGGCCAAGCCCATTGTGAGGTCCTAACCCAATAGCACTCCGAGTCCTACGGATCTAAGGTGTTGCAAACGGCGACGAAGACGGGAGTCGACGGTCGCTTCTATGGCGGTGCCGATTGCTACGGACTTGAACAAATCTAAACAAATATGTTCGAACCGCCCTCAATTCTTCTTCTCAGCCCATCGATCCCCGTCTACGAGTGCGAGCCCTTCCCTCTAAGTCTCACAGATCCAATCGCCCTCGCCCAAATCCACGTCCGCGAGTGCGAACCCGTCACACAGATCCACTCTCCCATGCGCCGAAGTTGAAACTCGCCCTTGCCGCCGCCTGTAACAATGTTTCTACCTTCCTTTTCTATTTGAGTCGATCTTTTGATTGATTCATGCAACTGTAAATTAATGTTTCTGATGTTCCTTTTGTCGTTCTACATACCTGGCTTTATAGGTTTCTTTGAATTCTCATTTGTTTCCATTGATCTCGTGTTGTATATGAATGGAAAGGTTAGATTTGGATTTGTTTAATTGGTCTTGTGTAAATGACGGTCTTGTGTAAATGAATCTTGTGTAAATGACGATTTTGTGTAACCAAACCATGTGTAAATGACGGACTTGTGTAAACGACAGACTTATGTAACCAAACCATGTGTAAATGATGGATTTGTGTAACCAAACCTTGTTTAAATGACATAATTATGTAACCAAACCTTGTGGAAATGACAGACTTGTGTACATGATATAAACAAACGGAACTTGTGTAATTGAAAAACGACCGAATGTGTTAACTACATAAATTAACATAACAATTGAAATTGTGTATGAATATTGTGTAATTGAAATTATGTATTGATATTGTGTGATTCAAATTGTGTATTAATATTGTGTATGATCAAAACAATATACAAAGTTTAATTAGTCTAGTTGGTATAAAGGTGGGAGAGAGGACTTGTCATCAAAAATTCGAATCCTAAATTTGACAAAAATAGGTCACCTGTAAGAGATTACCCCAATTTTTATATATGCAATTTAATTAATTAACATGTAAAAAAACGTTAGATAATTTAAGTGATCAAAAACTTAAACAATTTTACACATTAAATAAATATATCTATTCTTCTAATTTCTCCTATAATTCTCATACATTATTGGAGTAAATCATATTTTTCATCCCAATAACTTTCATAAGTCTCATAAACTACACTAGCGAACGTGTCCTAAGGAAGTATAGTATAAATACTTAATTCCCTTTAATTATGGTGGAATAAATTGATAGGAGTTAGGATGAGTCGGTGTCACATTCACATTGTGTGTGCGCAGCGCTTCACTTGAGGGTTAAGCCGTTTGTCCTTCTAGGGTTTAACCTTCTCTGTCTCTCCTCCAAATACCCCATTCCAAACAGAGGGTAAGGGTCTGCTAAATTTCTCATCATGTGGGCTCGATCTGCGTCGACTTATGTCAGGTATCTGTGCCTTTCTCTCCTTCCTTTCACGCAATTCTGGCATTTCTCATTTCTATACCATTGTTATTCTATTGCCTGTCTCCTTGAGGATTTGATGCTTTTTCTAAGCCGTTTTCTTATTCATGCCATGAATATGTAGCGTACAATTCTTCTGCTACTCGAGTTCCGAATGGGATTTGTTGGTGGAAACGTTAAGGCTATCTCTGCCAATGCAAATCCAGGTCTTTTAATATTTCTATGATAGGGTTTTACAGTTTATCTGCTGAACCTGAAAATTGCGTCTTGCGATATTACCAGATTTGTGGTACAGTTTATTCAGCATCATATGGATAGAGACATTAATGATGGCAAATTTTCCCAAAATTGGATAGAAGTAATCTAAATGATGTGAGCTAAATAAGTTGGCAATGGGTTTCTCATGTGAAATTATTTAGTTATTCCTATTTTCAGAACACAAGGGTTAAGACTGGGAGCTAGCTGCACTTGTGGTAGGCTCGAATCAGTTGGGATACATGTGCAATACGAATTGGCAGATGCCAAGCCTGTGGAATCTGTGCCTGATACACGGTCAAGATTTAAGAAATTCTACCTGGCTGTAGAGGATCCACCTCTTTTATCTTTGGGTAGTCATTTTTTTTCCTCACAGGCCGGTCCAAGAAGTGGAGAGGAAGAAGATGGCAGTGATTGTATCTCTGATCCAGAGGTATATGATGAGGATGTTGCTGAATATTGTCCTGAAAGTAAGCTGCAACTAGATGTTGAGCATGAAGGTGGCCGGTCATTACCCGAGAGGAGACGGGTTCACTTAAATCTTACCCGGGCACTACTAAATGAACCCAAATCCGTTCACACTGCACTAGACAAGTACGTCTCAGAGGGCAATTCCTTGGATAAGATGGTAATATCCCGTGCCATGTCAGCTCTTCGGGGACGCCTGATGTATCGGAAGGCCTTACAGGTTAATCATTTTTTTACTATTACCAAGAAATTTATGCTTATACTTCCTTTTATGTTTATTTAAGAACAAGAGTGTAAGCGTGTAAGCGTGATAGAGTTTGGAGTGGAGATGACACAAATAGGATGACGATTCCATGCAAGTAGAAAAGAACATTGAATCAACCAACTTAGTTTTTGATTTAAGTTAAGAACAAAATAAAGAGAACAACTTCGTGACTGTTCTCGTACAAGCGGGAAGTGTAAACCCCATGCCCTCAGCCTCTGTCTGAAAACCAACATTAGTTCTTCAATGTCGCTAACAAAATGTATACATCTGTATTAATAGTTCTGGAAAGCTTTTTGTGTTTGTGCAACTTTTGTAAGATCATCACCGCTGAAAGGAAAGTATCTGCATAACTTTTATCAATCATGACAATATGGAGACTCAGGACAGTCACACAGTTAGCAGAAAACATGAACTTGAGATTTAAGTGACAAGAAAATATTAGAAGTAGAGAGCATTGATGGGATTGACAGTCAGCACGCCAATAATGCTGGTAGAAAGCAATAGGAAATCATTTGTATCTTTCATGGACTTATTTTACTATGTTTCCAATGATCCTGAACTCCACATTGTTGCCAATTTGGTTCTTTGCAGTTCTCAGAGTGGCTGGAAGCAAAAAAGGTACATGACTTGACGGAGCAACATTATGCTTCACGGGTTGATTTGATTGCGAAAGTGCATGGTCTTCAGAAGGCAGAGCGCCACATTGAATTGATTCCCGAGTCCTTCAGAGGAGAATTCGTCTACAGAACCCTACTTGCAAATTGTGTATCCTTGAACAACCTGAAGAAAGCGGAGGAGGTTTATAATAAAATGAAGCGATCAAACTTTGGTACCTCTGCTTTCACATGCAACCAAATGATGATTTTGTACAAGAAGATTGACAAGAAGAAAATAGCTGATGTGCTTCTTTATATGGAGAAAGAAAATGTGAAGCCCACATCTGTAACCTACAGGCTCTTGATTGATACCAAAGGCCAATCGAGTGACATAGCTGGCATGGAGCAGATTGTGGAGACAATGAAGGCTGATGGTTTGGAGCCCGATTTGAGCACAAAAGCCATTATGGCTAAGCACTATATTGCAGCTGGGCTCCAAGAGAAAGCCGAGTCTGTTTTGAAGGAAATGGAAGGAGTCAACTTAAGTTATACCCGTTCCTCGTGCAGCGTTCTTATCTCTCTGTATGCTACCCTTGGAAAGGAAGACCAAGTGGAAAGAATTTGGAAGATTTGTGAGGCGAATACTCGAGAGAAGGAATATACGGCCGCTATCACTGCCTGGGGTAAGCTGAAGCAGATTGAGAAGGCAGAGGCTGTCTTTAAGAAATATGGGAAAACAAAGAAGCTGACTTCAAGGGATTACTCTACTATGTTAAGTGTATATGCTAATAATAAGATGCTAAAGGAAGGGAAAGAACTTGTGAATAGGATGGGAGAGAGAGGATGTCAAATCGGGCCATTGGCTTGGGATTCTCTTGTGAAGCTATATGTGGAAGCCGGCGAAGTGGAGAAAGCAGACGCCATATTACACAAAGCAGTAATGCAGCAGAATAATCATCTGGTAAAGCCAATGCTCAATTCTTACATGATTATCCTGGAAGAGTATTCGAAGAGAGGAGATGTGCATAATTCGGAAAAGACATTCTACCGATTAAAGGAAGCTGGCTATGCAGGTCGGCTTCGGCCATTCCAAACCTTACTACAAGCCTATATGAATTCCAAGACTCATCCTTACGGGCTTAGAGAAAGAATGATGACTGAAAATATATTCCCAAACAGAAGCATGGCATCTATGCTTTCTGAGGCTGATCCATTCAAGACGACACCAGTCCCGGATATACTTAATTGAAAGAGGAGGAGCATGTGCATTTATATTGCCAGGTTATTACTTTCTTAATTATACTTATCAATCAGGACCCTTGAACTTTGATCAACAAGGTGAATAGTTTGAAGTTGACAGATAAAAAAGGTTATAGCGCTTATGAATATGCATCCATGTCAAGAGTGATTTTAACATACATGTAAATGCCTGTGTTGCCTAACCTTTATGCTCTAGAGCACCTTGTAACTTTTTTGATGCTCTAGAGCACCTTGTAACTCTTCGAAGGAGAAGTTTCCCTCCTTTCTCTGCAACTTAGTGTGTGTTTAGTTGTATATGTGATCTGTAATTATAGTTGTGGTGTTTGAGTAGATTTTTTAAAACATTGTGGATAAAAACGTGCTTGGTAAAAAGAGTTACACGGGTATTTTTAAAGTGTTAAAAGACAAAGATACCCTTCATCCTTGTGTATTTGTTTGAAGAAAACGTAAAGAAAATCGATGCAACAAAAGACCAGAGAATTGATACAGAGAATTGAGACTGACAAAGATTCAATTTGTATTTCGAAGAAGAGAAGCATGGATTGGTGATTTTGTATAGATGTACGTAGAGAAGAAAAAGGAAGGATAAGCTAGATTTAGGTTCGATTTTGTACTTAACAATCGATACAAGTTTTCATTCGAAATAGATAGAGATCTTTAGGGTTCGATTTGGTCCTCAATGTGGTTTACGATTCGAGCAGATGGAGATTCTCAAGCAAGGATTTTTAAAACAGAAGAGGATTCTCAATTGAGCAATGGCGCATGTGAGGATTTTCGAGCAATGGCGCAGACGATGATTCTCAATCGAGGATTTTCAAGCAAAGGTACATACTACCCTTAACAATCGATACAAATTTACAATCGAAACAAAGAGGAGACTAGAAGAGGATAGAGGAGACTAGAAGAGGATACCATCTTTAACAGCAAACGAGGAGATAAAGGGTTTTTTTTTGTCGTTCAGATTATTAAGGGAAAATCAGGAAGGTAAACTGAAACACAATCCATAATCTATCAAAACAGGATTTCTAAAGTCGGCATAAAATGCAATATGAAACCCTAACATAAAAATGAAAGTTGAAACTAAACAGAGATACAAAATAGTGGGGATCCACTCCGAATCAAGATTTCCTGACTTCAAATATAGGCATGATTTGGTCCGTGATGTGTTGTGTGATGTGTTTAGGAAGGCGGAGGTCTCGGTTAAGAAGGAGGCGCTTGTGTCCTTCTTGATTGACTCACGTGAGGGGAGGTCCACCTTGAGGTCGGCGGATGTCTTGGTGTTTGGATAGGCGGGCGGAAAACATGCTTGCATCGATTTGACTGGGGTTTTCCCACTTGTTTGTTTGGGTAGTGGGCCTTTTGCGGTGGGTAAGACAGCGCTTAATGCGGCTTCTACTAAGGTGGCCAAACATGAGAAAACTTGTATTGAAAATCAACATGTGTTTCTTCCATTCGCTTTCGACACCTTTGGTTTTCTTGCGCCCGATGCTATTGAAATTCTCAAGAGGGTGCAACGGGTCTTGCATGACAACGCTATGTCTCCTAGGTCTTCTGATGTTGTTTTTAGGATGATCGAATTCGCTATCCAGAAAGGATTGGCGGCACAACTTGTTGCCCGTCTTCCTTCTAGCTCGATGTAAATTTTGAAGTCTTATAAAATATATAATTAGGCATACAAAAAAAATAATAAATATATTTATTTTTTTTCAAAATTTCCGAAGAAGTTTAATAAAATCACATAAGTTATACTAAGTATATAAAGTATGATCAAATTTGTTTCAACAACGTAATCCTCAAAACGTTTACGGATCGTATGATATTGATATCCTGATATCAAATATCAAGTATGGATATCAAGATATGGGTATCACTATATTAGATTGATATCTGATATATGTATCAATATATGAGTATCAGATTGATATTTGATATTCTGTTTGATATGTTGTAGTATATCAAATATTAAATTTGAGAAATTTTCATAAACCCTAGATTTGAGAAATTTTCACAAATTCAAAGAGGGAGGGGCGAAAGAAAGAAAGATAGATTTTTACAAACTCTATATCCGATAAATTTTCAAATCAACCCAATAATCAACAAAAGAAAAAGAGAAAAAGAAGAAGTTACATGAGAAAGAGGAATTTTGATGAAGAAGCCTACACGATCTGGAGAAGAAAGAAGGGATGAGTGTGGGAGACGAGGAGATAGATAGATGGAGAATGGAAGAAGAGGAGATGCGTAGGAAAAAAAATTTTGTTGATACCTTCCAAACTAGCAGTATATCAAAAGTGGGATAATCCGGATAACAGGGTATCAATTTGATACCGATATACTAAAATACTAAACACTGGGTATGTGTATGAGTGATACCCATATTCATACCTTTAATTAGGATATCAATATCAAACGGGCCCTTAGACCATACTAGAAGTAGTCAAAATCCCAATTTTGATTTTTTTGATTAATTTTGTTTAATTTTTAATGCAACTTAATTTGTGTCAAAATTTTATTATAAATTCATCTATAGATTTTGGAGAAAACAAATTCAGCCTTACGTCTAACTTTAAAATAATTATTTTACTAGTTAATTATATTAAATATATAAAAGTTCTAAGAAGCATCAACAAAACTATAATCTAACCCGATCAAACACTTCCTCCTCTTCACTCTCTTATAGTCCAACAATTGTCAATTACCGGAAATTACAAAACCCATCCAATTATGGAAATGAATACAAATCAAAAGAAAAGAAATCTCGGAAGTAGAAAAACAATTAATAGAAAGAGCGCAGGAACAAGAGTAGATAACTCATTCAAATTCAGCAGTCAAAAGCATCAAAATACCAACAAATCTGAGGAGACCTTGAAGAAGAAAAGAATCAATCTTTAAAACCCAATACTAGCACAATAGTAAATGGTGTATACTTAAACTTATTCATCTTGAGTACATTAAAATTGAAATTACAATATTGTTAATATTTAAAAAGTGTTAAAAATGCAAAATTTAGAAGAAAATATGGTTAGTTGTAGCGTAGCGTAGAGAAGACGTACACACTGAAACGAAAAAAGTAACGAAAGCCTTAAGTTAGAGAAAAAAAATATTGTGTAATTAAACTATACGGATAACGATACCGGTGGAGAAGGATTTGGATTTGGGTTACTAGATGTTTATATAACGATGATAAATAATATTTTTTAAATATTGGGTTAATAAATATTGAAGATTTTGAGCTGTTAGGTTATTATAAATTTTAATAATTGTGTAAATTAACTTAGAACACGATAAGGTCTAAATTTATTGAGAAAATTTAGCCATTAGGGTAGTTTTTGTTTATTGGATACTAACTAAGCTCATAGCCAATTTTCATTACAAGAAAAAGATAAATAAAAATAAAAAGACTCAATTATAGGAAGAAGTTAGGGCATTTATTGTAATTTCATTTATGAAAAATTGCCTTTAATTCAAATACCGGTTAAAGAAAAATGAAAACCGTGTAGTGAAAGATTTGCAGAATCTTTCCCACATCATATCAACGGAAAGTGGTTTCCGAGAAATCAGAAGGTAGGTTCATCGTCTTTTTCGTTTTCGTCAACCCAAATTTGCCGTAGACTTCCATTTTCACAGAAACTTCAAAGGGTGCCATTGTCGTCGTCTTCGACTCTTCATAGTATCTTCTTCTGCCTTCTTCGCAGCTGTAAACCTCTGATTTATCACCGATATAACGTCTATTGAAAACTGAAGAAAACAGGTGAAATCTCTTGCTCTATTTTGTTAATTTTCTCCATTTTTGTTCGTTTTATGGGTTAAAATTTATGGTTTCATCGTATGGAAGACGATTATGAAAGATATAGTTTAAGTATTGATTACTTACTAACCAATTGCAAACTTACAGTGATAAAGACCTATATTTTTCCAATTTAGTGTAAATCATAGAACCACATAAAGTATGTCCTTTAAAGTTCTGGTATGTTGGTTGCGGATACGATTAATTGCACTTGTGTTGGTATTTTTATCAAACTCGAAAACATTTGATGTACATATCTTATGTGTACAATGTTGTTGCATGTTTAAAGTATGTATCTGGGAACACAAATTGGGGTAAGTGTGTGTTTTTCATTGTTCATATATGTGTAAATTGAGAATCTTATATAGTGAGGAACACTCAGTGGTGTAAGGTGTAAGGTGTGTACACAAAGTTGTGGTTAGTGTAAATCATTTAATGTACATATCTTCCGTGTACGATGTTGTTTCATGTTTGAAGTATCTTATGTAGTTAAGAACACTCATTATTGTAAGGTGTGTACACAAGTTTGTGGTAAGTGTATGTATTTCATTGTTGTTATATGTGTAAATTGAGAATCTTATGTATTAGAGAACCCACATTTATTAAAACAACTTATGCACTATTTATAGTGACCCAATATATGTACCAATGTGACATCAAGTACACATAGTTTGTCATAGTATACATATCATATACATGTTTACAACATATTAATTACACACATTAATGTAAATTAACAACAAAACTAATTTTATTAGTTTATTGACAATAGAAATTCAATGACAAGAAAAAAGAGTATGAGAATTAAGCCTAACATGAAGAAAGATCGTCATAACAGTGGAGCTGAGACTTCATCTCAGGTACTTTTGTATAGTGATTATGTAGATGTTATTACATAATATGATTCATAGATGTACACAACTAACATAGATGTGAATTATCAGAATAGATAAAGGACATCCTATGTGCTTCATATGTACTGTGATTGAAAAGTATATGCTCAACATATGTGGAAAGTGAATTATCATATGTACATTACTGCATTACATAAGACGTTATAGATGTGAATTATCAGAATATATAAAGGACATGCTATGTGCTTCATATGTATTGTAGATGATTGGTACAGTGGTAACATTCCTCAACTGAAAGTTGGTCTCAATTGAAAACTTGTTTGATATAGCCCTTTATTAGTTTTTTAATGATTGTAATATTGAATAATATTATGTGATTCACAGTTTACATACCACTACGAGGAGATCGAACACTCACCAAATGCTCGTATCAACTGCTTTAGTCGACTGTAGTTGATTCCAACCATTTTGGATGAATTGTCAGATGGGGACAAACAAAGACTAGGGGGGGGAATATTTGAGCCCTTAATTAAGATGAGCATCAAGCTGAAAATATCAAATCAGCTAATTCACTTCATGTTGATGAGGAAGGTCAAAACCAAGAGAAGAAATTCAATGTCGTTTGGAATCAATGATGTGCTTCTGAGGTTTGGTCTTACTAAGTTTGTAGACATCACAGGACTATCATGTTCGGATGAATTCTACAAGGCTCGAGAGAACACCGTTGATGTCGACATGAAGTCTGTTGTCGGCATTGATAGGTGTCCCCTTAAAAAGCTGGAGGAACTATTTATTAAAGAGCAAAAAATTCACCGTACAAGTTTAAAATGGCTCTCATCATATTTAGTGAAGAAGTTTTAGTCTCAAAAGACAAGAAAACAAACGTTTTCCAGCAGACTCTAAACCTTGTAAATGACTTGAAGGTTTTTACAAAGTTCCCTTGGGGCCGTCTTGCGTTCACACAGACGAAGAAGTTTCTTCAATCATGTGAAGTACGAAAAGAAAGACCAAGTGGTTGCTACAACATTGATGGATTTCCACTGGCACTTCAAGTGTGTGTCCAGTTATGTTAAATTATTTTGTACGCATAATATAGTTGTTATGTACATATAGATCAAATGAGTGTAATATGTTGCTTATGTTATGTACACATGATATATATGTTATGTACATATCTAACATATATATTATGTATTTCGTTTACTTTGTGTATACAACATCAAGTATACATATTAAATGACAAGTGCATTTCATTTTACAGATATTTGTGTTCACCTCAATCCCCAAGCTTGCGAAGGAATTTGCAATCTTGATAGATAAAGACTCAAGATCGTTGTGTTTGAGATGGGTGCCAAAGTCTGGGAAGGGTACAAACCATTCCCCGGATATGTAGAAATCAAGGGTATTGTTAATACCCTAAAAAAAGTGATATACAAACTATGGTGGATGAGATGGACGACGACAATGACTGGTGAGATAATGAGGGAGAATATCTGAGGATTGATTACATGTTTGATGTTGGCATCAAGAAATATGATGTGATAATTACAAGGCCAAGTTTGCTACACGAAAAGGAGAAATCCTTTAGGTAAATTCTCATTAATTGTGTACACAATCACATACATAACTGGAAAAAAATAATAAACTGATGTTATCATTGTTGTATGTAGTCCTGAAGACTCCAAGTTTAATATCAGAAACGTGAAAGATTTTGTGAATTACGATGATGACTTCGTTGTCCCTCCAAGTTAGTCATTTACTTTATGAATATATTACATAACTAGTGAATATCTCATACATAATTTTTGCCTTTTATATTTCTACAGAAAGACCAACTAAATCGACCAAAACCGGGACAGCTGAAGAAATCAAGAAGGGGGAAAGGAAAGTAGATTCTAGCAGTCCAACTGCAATTCCTTCGAGGTAAATCATTTGTGTACACATCATTTTTATATGAATATTTATGTACCTAAGTACATCAACATCAGTATTAACCTTATAAATTTATGTAGATCATCAAAGAGGTTTAATAAAATAAAAGATCATGAACCAAATTCAAACATGCTTGGAAAATCTAAAGATGTTAAGGTAGACAGAAAAGAAAAAACTGTTGATGAAGGAGGAAAATCAACTCATACCCAAATGTCTAACACCTCAAAGTAAGTTCAAGTTAATATATTATTGTACACATGTTGTTCTACACAATTTTTATTTTTCTATACATAACTGGATTTTATGTGCATAACAGAATGAACAAAAAAAACCCGGATGGGTTGATCAAATAATACAGAAATTGGATTCAATACAACGAGAGCAGAAAGAATCAGCTGACAAGGTTGAAAACCAAGGGATGTTAATTGATGATCTAACCAACTATGCAAGGGACCTTGACACATTGTACGAAAAGATAAACACAATTGTGTACCTTTCAAGCAAGAGAACAGAGAATAAAATAAAAAGTCTTGCTAAAGATATTCTGAAGACAGCGTCTGAAGCTCAATGTTCTACACCGGCTGCAAAAGACGTTGAGCCGTCTACAAAAGACATTAGATGAAGCAAAGGTGAATGAGTTAGTCGGTGACTCAAGTGAGGTATGAACATGTGTGTGATAAAATATTGAATACACATGTATATGAACAAGTATGTCTTAAATTAATATTAAGTACAAGAACAAAATATACACATCCGCAACGTATGATTGTACATATAAACGAGTACATATATCTAAAAACATCTATATACGTAAAAAAACATACGAACCCAACAACATACGACCGAATGCATACCAAAATTTTAGGTCGTGTATTATTTACATAAGTATAACTATAACTAAAAAATGTAAGCATCTATGCGCTTACATAAACAATCAAAGTCATGAAATTACGTTATGTATGTATGATTTGTGAAATACATAAGAGACACATGTATGTATAATATAGCACTTTTCATTTCCAATGAAAAAAAATAAAGAGGTCCAAATACATTGAAAACTAATACATAAATGTATGATATATACTATTTTGACTAATTTAAACAAGTTTTCTTATTGTGTCCACTAAAGTCACAACAACTATATTTCCTCTTATGTTTTTGATTCCATGACGTCCATATTCTACATTTTGGCAACCTTCCACATCTCTTACGCTTCAATGGGGCTTACATATAATATCTTATACGAATTTGGGTATGCCCCATTCCTATCTGTTTGGTACGGGGTAAATAATCTCTGAATATACAACACATCAACTTTTAGTGGAATAATACCTACTTATGAGAAAAGAATGACTCATACCTACATGCTTTGCTGCAACCACAACATGTATGCAGAATATCTCTTTAATATTAAATTATTTACACGCACAAGTCAACATTTGCAAGCTAACAATCACATGCTCATCACCCCTTTTTACTTCAAAATCCAACTTGTCTGTATCTAGAACATACACAAAATAGCATCCAAACTCTTCAAACCTCTTTTGGATGACATCCTCAATCTTTGGAGTCGATACATCCAAACAAGCTTGAGACTTTTGGTGGTGTTCTGCGAACCATCTAGACATGATTTGCCTTATCTCATCCATCATGGTTAAAACTGGATATTCTCTTCCTTCTTTCATTACTACATTTACACACTCGGCATTGATGCTCGTTATAATGTTGTACCTCTTTGTAGGAGATAACGAACGTGCCCAAGTTGATATCCCTATCTCATTAAGCATTTCTCCAACCTTTGACTTCTCTTGTATTTGTCTAAATGTTGCACTATGTCAAGGATTATGGATAATGGAACAACAAAAGAATACTACATAAGTATGTACATAACGTACCGATGATATTTCATTGAGTAACTTCATGCAATAAGCTTCCCTACATTTTTTTGCCCCTTCAATAAAACCTCTACAGGATTTTGTTGGATCTTATCCTCTTCCTGAGATTGCCCTTCAAATGTCAAATGTAGTATCCATGGAATGTCATCTCATAGTTATTTGCTATACCCTTTTTAATCGAAGAATGTCGATCAGACACAAACACAAGTTCACTGTTTTTTGGTACGATACGTCTCATATTTTTAAAGAAGAAATCCCAAGATGCATTATTTTCACTATCAACAATCCCAAATGCAATAGGGTAAATTTGTTGATTTGCATCTTGTGTTGTTACAACAAGCATAACTCCCCCATATTTCCCACTGAGATGTGTGTCATCAACTGTGATAACCTATCATCGCAAAAAAATGGTAGACAATGAAACACACAAGTCTTGCTGCATTTGCAATACTCAATAATGACATATGTACCGTACCTTTCGCATAGAACTAAATCCTCTAATGGACTGTCCAAATGAAACAAACACGTACTTGAAACGATTGTCATCATCAAGTATTAGATCAACATTTGTACCTTTATTGACTTCTTCTAACATATACAAATATGCCGGAATTGAGTTATAATTATATTTCGAAGTTCCTCTAATCATGTCTTTCACAACTTCTTCTATCTTCCAACACTTCGAATAACTAGCATTGATTTGTGCAAACTAATCATAACAGTGACAATTTGATTAACAAAAGATAATTTCTTCGAGTTAGCGTACCTACACAAACATGTTTCAAAATATGAGTACATATATACATATTTGTATACATAAACATACCATTAGGGATGTGACATTTGAAACCATACATTGATTTTACTTTCTCAGTTATGACGTGTTATGAAGCACCCCCTGTTACCAACCCTTCTCAGGTGATAGGAACAAGTGTGTGTTAACACAAACCTTGGCGTAGTGAAGTAACTCGATTCACCAAGCATAGTGAAACGAACCCTCCAATTACATGCATCATCAATACATCGGGTTGTTACCGTCTTCATCTTTGACTTAACAATCTTATACTGTGAACATTTTGATATTGAATGCAAGCACAATGCGTTCTTTAACTCAATCTTTGTACAATATGTTTTACCAACAATAAGTTGGAAATCATGAACATTAGGTACACAAGTGTTTGTATGATGAACTATTGCAAGACTATCATCCCTTGTGTCATCTTCATGAAGGGTTTCAAGAACATTAGATGCAGATGTACATATTTAAAGATGTGACCTACCATTGTTTTGACAATCTGCATTATGCTTCAATACATCATTCACTTGAAGGATAGAAATTTCGTTACCTTTGTCAACATTATGTTCATCCAGCAAAACCTTTCCATCAGGTTGGTGTAATCAAATTTCGTGACACATAACGGAACACTCCACATAAATTGTTGCATCCCATTTATATGAATATATGTATCCAAATCACACCTTGAGTTGACATCATATGGTTTCAGCAAAGCATTGAACGAATTCCTATACGACAGTTTGATATTGCATTCTGACACACATATTCCGAAGTGAAATGCAACCTTATGTAGCAGCTCCTCGAACGTGCAAGACTCGTCAACAGCGAGTGGTTTGCTTGACACGTCTCCATTACACTTCCAAACATCATTTTCCACTTCTCATTTCCCTTTGTAATACACGGTGACGAATACAAATGACATTCTTGTCACACAAAGTACATACAATTCAGATACACACAAATAGGCATAAATAGATACATAAACTACAGCTCAATGTATACATATTCTTTCACGTGATTAAAGTACACATATTCTATTAATCACAATAGGAAAAATGTACACAAGACTAAAAACAGTCGATACATTAGACTGTAACATTGAAATAAATAGTAATTGCACGTACATATAAAATATATATTCTTTTACACACATTTAAATTACCTAACACATAATTATTGATACATAATTATGTACATTCATGTAGATATCCTACACAGGGTTCAATACACATACATAAACATAATATGTAACCAACCACACAATCAAGGTGTACATTAATGTACCCTATATGTACACAAACTATTATTTCGTACATATCCTAGCGTTAAACTGGACATTCGTCTACTATTCAGAATCTAGGCATATATCTCGATTTTCCATCAAGATATTTACACAGTTAATTCTTTACATTTACTATAAACATCATACATGTACACTAATAAGTCAAAAAAATCACACCATTAAAGAAGTAAACTTCGAACACTATTGAAGCATAAAAAAGCTTCGAAAAACCAGAAAGTTCACTTTCAGAAACATGATTTACCGATTTTATGCTACAACAAGCGACTAGAACACAATTATCGATCCAGTCTCCTTGTCGAATCTCCCAATGTTGAACACAAAATAACCCAAAACCGCCGTCTTCTGTTCTCGTTGAAGATGGTCGACAATATCTCGTTAAACGCAAAATAATCGTGGAAGATCGTGGTTGGAACTGCTTCCTAAACGGTTATTATCTTCAATTGGCCTATTTAATTTTAGAAATAAATAATTGTAAATAGGAGAGAGAAAGATCACGTAATCTTAATTTTCTTTGTTAATAAATCTTTTCTTTTCATAATACAGGGACTTAGTTTGTTAACTAAAGCGCATAAGTACCTACTTTGTACACAACAATACAAAAACTACCTACTTAACCATTTAACCCAAATTTATTTAAGTTTCGATTTGATTGTCTTAGAAGCTACATGGAACATAAATCCGAAAGTTTACAAAATAATTATCAATGACGTAATATGTATCCAAAATCTTACAAAATAATTATGCTTTAGTAAAAAAGGACTTTATGATTTAATTATGGAATTAATAAATATAAACTCAGGGAGAAAAAACGAGAGGGCATCACGTCAGCATTAGTGTCGATTGTCTTAATGTAGACTTGTCTTAATATAGACTAGGGTATGAAAATTGAACCAAGTTTGTTGATCTAATCTACCAATTACCTTTTTTAAGTAAAAAATATATTTGAATTAAATCTCTTACGGGTCGTTTGGTACTGATATATTAATATCAGATATCAAGTATTGGTATCAGGTATGTGGGTATCAACGTATGAGTATCAAATAGATATTTAATATCGTGTTTAGTATGTTGTTGTATATCAATGTTAGAATTGAGAAATTTTAACGAACTTTAGATTTGAGAAATTTTCACAAATCCAAAGAGGCGGGGCGAGAGAAAGAAAGAGGGATTTTCACAAACCCTAGATTTGAGAAATTTTCAAAAATTTTCAGATCAACCTAATAATCAATAAAAGAAAAGGAGAAAAAGAAGAAGTTACATGAGAAAGAGGAATTTGATGAAGAAGATCACAAGATCGGGAGAAGGAAAGAGGGATGAGCATTGGAGAAGAAGAGATAGATGGAGGATGAGAGAAGTAGGAGCGTAGGGAGAAAAAAGAATTAGTGATTCCTTCTAAAATATCATTATATCAAAAGTGAAAAAATCCGGATATCATGATTCAATTTGATACTGGTATAATAAAATAACAATGACCGAGTATGTATATGAGTGATCCATAGTCATGTAATTAATTAGAATATTAATATCAAACGAACCCTTAGTATAAAATTAAAAAAAAAGAAATTGATGACTCAAATTTTATAATGAAATAAAGAAAAAATTGTCGAGTTATGATAATATCGATAATAAATAAAATAATAAAAATACCGATACTTATGATATGAATAGTTAGTGCAAAACCTCAAACAACATGATATTATCTACGACTGTTAAATATAAGTTTTTTCGGTACCTAACCAACGTGACCTAATTAAGGTCAGTGGTCAATTATATATATATATATATATATATATAGTCAATAAATTTGTTAGATTTGTTGTTAAAAATATTAAAAACAAA
>BSUD01000008.1:13535978-13548824 GCA_033239045.1 Fagopyrum esculentum
AAAAAATAAAAACAAAAAAAAAAAAAAGCACAAAATACAGTATTGAACTAGTAGTTTTAATAATTGTGCCTTGTGGGATTGTAATCCTCAAATTAAGTTTGCACAGAGCTTATGGTAGCAGCTAAAGATGGATTGATCAATTTTTGGTTTGTAGTTAGGAGTTGAAGGAAGAGTGTGATAATGGCTATATTCTATATTCATTCACCCATCACCAACAAGAAGTTGAATCTAACTCTCATTGGTAGAGATATTCAATATGCAGAAAGTGAATTCATGCTCTAATAGAGGGCACATACAGAGTGCTAGGGCTTACTTCAATTTTGGCTTGGACTGACCCACAACAATGCTAGGTGGGGCCTGCATGCATATCCTTTTTTTGTTCTTACTTTTTTTTTTTTATTTTGAAAGGTTAATAGTAGCTTCCGGTTCGATCGACTTTTCCGCTCTACATCCGGGACGGGTATAAGTCGTGACTCAATTTGAGGATACCATCTTAATACCAATTTTAGTCTAGCACCACAATCATTAGGCTAATTGAGTACTGGTTTGTTCTTACTTTTTATTTTGGACTTACTACTCGTTTCGGTCAAAAATAAAAAAAATAAAAATAAAAATAAATATGTACCTTTTTAATAAGTTAAAATGGTTGGACATACAATTCCCTAAATCTCCTTATATCAAATAGGCAATAGCTATATAGTATATACAAAGGGCCACCTATCCATCTTTTTAAAACACTTGGCCGTTGTATGTAGGTGTAAACGATAAACATCGACTACATTAAAATTTCAAACCCATAACGTATACACTTTAGATTGTAAACTTAATTGACTTATCTTTGCAAATAGACAAAATATATTCACATCTCAACAAGAGTTTAAAGTGTGAAAATATGAAAGTGCTAATATTTGGCTGCCTCTCCATTCAACTACCCATCACTCCATAATAAAAGAGCATCACCAAACGGAGAAACTTTTATATGGCATAGGAGATGGACATTCACAAGTTATAAGTGGAAATCGACTCAAAGCTCGTGGGCAAGTTGGTTAATGGTCAGATTTCGCATATTCATCTGCTCTTCAATCTAGTAGAAATCTATTTGTCAAGACTTCATTCGTAGAGATTGGGTCATCCAATTTCGTTATATTTATCGGGAAGCTAACACTTCTGCCCACTATCTCGCATCTTTTTTATGCCAATCTTTCGTTAGGATTTCATAGTTTTAATGTCGCTCCTAGAGAGATTCTTCTCTTATTAAGTAACGATTTCATATGTGTGGTGAGCCAACGGATTATTACTAGTTAGCCTTTTAGTTTCTTGCAAATAATGAAATAAATATGGGTTTGTTTTTGACCAACTCATTGAACATTACGAAAAATAAATAAATAACGGGGTGGTCTAATATGAATGTAGACGGTTGCTACTTGCAATTTCGTTATCATTGACCAATTAAAATATATTGAAAACAAAGAAGAAAAAGGCATAGAGAAACTTATTTTGAATCTATAAATAGAGATTCAAAGGGAATCCTCAAATGATTCAAATCCTCTCTTCCATCTTCCAAAATGGCAACCCTCAAGATCACAAAAAAGCATCACAAACACCTAAACAACCCTTTCCCATCATCCCCAAGCACACTCTCTTTCATCCATGGAAATCTCCATTGTAATCCCTCGACACTGCCTTCACCATCCCAACTCTTCTCAATTGGCCCTGATTTCCAGCTTCTATGGAGCAATAAGAATGGCGGGTCCGTATCAATTTCACACAAATCCAACCCTGCAAGATCCATCTGGTCCACAATCCCTGGTCACGCTTTTGTCTCTTCAGCTGTCGTCGAAACAGAGGTGGAAGAAAGCAGAGGGTCGTTTGCTATATACGACGGAGATGTTCATTTTCTGTGCAACCATCAAGCTATCGAGGATATAAGAGAGATCAATTCCTATGGTTGGTGTTCAGAAGCTAAAGATGAACAAACACCATTTGATTACCCTGGATTGGTCATAACTGGTTGGGTTTTTAATGGCAAGAAGAAAAAGAAGAGGAGGAAGCTTGAGAAGCCTGGGATGGAAGAGGGCTTGTTTGCTGATGCAAAATCACCATCAGTTTCTGCTAAATACTGGCTTGTGTTTTATCAGAAAAATAGCCATCAGATTGGGTTTCAACTTAAATTTGGCAAACCCAACTTTGAGTATCACAATAATCAACCACGTAGTTCCCTAAGACCTTCTGTTAAGAGATTTGTGTGCCGCAATTTGTCCAGATTTCATAGGATCCGTGCTCGTAGGATCCAACCTCAATCTGGGTTTTCTAGGTTTTTCTCAAAGCCAAAAGGGTTTGTTTCTGTTTCCACTAAAGAAGATGATGGTGGAGGAGGAGACAAAGAAGTGATCAAATCTGCAGATTTCAATAGGATATGCTTCACTTATGCAAGTGAAGGTAGTGAGAAATTCTATGGGTTTGGAGAGCAGTTTTCTCATATGAATTTCAAAGGGAAAAGAGTCCCAATTTTTGTACAAGAACAAGGAATTGGAAGAGGAGATCAACCCATCACTCTTGCAATTAATTTGGTTAGCTACAGGTACATAACTCTGACAGCTCAACCACCATTATACTTATCCACCCATGCATTTTGCATTAAACCTTAGGAATTAGATGTATGTGCTAACCATTTGATATTCTGTGACAGGGCCGGTGGTGATTGGAGTACAACTTATGCTCCCTCTCCGTTCTACATGACATCTAAGATGAGGTCCCTGTACTTGGAAGGATACAATTATTCAATATTTGATTTAACAAAAGAAGACAAAGTTCAGATACAGGTAACGTTTGCAATTGCAATATCCTGAGATCTTATCATGAAAAAATATAAATTCAAGAAAGAGATATATATATACATTAACAAGTGATATAACACAACTACACTCGAAGTAACAATGTTGGTTTGGACAATTCATCGAACACCTTATGTGCGTCTTCCATAACTGAATAGATTTTCTTAACTGAGTAGACTTTGGGGTACAGTACAATTAAAACTGAAGAGATTTTATAATAAATCTTCACCTGAAGTAGAATCTCAAATTCACTGGAGCCTAACCCATATTGAAGATATCTGCATAGTATGAGATCTATGAAAGAGATATATATTGTTTGTTAAATATCAAGACATATACTTTGAAGGTCGTATGCTTAAATCTTACTTCTGACTAATGGATATCCTGTAGATACACGGGAGTACTATTCACGGTGCTATTTTGCATGGAAACTCTCCAAGTGAGCTCATTGAAGCCTTTACAGAAACTATTGGGAGACCTCCGGAGCTTCCACCCTGGATCACATCTGGGGCAGTGGTGGGGATGCAGGGCGGCACGGATAGAGTACGCCATATCTTGGACTCTCTCAAGGCATATGATGTACCAATTTCAGCATTTTGGCTGCAGGTAAACCCATTCAGTATATTATATTTATAAATTTAGTACACAATAGCTTATGCTGCATTATCTCTTCTTCAGGATTGGGTAGGACAAAGGGAAACACTAGTTGGGTCACAGCTTTGGTGGAATTGGGAGGTTGATACAACACGGTACAGAGGATGGACACAACTAGTTCAAGAACTCAAGGACCAGAACATTAAAGTGATGACCTACTGCAATCCATGTCTAGCACCAGTATGTATCAGAACTAAAGTTGCCTGATTTCAATAAGCACAGATGCTTTCCCTGACTAAGATGTTGATTCTACAGGCGGATGAAAAACCAAACAGACGAAGAAACCTGTTTGAGGAGGCCAAGAAGCTGGATATTTTAGTGAAAGACAAGAAAGGAGATCCATATATGGTCCCTAATACGGCTTTTGATGTGGGCATGCTTGATTTGACTCACCCAAACACCTCACCATGGTTCAAAAAGATCTTACAAGAAATGGTGGATGATGGAGTAAGGGGATGGATGGCTGACTTCGGTGAAGGTCTGCCTGTGGATGCTGTCCTCTATTCAGGTATATCATCCCAGCTTGTCTTGGCTTGTATTTTGGATACTTTTGCTCTGTTTTACAGGCTTTTGTTTGGTAGACCTCTGTATATTTACAAAATTAGTTTATGATTTGGATACTCTTGATAGAGTAATATTGGTAAAAGACGGTAGTTAGTCATTTTAACCTACTTTTTTGACATTTGAACAAAATAGGGTCATTGTTATTTGTTCAGGTGAGGATCCTATCACTGCTCACAATAGATATCCAGAAGTATGGGCGCAGTTGAACAGAGAGTTTGTTGAAGAGTGGAGAGAGGAAAAGGGAGACCCAAATGAAGACTTGGTTTTCTTCATGAGAGCAGGTTTTAGGGAAAGTCCCAAATGGGGAATGTTATTCTGGGAAGGAGACCAAATGGTCAGTTGGCAAACAAATGATGGGATAAAGAGTGCTGTTGTAGGATTACTTAGCAGTGGAATTTCAGGCTATGCTCTAAACCACAGTGACATCGGAGGCTACTGTGCAGTAAACATACCTTTCATGAAGTATCAGAGAAGTGAAGAACTTCTTTTACGATGGATGGAGCTTAGTGCCTTCACCACTGTTTTTCGAACACATGAAGTAAGTTTACAACACACATAAAACTATATTTACAGCTGAAATGATGTTTAACACATTTGAAAATTAGTCCTGATAGCAGTTTGTGTTGAAAAACAGGGAAATAAACCATTATCCAACAGCCAATTCTACTCTAATCACCAAACCTTGTCACATTTTGCGCGCTTTGCGAAGGTGTTCAAAGCTTGGGAATTCTACAGAATCCAACTAGTGAAGGTAAGATTCAATGGACTCTAAGAGCACGTTTAGAAGTGCTAAGAATCATTCTCAGTAACAGAATGATTCCGAATCAATAAAAACTATGTTAGTTTAGAGGTCTTTTAACACATAAGAGTAATCTCATCATTTCTATTTCCTTTCTCAACCGCTCCAACCAAACTGACACTAAAATTGTTATGTACCGTAGTGGTGAATGAATTGCCTTGTTTGTGTTTGGAATGAACAGGAAGCTGCACGAAAGGGGATGCCGGTTTGCCGTCACCTGTTCATCCATTATCCTGAAGATGAATATGTGCACAAGTTAAGGTACGAGCAGTTCTTGGTGGGAACTGAAATCCTTGTGGTACCGGTCCTAGATAAAGGCAGAAAAGATGTGCGAGTTTATTTCCCAGTAGGAGAAGCTTCTTCTTGGAAGCATGTTTGGACAGGAAGAGAATACAAAGAACAAGGTTGCAAAGTTAGAGTAGAAGCTCCAATGGGATACCCAGCTGTATTTGTCAAGTCTGGGTCTCTAGTAGGCCAAATGTTCCTCAAAAATCTTACACAATTTAGCGTAATGTGAATATATTCCTCTGCAAATCCTAAAATAGTGCCGGTGGAACATCATTTATTTATTTGCATCAAGGTCACCGGCATCCTAAAATCAATCGACAATAATAACTTATTACGTCCGACGGTATAACTATAAAAAAACTGTAAAATACTAGTAAGTGTTGATTAGAAAAATAAATAACTTCGTGTCATTCCTCGGTTGGCAATTCGTAGCGACTAAGCGGACAAAAGTGACTTGTTTTAAGCCACCGAACGAGGCAATCCTGGTGAAACACACGAGAACAAGGCATATTAAGCGAACTCTTCCGCGTTTGAATCTCATCCATACATATAACGCACTCACGACCAGCTTCATTCAATCTATACTCCAACAGCCAACTGATCCTTCTTGTTCTTCAGCCAAATTTGCAAAGCGTCGTGAGACACTGGTTTCATCCTAGGCACCACCGCCTCAAAGGATTCGGTAACAACTCTGGATTCCTCAAAAATTCCGTAACAAATCTGGAAAAACTGAGGCTGTTTAAGTTGGACTAGTCATGGGTCCGGTTTGGGTGTGAAAACCGGCGGTTTAGGTTTGCTGGTTTGACCAAAACGTAGGTTTAACCGTCGGTTTGGGGTTTTTTATTTTTTTACTTTTTTAAAAAAAAAGACCAAACCGGCCAGTTTGGGGTTTTTTATTTATTTTATTTTTTAAAAAAAAGACCAAACCTTAAACCGGCGGTTTGGCCCTTAAACCGGCAATTTTCAATTTTTTTTTATTTTTTATTTACTTACAAACATCCACCAAACCAGCGATTTAGGTTTATGACCCAAGTCTACGTCGTACGACACATCGTCGTAGAGTTTACAGTAGTGGTGGTTGGCGACGGCATACTCGTGAATCCTAGTAAACGATTCAGCATGTTCTGAACACAACACGGAGATATTGAGGTGTTGCAAGAGTTCTTTTTTTTTTTTGTTAGATAAAGATTTTTCATTTTAGGATATTTTTTAAGATAAAAGATTTGTGGCTAAAGATAATGTTAGATTAAGGTATAGTACAAAGAGATAATTTGACATACTAGGCCTTTTTGAGTTTTTGTTTAAGAAAGTGTACCCTAAATTTTTTACCACTTTCATTTAATGGTAGGTAAAAATTATTAATCCTTCTATTTGGAAACAAAGGAATAAATGATGTTTGTTATTTGTTATATAAGTATAAGTTTTAATTTTTAGTTACTGAATTTTTTTTTTAATATTATTTTTCTTGCCTTTTTTTATATTATTTTTTTTTATTTTCTGGACTAAATTTTTCATACCGGAATTTCTAATACCAGAATTTCTCATACCAGAAATTTCATACCAGAAATTATCATACTAGAAATTATTCATACCAGAAATTATACATACCAGAAATTATACATACCAGAAACTATTTGTACCAGAAATTATACATACCAGAATTTATACACATACATACCAGAAATTATACATACCACAAATTATTCATACCAGAAATTATACATACCAGAAATTATACATACCAGAAACTATTCGTACCAGAAATTATACATACCAGAAATTATACACATACATACCAGAAATTATACATACCAGAAATTATACATACCACAAATTATACATACCAGAAATTATACATACCAAAAACTATTCGTACCAGAAATTATTATACACTTCTTATTATACATACCAAAGAGATCATGGCCTGCTTGCAAAACACGAGCAGCTAAATATATATTAGTGGAGAATTTAGCTTTGTTGCATGATTAGTGGCCGAGACTCTGGTAGAAATATGAATGAGATATCACAAAATACAGCTATTCATCTCACTTACCTGTTTGAATTTCAGAGTCAACAATCCAATATCTATATCAGTCCCCTTATTGGGAGTAAGGGGACCATAAATTATGAATGAAAGAGCTTGAACTATGAACTCCAAACAACAAATTGTAACATGTTTCAAAAGAATAAATAGTGTTATGGAATATCACAAATACATGTTAGACATACATTCTACAAGTATAAGTTACAAATACTTGTATGTCTACTAACATGATTGCTAGGAGAATTCTAGATTGAATTATTGCTAGATATTTTGTGGTAAATTGTACAAGGTGAATTGTTCACCTTCTTTACCCTCCTAATTTTCTATTAGGAAATTCACCTTCACTTTGCCTATAAATAGAGGCATTCACCCATTGTAACAAGTGCACCAAGAGCAAGCAAGAAATCTACTCTTCTTGTTCATTCCTCTCTAGTTCTAAGTGTTCTTGAACACAACCCTCAAAATTCTAAGTAAATAAGAGCTTTAAAAGCAATCAAATTACAACACGTTATCAGCACGAGGTTCTAACTTCCAACTGAGTTTTTGCTACTGTTAAGCCCCACAAACTTCTTGGTTCCCACCACTTGGTTTATGAACGAAGGTTTCCCATCAAAATAATGATTATGATAATGACGATGATATAAATAAGGACAAGGCAAATGAAAAGCTCGATTAAAAATCGGTTGTTATTAGCAACAAGCCGACTAATAATCTCATCATCGGCCATGGTTTTTTCTCTTTGAGCTTGAATAATGAAAATGGAGTTAAGGAAGAAGGAGATAAGGATGGTGAAAGTGAAAGTGAAAGTAAAATGAATGGATGGAGATTAAAGAGGATAAAAGGAATCGGTTTTTACAATTTTTCCACTAGACTAATTTAACCCTATGATCACAATTTATGATACATAATCAACCATTTTTCGGACTATTGATATGACTTACATGACTACTCTTCATGGACTATTAATGACTAATAAGACTATGACTATGACTTACACGACATTCCTATTAAGACCATTGACTATGACTTACATGATTGTACTTGACGGACAATGACACAAGGACTGCACGTGACGGACTACTAACACAAGTGACTATTGACTATTTATTTGCTTATGTTTATGTCTAACATATTACTAACACATGACTAACATATGGCTAACATGTACTAACAATTTTATAATTCTGCATTTTTACTTACTTTATATACTTGATTTATATGTTTATGTAGTAACCAATGGCAAATATTGCAAAAAGAGACTTTGACATTCTTGACTTATCGGGGCAAAAATACCTTGAATGGAAGGTAGATGCGGTGACCCATCTTAAGGCAAATGGCCTTGAAAAAAACAATTGAGGAGAACAATGATGCCACTCCACAGGAGAAGGCAAAAGCAATTGTATTCCTCCGCCACCACATTCATGAGAGCCTCAAGACCGAATACTTATTTGTGGAGGATCCTAAAGAGTTGTGGGAAAGTTTGAAAGAAAGATATGGACACCAAAAGGAAGTCCTTTTCCCACAAGCTTTGTATGAATGGAACAACTTAAGGTTCCAGGACTATAAGTCCATATCTGATTACAACAGTGCTATCCACAGGATCACCTCCCAATTGAGGCTATGTGGTCATATGATCACTCAAGAAGAAATGCTAGAGAGAACATTCTCTACTATGCATGCCACGAATGTATTGTTGCAACAACAATACCGAGAAAGAGGCTTCAAGAGGTACTCAGACCTCTTGAAAGTATTATTAGTGGCTGAAAAGAATAATGAGCTCTTAATGAGAAACCACAACCTCAGACCCACTGGATCAGTAGCAGCTCCGGATGTCAATGCCACTGAAAAGACATCCGATGACAAAAAGAAAAATCGCAAAGAACGTGGGCAACAGTCACGGAATTATAATAACCGTGACCGAGGTCGTGGAGATCAAGGTGGCCGTGATAGCCGTAGTGGTCGTGGTGGTCGTGGTCGTGGTCGTTGGCAAGGCTATAATAATGGCCGCCATGATAATCGAGGTAACTATGGGAATGAAAAGCGAAAGGTCCAGACGGGTAAAAAGGAGCCCTCTCATAAGCCAAGAACTGTCTGCTACAGATGTGGCATAGCTGGTCATTGGGCAAAAATATGCCGTACCGCATCACATTTGGTGGATGCTTACCAAGCTGAAAGAAACAAAGAAAAGGCTAATGAAACCAACTTTGTTGAAAACAAAGATGTTGGTAGTTCACCCATGACCAGCCTAGATGTCTCTCACTTTCTCAACTTTGAGAATGATGATGCATGTGCCTTGGACTGAAGCATTGGTTTGAGAACTTATGGGATCATCCTTTATTGTATAATAATGTATAATATGATGTAATGCCATGTAATGTCATGTAATGCTTTCTTTAAGATCCAGTAGGACTATGTAAAATATGCTTATCCTTATGTATAATATGAAGTTTTTCTTTATAAATGGCTTGACTTATTAATGTTTCCCTCTTTATAGAATACATGGAACCTTCTAAGGAAAGAGTCGATGAGAAGGAGCAATGTCTTGTGGACAGTGCCACCACACATACCATCTTGAGAAATAAAGAGTATTTCACACAATTGAAACCCTTTAAGGGAAATGTGAATACCATATCTGGTGTGGCTAAACTCATCGAAGGCTCGGGAAGAGCTCTTGTTCTACTCCCAAAAGGAACAAAAATAGTAATAAATGACGCATTATATTCGAGTAAATCTCGAAGAAATTTATTGAGCTTTAAGGATGTGCGTCAAAATGGGTTTCATATGGAAACCATGAATGAAAATGGGAGAGAATATTTGTGCATCACAACACATAAATGTGATAAGAAACAGATCCTTGAGAAAATGCCAGGACAAGCCTCCGGATTATATGAGACATATATTTATCCGTTTGAGGCTAATGCGATATCTAAGAAAAGGTCGGATGACCGAGATGAATTTACACTTTGGCATGACCGATTGGGTCACCCAGGATCAACAATGATGCACAAAATTATAAAGGGTTCACTTGGACACCCACTAAAGAACATGAAAGTTCTGCCGCCTAGTCATATTAATTGTGCGGCTTGCTCACTTGGAAAGCTAATAATTAGACCTTCTAAAAGTAAGGTTACAAGTGAGACTCCTGCATTTTTGGAAAGAATACAAGGAGATATATGTGGACCAATTGCTCCACCGTGTGGCCCATTTCGATACTTTATGGTGTTAATTGACGCATCTACAAGATGGTCACATGTAAGTCTATTATCAACTAGAAATGCAGCATTTGCTAAACTCCTTGCTCAAATAATCCGATTGAGAGCTCAATTTCCGGACTATACGATAAAGAAAATCCGGCTTGACAATGCAGGAGAATTTACATCCCAAACATTCAATGACTTTTGCATGTCAATTGGGATTGATGTGGAACATCCAGTAGCTCATGCTCACACACAAAATGGTCTTGCAGAATCATTGATAAAGAGATTACAATTAATTGCTAGACCATTATTGATGAAATCTAAATTACCACCATCTGCTTGGGGACATGCGATTTTGCATGCTGCAGCCTTGGTCCGATTAAGACCAAGTGCAAATCATGAACAATCCCCATTGCAATTAGTGTTTGGTAAGGAGCCTAATATATCACATCTAAAAATATTTGGATGTGCAGTTTATGTTCCTATTGCTCCACCACAACGTACAAAGATGGGTCCACAAAGAAGATTGGGAATATATGTTGGTTTTGAATCCCCCTCGATCATTAGATATCTTGAACCAACAACGGGTGATTTGTTTACAGCAAGGTTTGCTGATTGTCATTTTGATGAAAATACATTCCCAATCTTAGGGGGAGAAAAGAAGAAAGTGGACCCAAGTTTGAAAGAAATTACGTGGAATGCAACACTATTATCACACCTTGATCCAAGAACAAAAATGTGTGAACAAGAAGTTCAACGAATCATTCACTTACAAGGTGTTGCAAATCAATTACCAGATGCATTTACAGACACTAAGAAGGTGGTAAAGTCACATGTTCCTGCAGCAAATGCCCCTGCAAGAATTGACGTACCCATTGGACAACCAAATGTGTCCATTGCGAATGAGTCTACAACACGTCGAAAACGTGGTAGACCACTTGGTTCAAAAGATTTAAAACCGAGAAAAACAAGGAACCAAAAGGGTATAGCATGTGAGGCTACAGTGAATGAACCAAATGAGGAACATGAGAAAGACAAAGAAAATGAGGATGATAACATCCCAAATGAAGATGATATCCTTGATGAAAGAATCGACAACTATGAAATTGCTATAAATTATGTCGATACAAGGATACAATGGAATAGAAAGGATATCATTGTTGATGACATATTTGCCTATTCTGTGGCTAATGATATCGCAATTGAAGATGACGACCTTGAGCCAAAATCAGTTGATGAATGTCGTCGTAGAAAGGATTGGCCAAAATGGAAAGAGGCAATTCAAACAGAATTGAAATCACTTGAAAAACGTGAAGTTTTTGGACCTGTAGTTCATACACCAAAGGGTGTAAAACCAGTCGGCTATAAATGGGTTTTTGTAAGAAAACGAAATGAGAAAAACGAAATTGTGAGATATAAAGCGAGACTTGTAGCCCAAGGTTTTTCTCAAATCCCAGGAATCGATTATGATGAAACATATTCGCCAGTAATTGATGCGACCACATTTAGATTCCTAATTGGCCTGACTGTCTTTGAAAAACTACATATGCGTCTTATGGATGTCGTGACTGCATATTTATATGGGTCACTTGATACCGACATCTACATGAAAGTCCCACAAGGACTAAAATTGCCTGAGGCCAATTCCTCAAAGCCACGAGAAATGTTTTCCATAAAATTGAGAAAGTCCTTATATGGATTAAAACAATCAGGACGAATGTGGTACAATCGTCTTAGTGAATATCTTCTCAAGGAGGGATATAAGAACAACATTATATGTCCATGCGTTTTCATCAAGCGATCCAAAAGTGGATTTGCTATAATCGCAGTATATGTTGACGATTTAAATATCGTTGGAACTTCCAACGAACTTGAAGAAACTGCAAAGTATTTGATGAAAGAATTCGAGATGAAAGATCTCGGAAAGACTAAGCTTTGTCTTGGCTTGCAAATTGAGCACATAAGAGATGGAATCTTTATCCATCAATCTAATTACACTGAGAAAATCTTGAAAAGATTTTACATGGACAAAGCACATCCTTTAAGCTCACCCATGGTTGTTCGATCCCTTAATGTGGAAAACGATGAGTTCCGTCCTCGAGAAGAGGATGAAGAAATCCTTGGCCCAGAAGTGCCATATTTAAGTGCAATTGGTGCTTTAATGTATTTGACTAACAATACAAGACCAGATATTGCCTTTGCTGTAAATTTGTTGTCTAGGTACAGTTGTGCACCTACAAGAAGACATTGGAATGGCATCAAACGTATATTCCGCTACCTTCGAGGTACACATGATCTTGGTCTATTTTATCAATACAAAGAAGATGCCACTTTGGTTGGATATGCAGATGCAGGATATTTGTCTGATCCACACAAGGCCAAATCCCAAAACGGATACGTATTCACATATGGAGGAACAGCAATTTCATGGAAGTCAACAAAACAAACAATTACCGCCACTTCCTC
>BSUD01000008.1:13554982-13580332 GCA_033239045.1 Fagopyrum esculentum
CGTTTAAAAAATATTTTAGAAAAAAAAAGTTTATAAGTTTAGAAATAAATAAAGTTTAATTGAAATTTAAAAATATAAAAAATATAAAGATCTTTTAAAGTTTAATAAAAAAATAAAGTTTAAGTTCAATTGAAAATATAAGTAAATTAAATTTAAAATTAAATTCTTTAAGTTTAAGAAAGTATAAAGTTTAATTATAAATTTAAAAAAAGTTTTCAAGATTTTAATATCTTTAAAATTAGATTGAAAATCTTAACTATTTCGATTTTTAAATTATAAATTATTAAAGGTCATTAATAAAATTAAATTCGTAGTTTCTTCTTTCCTTTTTTTCATCACTTTTATTTGAAGGAAGGTTTACTGATATAAAAATACTCTTTCCTTTCGTTTTTAAAAAAAATTCTTTTCCATAAAAAATATTTCTACCATTTTTGAAAAGCCTTGACTAAACTCTTCTTTGCAGGTTTGTGTTGATTCAACCTAAAAGTATAATCTCGGTCATGAACGGACATGAAAACAGGTGGTTCCGAGCCAATCATGGATCTTGATGTAGCGGTAAAAGTTATTAGTTTCAACCGACTACGGTTTTTTTTTTGCAGCGACAGAATCATTCGATCCAACAAACTACGAACTTGGTGTATTTACCGGAAGTAAACACATTTGAATCGACTACGATATGTTGTTACGACTTCCATAATAAACGTGGGTAGACATGAAGGACATCAATAAATCATAAAATAGTGTCGATCGAGCATCTCTTGTTTATTTATTTGCATCAAGTAAGTATCATCCTAAAACTAATCGACAATAATAAGTCATTATTATGTCAAGAAACATGACGACTATTTAAAAAAAAACTTGGTATAACTAAGCTAAAACTAGGCGTTGATTAGAAATATAAATAACTTGGTGGTCTCGTCATTCCTCGGTTGGCAATTCGTAGCGACAAAGCGGACAAAAGTGACTTGTTTTAAGCCACCGAACGAGACAATCCTCGTGAAACACATGAGAACAAGGCATATTAAGCGCGCTCTTCCGGGTTTGAATCTCATCCATGCATATGATGCAGTCGCGATTAGTATCGTTCCATTCACACTCCAACCGATCCTCCTTGTTTCTCAGCAAAATTTGCAAAGCGTTGTGAGAGACTGGTTTCATCCTTGGCACCGCCGCCTCAAAAGATTCCGTAACAACTCTGGACTCGCTGGATTCCGTAGACAAACTCCTTATTTGGAGGCAGATTAAGAGCGTTTGTGCATTGGACGGCACAACGTCTCTTTGACAGTGGTGGTTGTCCATGGCATACTCGTGAATCCTGGTAAATGATTCAGCCATAGTCTGAACGCAACACGGAGAGAGTGAGGTGTTGCGAGAGGAAAGCCAACTAAAAAATTGTTGTCGATAGTATCGAAGATAATGGTTTCTATCAGCTATTGGATTGCAACAAGGGACCTTGAATAATGGACGTTCACCGGCTATTTGAAACATTGCCAGCAAGCACGACCGTCGCTGTATGCGGACTGTGTATTCGAGGGGGCAATAACGCATGGTGTAATGGAGGCAGTGAGTTGAAGATGATATCGATCTCCATAGAGTCTCCATGCTTAGGTTGCTCATCGTCGCAATACCAAAATCAAGGCTATTGGTTGGAGATTTTTCTCTATTTATTGAATTGGTTGGAGATTCGTATGGCACGACAGAATATTTGCGATTAGCTGGATACAGATTTTTCATTGTAGGATATATTTTTTTGTTTATATAAGATAAAAGATTTGTGGATAAAGATAATGTTAGATTTAAGTATAGTACAAAATCTGTTAAAATTTGACTACTTAACTAATACGAAAATAAATTACCATGAATACAATTATATCTTTTCTTAATTATATCCAAATAATATGAATTAAGAAGTCCATATTTTCTTTTTAGATTATTTTTTATAACTTATAAACTTTTAGCTATATCAAAGATAAAATAATATCTACCATATTATAGTAAAATTAATACTTTCCAATTATTAAACTAACACCCAAGTTTATTCACAAATATATCGAAAAGTCTTATTATTTGTTTACTAGATTACAAAAATATATAGATTTTTTTTTTATAGATTTATATGTTTACTAAGTTAACTCGCATGCTTCTCATAAACTTATTAATGCGTTTATCATTCTATTTATAGTGAACTTTATTATAGTTTATTATAAGAATATAAATAATATAAATTGGTGTGTATGATATATATGTATAATTAAATCAATTATCAAATAATACTATCCTTCCGTTTTGTAAAGTAAATAACTGTAACTATGCATGAGAAATCCTAACTATTGATTAATTTATTAAATAAAGAAATTTTCAATTGACATATATTACTAAGTAATTAATTTACATAACTATGAAATTATATTAAATCAAATTATATCGATGGTAGATCCAATTTTTAAAAGTAAGTGAGAAAACATAATTATATATTTAGTGTATGTGATATATGCACTAACTTGTACATAAAATTTGTTAAGCACATATGCACTAGATGCGAGGTGAATGCACAAGATGTGAGGTGAGAATACTACTCAAAAACATATATTACCGCAAGTATACGGTCATGTCAAGGGGCTATGTATATCATGACAAGTCTCAAACTCAATAGAAAATGTCCAAGTGCATAAAATAAAAGGAAAAGGGGTGATCAAGTGATCAAATACTTGAATTTGGGGGTAACAAGTAGCAAATAATAAGAATCAAGTATCAAGTATGAGAAAACACTAGGTTTGGGGATATAACACCATAACTAGTAGCATGCTCAAACATGTGTTCATTCAATGAAGACAAATGTTAAGGTAACAAGATCAAAGGTAGCATGATATTTAGGTGAGATTTGTCATAACATTTGGCTTTATGTCAACTAGTATGCATCACATGGTGTTTGATATTTGCACACTAGTTGATTAGCTTGGTTTCAACTTATGATTATCTTAGACAATATAAACATCACACTGTGTTTGCTATTTGCTTATACCATCCAACACAATCATAGTTTGGACTGTTGTGCAGAATTATAAGAAAGAATAAAATGCAATAAACAAGAAAGACAACATACACATATTTATTATGGTTCGCCCAATAATGACTACATCCACTTTCAGAGAGATTTAGTTGAGAAGTTTTAGAATACAAATAAATAAAATGATTAACCAGATTTTTGGAGCTAGAGGGAACACTACAATATATAGAATAACAAAATCCTAGGTTATATTTGGACGCCAAGTATAAGACTGAGCTAAATAGTAAATGCTAAAATAGACGGCAAGCTCAATTCAAGACATATCAACAATCTCCACATTGACTTGAATCCTCACAGATATACCAGATGCATTAGTCAATGCCCAAACTAACTCCTCTCTCTATCCAGATGTGCCCCTTGGGAACTTAATAACTTTTGACATTTAGCAAGTCCAAACAATGTTGGAGCTTATTACGGCGTACCTATTTGGTGAACATATTAGTGGGATTATCAACAACCCCTACTTTCTTCGTGTTGATAATCTACTCACTTCTCAAGAAATGATACCTAATGTCAATATGTTTAGTCCCTTCATGATGAACTTGATCTTTGACCAAATAGATTAAACTCAAATTGTCACATTATGTGTGATCGTGATCACTAACCAATCCCTTCAACCAAATTCCCTCTTTAGATGCTTCTGTCAATGCCATGAATTTTGCCTCTGTGGTAGACAAAGTGATCGTTGGTTGTAAGGATGTCTTCCAACTCATAATAGAACCACCAATAGTGAAAACATAATTGGTCATAGATCTTCTAGTATCAACATCTCCTGCATAATCAGAACCAGACTACTCTGTGATCAAACATTGCATATCATTCCCAAAAACGATTTCAATGTCAGATGTACCTCTAAGGTACCGAAATATTCTCTTCACAACTTGCCAGTGTTCTTTTCCTGATTATCCCATGAACTTGCTCATGACACTACTAGCTTGTGCTAGATATCTAGTTTTGACAGACCATAACATACATCAAACTTCCTACTGTACTAGCATATGGACTCGCGACATAAACTATTTCTCTTCATCCGACTGAGGTGAAACATAGTGGTAAGATGGATGTTAGCAACACTAGGTGTATTAATAGGTTTGGCCGATTCCATTTTGAACCTTGACAAAACATTTCCAATGTAGCATTTTCGTGATAAAAAAAAGCTTCTTATGACCCCTATATCTAAGATTTTCCACTCCTAGAATTTTTCAAGCTACTCCCAAACCCTTCATCTCAAACTCAACACTTAGGAGACCCTTCACTTTTTGAATGTCATACTTGTTATTTACAGTTTTCTTTTGATACAAAGGTAAGTGAACAAGGAGGATCAATATCTCGAGACATATCATCATAGAGCATCCATGCGGATGAGGATATCGACATCATGAGGAAGGGATCCGTCAAAGGGAAGGCCGGAGGAACCATGAGACGCCAGACAGTCAGCGACAAAGTTGACTTTCCTAAAGACATGGGTGGCCCTGAAAGAGGAAAAACCAGAAAGGAGCATAGTGATATCGGAAACAAGCATATCAACTTTCCAAGGGGGTTTCCAAGTAAAGTTGATCGAATTAATAAGGGTTAAGTTATCACCCTCAATCTCAATATCAGAAAGCCCATAAAATTAGCCTGAAGGATGCCCTTACGAACGGCGATAACTTCATCTTCTAGTACAGAGTCAACTGTAGACTTACCGAAATCGAAGGAAAGCAGCTCTCCGACCTGTACCTGATGGAAAAGCCAAAAGCATATAGACCATTCGTATGTCTAGAAGTATCAAAATTAGTTTTGACTGAGTTACTATTTGATCATTGCCATTTGATATTTTTAGTTTTTCTTCTTTGATTTATCGTCTTTGTCTTAGTAAGATTCTGAGGGCACTTAGCTTTATCCAGTCCATAATATGCTTGGTAATAAGATAGTTAAAATTGTTTGAAATTGCTTGATTTTGAAAGATAAACTGGTTGTGATGTATCCAAAGAGTCAACCAGAAAACATAGAGGAAATGGAAATAAAAAAGCGGAATGTTATCTTTAATATAAACAATAATATCATGAACACTAACATTGAGCGGATCACAATTTTTTTAAGCAGTTCAGATCTTTGTCATTATTTAGAAGGTTAAGTGTTGTCGGACAACTGAATAAGAGATGTTTACCAAATTTAGTATGATAAGAACATAGAGCACATTGCATCACGACCGGGACTTTTTGAATAGGAAGATTAAATTTAGTCGGAATACCATCTAGAGAGAGTTTTGTTAGCATGAAATATTGTGATATTTTAGGCACGTTTTCTAAACGTATTTGATTCATATCGATAGTCTTTGATTGAACTTTGTGCATATGTGAGCTAGTATTACCTATATTGTCGATATGGATGTCTACACTAGTTCTATGTTGATTATAGGTGATTTGGAGCTATTTCCGAACGGAATCAAGCAAAAGAAGAGTTAATTGAGATGTCCATAGATTGAGGACATTCTTTGGAAGCAAATTGGAGCTTTAGCTTAAGGAATGCACGAGGCTAGGGAAGAATCACGTTCTTGCCCTAAATTACGCCCTAAAATACGGCCGGAATCCAAACCACGTTCAGAATTACGGCCGTGGATTCATAGTCAGAAATTGATGTTCATTCCAGAGGATATTACGGCCGTGGAATATATGGTGCAAACCGTATTTGTTTCCACGCTCTAAATTACGGTCGTGGAACATTTCCACGACCGTGATCTTGGCGAATCTTTTCGCCACACTTCGAAGCCACGATCTTTTGAAGATTGGGCCGGGCCGACATTTTGCCCTACATTATAAAAAGACGGACGAAGCAAGATTCCGTCATCTTCGCTTAGGGAGTCGCTTATGCTCGCCTAGATCGACGCTTTCACCCGACATCCGCGTGAAGGGATCGTTTGGCATTGACATCCTTTTGGAGATCGAAGTTCGTATTTAGGAATTGCCCTAATCTCGCACTTTTGGTGGAGATTGCTGTTGAGATTTTCGGATTGGTGGAAGATCGGAGTTTTCGGAAGATTTTGCAAGAAGATCTCTCTTCTTGTTTAGGTTTGATTTGGAAACGGATTGACATCCCGTTTCCTTTCTTTCCTAAGGTTGTGATTGTTTGTTTTACTTTGAATATTTTGGACAATACTTGTTCTCTTTGTGATTTTGAGATTAGTTTGGAGATTATTGAAAGTTCTTGAAAGTTTTCATCTTTCTATCTTCTAATTCTTGAATTGATATCAACATGACTATTATTGGCTAAAAACCCTTAACAATTCTAAGGTGAAAGGTTGATGGTTGTGGCTTAGATGATGATAGATCGATCGCAAACAGATTAGACCCTGAGAGTTAGAGAGAATCGCCGACGACCCTAAATTACGGTCTGTTCTTGAGTTCCACGACCGTGGAACCTCAAGAACTAACCGTGATTTCCTTTAAGTCCACGAACTTGCTTTTACTTTAATCCAAAGTTAAAGATTTGCTTTAACTTAGTTTAGACTTGTCTTTTCTAGGTGGTAGTGAAGCCTCAACAACCTCTACCTCGATTGTGAGTGTCACAACCTCAATCGGTTAAGTTAGTCTTGGTCC
This sequence comes from Fagopyrum esculentum, assembly GCA_033239045.1. NCBI lineage: Eukaryota > Viridiplantae > Streptophyta > Magnoliopsida > Caryophyllales > Polygonaceae > Fagopyrum > Fagopyrum esculentum. The sequence continues at coordinate 13,561,628 of BSUD01000008.1, forward strand.
TTGGGTTATAAGTTTGGGTATTTGACACTAATTCTCATCTTTAGAATCTTTCTATATTGAGCCTCAACAACCTGTATAGGGAGTGCCTTGTAGGTGAGTTATATAAGGTTTTTGGAACTTCACCGTACGATTACTTTACATTAGTATACCTTTGCATATCTCAACTCTGTCTTTACATCATTAAGTATATCTTGAATCGATTGCCACAACTGGATACCTGGATCTTTAGGATTGTTGTTTTCCCAATATTTGCAAAACTCTCATATTTACCCGCTTGACAATCTATAACTGAATTTGTTCCCACCCAAATCCCTGTGTTCGATACTCTGGAATTCTTGCTTAGCTACGTCGATCCGTACACTGCGGGTTCGCTGCTTGATTCTAGTTTTATAAATTTAAAGCTTATTTGCACACACCTTTAGGGGCGAACAAGTTTTTGGCGCCGTTGCCGGGGATTTGGTTTCGGCCGAATTCGGTAACCGGTTGTCAAGCTTGGGAGCTTGCTCTCGTTATTTGATATTTTCTTGAGTGCATGCGCAGGTCTAGGAACACCAAAGATCTCCTACCTCTTGATCAAGAGCTAGAGAAAACCTTAAGGCAAAAGCGCAAGGAAAAGAAGATGGCTGAAGAACACGAACGTGATCTTCAGGCGGAATTGGCTGAGAAGGAAGCTCAACTCCATTGGAATGAGAACGTCCGCCGGGATGAGATGGATCGCCATCAATCCCAAGTTAACAGTCTACAGGATCAGATGTTCTAGATGAGATTAGAAATAAGCGACCTTAAGAGTAAAGAAATCAAGAAATCCTCAAGAAGGACATCAAGATCTAGAAGAAGGAGAGGTCATTCATCCGCTGATGATAGTGACTCTTCCATGCCACCATTAGAGGAGATTGATCCTACGGTCAATGTGAATCCTTTCCATCCACAAGGAGCTACTAACCGCCGCATTCCACCTAGGAATGTGAGGGTCGAACGTGTGGATAATGAGCCAAGAACTCTTGGCTAGCGGATAGATCCAACACAACAACCACGCCGCTTGGGCGTGAATTTTGATGCTGAAGATGTGCAAGGGTTTAGCTTTAACCCTCAAGTTATTACTCTTGTTCGCCAAAACCAATTTGGCGGTACAAGCGCTGAATCTCCACACCAACACTTGCAAAACTTCGAGTGTATGATGGAGACGATGAGGCCGAAGAGCGCTACTACCAACAGTTACAAGCTTAAACCCTTCTTCTTCTCCTTGAAGGGGAAGGCGTTGTCATGGTATCAAGCTCTTCCTAGTGGGAAACTAGATACGTGGGAAGACCTTTCCGCGGAATTTCTCACCAAATTCTTTCCGCCTTCCAAAACGGCGGAACTTAGAGGTAAAATTAATGCTTTTTCTATGAGACCTAACGAAAGTTTGTTTCAATCATGGGAAAGGTTTCAGGATTTGCTCTTGGATTGCCCTCATCATGGCATATCCAAACTTGCCTTGCTGGAGATTTACTACAAGGGGCTGGATGCGGGAACGCAGTTCAACCTCCAATCCCTCTCATGTGGAACGTTCATGGACATGAGAGAAGATGACGCTTGGGACTTCATTGAGAAGCAAGCAAGAGTCATAGAGAAGTATTCCCACCGGAAAGTGGAGGGAAATCGTGTGGAGCAAGGAGCAAAGCTCACACATGAAGCTCAAAATCAGATTTTCTCCCTCAACAATGAGATCAAAGAGTTGAAGGAAGCTATCAAGACCAACTTCCCAAAGCAACAAGGGAAGGATGTTGGTTATTTGGGCAACAATAATGGCGGCAACAACAATAACCGGGGTAACAACCGGAACAACTGGAATGGAAACAACAACAACCGGAACAACGATTGGAACAACAATAGGGGTTCAAACAACAACAATTGGCGCCCCAATCAACAAAATTCCGGTAACTCTTATCCTTCCAATTCTAATTCACTAACTCCACCTTCCTCTTCCTCTACTCCTTTGAAAAGCCAGGGGCAATCATCTAATGGAGGAAACACTTCGGGGAAGGAGAAGCCCGATCCCATATTGGAAACGATTTTGGGAAAGCTTCAAGGGTTGGAGAACCGCCTCATCAAGGTTGATGATCAAGTCTCTAAGGTTGATAAAGCTCAAAAGGTTTTAGAAAACCAAATGTTCAACCACGCGGAGGAAGTCCCTAGAAATCAAGGGAAACTTCCAGGAAAGACGGAGGACAACCCTAAGGGAAGGGTGATGGCGATTACAACTAGGAGCGGAGTGCCTACTACCGATCCGCAGCCTACGTTCGTTGAAGTCCCCGTAGAGAAGGACAAAGGAAAGGGGAAGGAGAAGGAAGATGTCTATGTCCCTCCTCCAGCTTACAAACCTCCCCTACCATTCCCTCAATCTAGAGCGCGAGCGCGCCTAGACAAACAATTCGGTAAGTTTATAGAACTCATGAGTAAGCTGCATATTAATATACCATTCATTGATGCCATTGTAGGTATGCCAGCTTACGGCAAGTTCTTGAAGGAGCTTCTCTCTAACAAGAGGAAGCTAGAGGATTTCGGAGAGGTCAAGATGAGTTCGGATTCTTCGGATCTTATCAAGACCATGAAGGAGAAAATGCCCCCAAAGTTGAAGGATCCGGGGTCATTTTGCATTCCCATTGGAGTGGGAAATGTCACATATGACGCTTTATGTGACTTAGGAGCAAGTGTGAGCATTATACCACTTGCGTTGTGCAGGAAGATCGGTTTAGGCAACCCTAAACCGGTGAAGATGACGTTATACATGGCGGATCGATCCATCACTCGTCCCGTCGGTATTGTAGAAGACGTCCCGGTCAAGCTAGGTAAATTCTTTGTCCCCATTGATTTTGTCGTGCTTGACATTCCTGCAGATAGTCCGGTCCCGATCATACTCGGAAGACCGTTTCTTGCAACTTCCGGCTGCATGGTCGATTGCAAGAATGGAAGACTCGCTTTTGATATTGGAGAAGAGAAAGTAGAGTTCGTTCTTTCCACTCTAGTGAAGGAGCCAATCTTTGACGAGGATATTTACGATATCCAAGACGAAGAAGGTTTGTCTAGGGAGGAGGTAAGTGCGATTCTCTTTAACGATCCTTTACAAAAGGTTATCACTATGAGTCTAACCAATGTAGGGGAGGAAGAAGAGTGCAAAGAGGAAATTGAAGCCTTAGAAGCACAACAAGAGGTGCATGAAGTGGAGTTTGAGAAACTCCACGATGAGGCTGAGAACACTAGAATCCACGGTCATACCCTGTATTCCACGACCGTGGATTTCATAACCAAAATTGACCTCCATTCCAGGGGATTACACGGCCGTGGAACACATAGGGAGGCCGTAATTCTGACTGTGGAAGAGGGTGACCGGCACACTTTTTCAACTTCTCCTAATTCTTCTCCAACTCACTCAACATCCTTAGAAACTTCTAAGGAAACGTCGGATGCTCCTCAAGGATCATTGGAAGCTCCGAAAGTGATGGAACTCAAACCACTTCCTACTCATCTAAGGTACGCTTTTCTTGGATCTAATTCTACCTTTCCGGTTATCATTAGCTCCGAATTAAGCATAGATGAACATGAACAGCTCATGATTGTCCTTAGGAAACATAGAAAAGCCATAGGCTATACTATTGAGGACTTAGTAGGAATTAAACCCTCCCTATGTATGCATAAGATACTAATGGAGGAGGGTTTTAGAACTTCAAGACAACCTCAAAGGCGGTTGAATCCGACCATGAAGGAGGTTGTCAAGAAGGAAATCCTTAAACTTCTTGATGCAGGTATCATCTATCCTATCTCCGATAGCAAGTGGGTGAGTCCAGTTCAAGTAGTTCCAAAGAAGGGAGGAATGACGGTCATCACCAACAAGAACAACGAACTCATTCCTACCCGAACCGTGACTGGATGGCGAATGTGCATAGACTACCGCAAGCTCAACAACGCAACGCGGAAGGATCACTTTCCATTGCCATTCATCGATCAAATGCTTGAAAGGTTAGCACAACATTCACATTTTTGCTACCTTGACGGTTATAGTGGTTTCTTTCAGATTCCGATACATCCGGATGATCAAGAGAAGACCACATTCACGTGCCCTTGGGGTACGTTCGCCTATAGGAGAATGCCGTTCGGGCTTTGCAACGCCCCAGCCACCTTTCAACGGTGCATGATGGCCATCTTCTCCAAATACGTAGAGGAAATCATGGAAGTCTTCATGGAAGACTTCTCCGTTTACTGTTCCTCTTTTAACGATTGCCTTTCGAACCTTTCTCTTGTTTTACAAAGGTGTGAAGACACTAACCTAGTTCTTAATTGGGAGAAGTGTCAATTCATGGTTAAGGAAGGAATCTTGTTAGGTCACTTAGTCTCTAGTAGAGGGATAGAGGTAGACAAGGCTAAGATAGAGACCATAGAGAAACTTCCTCCCCCAATTTCGGTGAAAGGGATAAGAAGTTTCCTAGGACATGCTGGATTTTATAGACGTTTCATTAAGGACTTTTCTAAGATATCAAAACCCCTCACTAATCTATTGATGAAGGATGCGGTTTTTGAGTTTTCGCAGGAATGTTTGGATGCGTTTAATACCATCCGGCAAGCTCTAATTTCAACACCTATTATCCAACCTCCGGATTGGACTCTCCCCTTCGAGATTATGTGCGATGCTAGTGACGTAGCTATTGGAGCTGTTCTTGGACAACGAAAGGAAGGGCGAACCCATGCCATATACTACGCTAGCAAGACGCTAGACGAAGCGCAGCTCAACTACGCCACTACCGAGAAAGAGTTTCTAGCCATTGTCTATGCTATTGACAAGTTTCGCTCTTATCTTGTAGGTGCAAAGGTGATTGTCTACACGGATCATGCTGCGATCCGGTACCTCCTTGCAAAGAAAGATGCGAAACCAAGGCTGATTAGATGGATTCTTCTCCTACAAGAATTCGATCTTGAGATCCGCGACAAGAAAGGCTCGGAAAATTCTGTTGCGGATCATTTGAGTCGTCTAACACATCTAGAGGACGACCATCTACCCATTGATGACTCCTTTCCGGACGAACACCTACACATCATAGAGGAGTGCATCAACGTGATCTCCAAAGGTAACGAACCATGGTTTGCTGATTTCGTTAACTATTTGGTTTGCCAGGAGATACCGCCCGGACTATCCTACGCACAAAGGAAGAAGTTCTTTAAGGACGTCCGAGAATACTATTGGAACGAGCCTCTCCTCTTTAAGAGAGGTCCGGATGGCATCATTCGGCGATGTGTGCCGGAAGATGAGATGCAAAGTGTCATCCGCCATTGTCATTCACTACCTTGTGGAGGACACGCTAGTTCGAACAAGACTAGCGCGAAGGTATTGCAATCTGGATTCTATTGTCCTACTTTATTTAGAGATGTGCAATCCTTTGTTTCTTGCTGCGATGCTTGTCAAAGAACAGACAATATTTCTAGAAGGAACGAGATGCCCCTCAACAACATCCAAGAGGTGGAGATTTTCGACGTTTGGGGAGTTGATTCCATGGGACCATTCCTATCTTCTTGTGGAAATCAATACATACTATTGGCGGTAGATTACGTTTCTAGATGGGTGAAAGCAATTGCCTCTCCCACAAATGATGCCATGGTGGTGGTTAAGTTCTTCAACAAGACCATTTTTCCGCGATTCGGGACACCAAGGACGATCATTAGTGATGGAGGTTCTCACTTCATAGCCCGTCGCTTTGAAGCTCTTCTAGCTAAGTATGGGGTTACTCACAAGATCGCTACCCCTTACCATCCACAAACAAGTGGACAAGTTGAGATCTCAAATAGGGAGATCAAAGGAATTCTAGAGAAGACGGTTTCAAGGACTAGGAAGGATTGGTCCTTGAAGCTAGATGATGCTTTATGGGCGTACCGGACTGCGTACAAGACTCCCATAGGAACCACACCATACAACCTTGTGTATGGGAAGTCTTGTCACTTGCCGGTAGAGCTAGAGCACAAAGCGTTTTGGGCTATCAAATGGCTGAATTTCGGCATGAAGGAAGCAGGAGAGAAGCGTCTCCTAGACATCAACAAGCTGGATGAACTCCGTTTGAACGCCTACGAAAACGCCAAGATCTACAAGGAAAGAGCAAAGCGTTGGCATGATAAGCATATCATTCCAAAGGACTTCAAAGAAGGAGATCAAGTTCTCCTCTTCAATTCAAGACTTCGCCTCTTTCCAGGTAAGCTTAAATCCCGTTGGACCGGACCTTTTCTAATTAAGCGTATTTTCCCCCATGGTGCAGTTGAAGTATGGGGTGAAGCTAGCGGAAGTTTTAAGGTGAACGGCCAACGACTCAAGAAGTATACGCCGGAACTCCAAGCTGAGGAGTTTGCGCCTACCACACTCGAATAAGTGCGAGATTGGTCTAGCTACGGACCTTAAACAAAGCGCTTCTTGGGAGGCAACCCAAGGTATTGCATTTTCGTTTTTGTTTTCAATTCATAGATTAGTTTAGAATAGACGTTTTTGCTTTGTTTTGCCTCGATTTCTTCCGGTATGTTCGTGTTTTTGGTTGTAGGATCGATGGAAAAGGAGAAAGGGAAGATAATGTCGAAGAAAAGTGACGAAATTTGGACTTTGAAGCTTTACAGAAGGTTCCACGGTCTAAATTACGGTCGTCATAGCTACAGTGGCCGTAATTCTCAAAAGCCTTTGAAAAATCACCAAAACCACGGTTCCGTACACTTCCACGGCCGTGGAACACCCCGACAGACCGTGATTTTCAAAATTTTGCCTGCGACTATATAAGCCACATTCTTCATAAATTTGCCCCAAAAATTTCCCTTTCCACGCCCTAAACGCCGAAACCCCACGACCTCCTCCAATTCTTCGTTTTCTAATCGTTTTCAACGATTCTTCATCCTAAACTGCAGCAAATCCAACCACGAACAAGATCCAAGCGACAAACCGAGCGGAAATCCATCAACAAACGCGCATTTCGGGTTTTTCAATCCGAAAAAGAGGTTTATTCTTTCTTCTTGATTTTCGCGGATTTGGTTCGTTTTTGCTATAGATTTTTAGGAAGAACTGACAAAGACTGGAAGGAATTATATTAGGACTGCTTGTTGTGGTGATTGTTGGTGAATTTGCTGAGATTCGCGAGATTCTGAGACGAATCACGGTCTCTGGGTAAACCACGGCCGTGGAACCTGAAGAACAGACCGTAATTTTGGTGAAAAAATGGATTTCGTAAGGAGAGTGTCGGGAAGGATAAAAGAGAAGAAGGGAGAGCAAAATAAGAAAAGGAAAGGCAATCCCTCCACCTCTAGGGCACCACCACCCTCATCTCCCTCACTACCGTCCTCACCTTCACCTCCATCCTCACCTCCTCACCCTAGCATCCCGACCATACATGAGAACCACCTTGCTGCATTTGAGAGGATCACGGAGAGGACAGTGATTGGTCCTAGGTATTTGTTGTTGGAGGATCTACATCCTCTCAACATAGTTGATGATCTTACATGGCTCTTGGATAGAGCCGGATTGCTTGTCTTCACGAACATTCGTGAAGACGCCTATGAGGAGATCACCCGGGAGGTTGTGACGTCTTTCGAGCACAACCACGTAGATAGGACCGTCTCTTTCCGTCTCATGGAACGAGACTACCATTTGAGTATTGTTGAGTTTGGGACCATTTTCGGGTTCCATGAGACCTACAATTGTCGATTCCCGAGTGGTATTTACCCTAAGGATTTCTGGAAGGAAGTTGCGATGATTTACGCCGACGAGGACCGTTGGCAACCCGCCGATACCAAGGCTAGATTGATGTACCATCTAGCCTTGAAGATAGCTCACCGTGTTCTTTCGGAGTGTCTCTTACCTAGGACGGAGACGCCCCAAAAGATCAAGACGGATGAGCTATTCTTGCTCTATTGCATGCTCTATGGACGCCGTGCAGATTGTGCTACTCTCTTGGCTGCTACGATGAGCAAGCTCAAGAACAAGAAGAAGGGGAACATCGGATATGGTGGGATAGTTACCCAATTGCTAGGAGTTTTGGTGTAGATTTTTCTGCTTGCACCCGCATACCGGCCGTACCTTTAGGATTACATGCATTCATGGTTAGGGGACTCATTTTCCCCACACATGGAGGTCCGCCTTATGCGGGCATGCCTTGGGAGAGCAGGACAGGCAGGGGTATTGAGTGGCTGCCGGAGTATTCCATTGTGGCGGGACGCCACAATTGGAAGGAGACGTTCGATGCGATGCATGCGAACAGGTTAGTAGCTCCCCCTTACGTCCCACCACCGGTTGTGGAGGAGGAGGAGATGGGAGATCAGTACGAGAGTGGTGGAGGAGCGGAGCAGGAGTTTGGCACATTTCCGGACCAGCCGGAGGCGGCCCCAGATGTACCTAGACGCTCTCCACGCCCAGCTAGAGCCTCAGGCTCGTCATCTCGCCGTGCTAGCGTGAGTGAGAGGCCCACGTGGATGACTACACCTCCCACTTGCTATGACACCCCCCCTCCTTGGTCCACGGCGCAGCCAGCAGCACATCCACCACCACCAACACCTTCCGACGCCCCATCATGGTACGATCACGCCCCGGGATGGTACGAGCGGATGCCGGATTGGGCTACCGGACTTTCAGAGAGAGTTGGAGCGTTGGAGATCCGGGCCGACGCTAGAGACGGACGCCTCGACGACCTCGACCACATGATGAGGGACGTCTACCGCCAGCAGTTTGGGCGGCACTACGACTCCAGCTTCTCTCCATTTCCGCCTCCACCGCCGCCGCAGTGATTGGACGCATGATCGTTTGTTTTAGACATTCCCGCCACCACTTGTGAGTTTCTTTTTCTTTTCCTTCTTTTGTTCTTTCTTTTGAACATTAGGGACAATGTTCGTCCTAAGTATGGGGTGGGATGTACTAAAAGTTTGTAATAACTCTACTCTCTATGTTTGCTTTCATTCGAGACTATCGTTGCATGTTCATTATGTGTCACACATTTCATTTTCGCATTGCATGAAAAAGAACTTTAAAAACCCATAAAAGTTGAAAAATTTTAAAAATTTTATGCTTCTAATGAATTGAGATGATTTCCATGATAATCATTACTTGTGGATGGAGTTTGATAACAATTGCATGCTCAAAAGAATAGTGAATCGAAAAGAATTTGAATGAATGAATTTTACCTCTTTTGCAAGTTTTATAATGTGAGAACGTTACCTAAATCATGTTGAGAAATTGAAGTTGAAATCACATTATAAGTTCCTATACTTCTTGTTGAAATGATTAAGGCAATTCGATACTTTCTTTCTTCTTTCTTTGATCATCTAGCTCCTCGTTGAAATATTAGCCTCCTTTACCTATCCGGGAATTTGGAGAAGTGAATGAGAAAAAGGCATGTTTGATGTGGGAGGGCCATGAGAGCAATTATTTGCAATCAATTGAATAGAAAGAAATTGTAGGTTTGGGGAAGTCAATCATGACGATGAGTAACTCGGCACCATTCACATAGCCGGGTGTTTGTGTCTTGCCAAAGTCGGATTGAGCGATATTCCTAGCGGATTATGGTATGTGCGCTAAGGGTTTGAGGCATCTCTTGAAAATTTGAGAAAACACCGATCTCCTAGGCTTCGGTTTTTGTGCACCTCTGTCCATAACTCCAAAAGTAAAGTCGAAAAATGAAAAGAAGAGAGCGAAGCTCTAAGTTGAAGTGTTGCGGGAACCGCATAAGAAGAAGAAGGTAGTTGTCCACTTTCCCGGATTTATGCACCACTTTCCCTTAAATTTTTCCCTTCCCTTCCATATTCTAGACCTTTTCTTTGAAAGTCCTTAAGATCAAAAGAATGTTATATGACTTGGTGATCTAAATTGAAGTTTCTTGTGATTGATTTTGATAATGTTTGAGGGTTATAACGCTTGTTTTGAAGTTAAATTGGTTCATGAATTTTCTTTGCCTTTTACTCTTTAATTGAGTGTGTGAAAGTTTGATGAACGATTGAAGCAAGGTTTGAGAATGATCTATTCTTTAGAAGTCACATTCACCAAAAGAAGGTACGCATATTTACTCCTAACTCTTGTTTAAAGCTTTTTGAAAGACCTTGCTTAGGGACAAGCAAGTGTTAAGTATGGGGTTATTTGTTAGCATGAAATATTGTGATATTTTAGGCACGTTTTCTAAACGTATTTGATTCATATCGATAGTCTTTGATTGAACTTTGTGCATATGTGAGCTAGTATTACCTATATTGTCGATATGGATGTCTACACTAGTTCTATGTTGATTATAGGTGATTTGGAGCTATTTCCGAACGGAATCAAGCAAAAGAAGAGTTGATTGGGATGTCCATAGATTGAGGACATTCTTTGGAAGCAAATTGGAGCTTTAGCTTAAGGAATGCACGAGGCTAGGGAAGAATCACGTTCTTGCCCTAAATTACGCCCTAAAATACGGCCGGAATCCAAACCACGTTCAGAATTACGGCCGTGGATTCATAGTCAGAAATTGATGTTCATTCCAGAGGATATTACGGCCGTGGAATATATGGTGCAAACCGTATTTGTTTCCACGCTCTAAATTACGGTCGTGGAACATTTCCACGACCGTGATCTTGGCGAATCTTTTCGCCACACTTCGAAGCCACGATCTTTTGAAGATTGGGCCGGGCCGACATTTTGCCCTACATTATAAAAAGACGGACGAAGCAAGATTCCGTCATCTTCGCTTAGGGAGTCGCTTATGCTCGCCTAGATCGACGCTTTCACCCGACATCCGCGTGAAGGGATCGTTTGGCATTGACATCCTTTTGGAGATCGAAGTTCGTATTTAGGAATTGCCCTAATCTCGCACTTTTGGTGGAGATTGCTGTTGAGATTTTCGGATTGGTGGAAGATCGGAGTTTTCGGAAGATTTTGCAAGAAGATCTCTCTTCTTGTTTAGGTTTGATTTGGAAACGGATTGACATCCCGTTTCCTTTCTTTCCTAAGGTTGTGATTGTTTGTTTTACTTTGAATCTTTTGGACAATACTTGTTCTCTTTGTGATTTTGAGATTAGTTTGGAGATTATTGAAAGTTCTTGAAAGTTTTCATCTTTCTATCTTCTAATTCTTGAATTGATATCAACATGACTATTATTGGCTAAAAACCCTTAACAATTCTAAGGTGAAAGGTTGATAGTTGTGGCTTAGATGATGATAGATCGATCGCAAACAGATTAGACCCTGAGAGTTAGAGAGAATCGCCGACGACCCTAAATTACGGTCTGTTCTTGAGTTCCACGACCGTGGAACCTCAAGAACTAACCGTGATTTCCTTTAAGTCCACGAACTTGCTTTTACTTTAATCCAAAGTTAAAGATTTGCTTTAACTTAGTTTAGACTTGTCTTTTCGAGGTGGTAGTGAAGCCTCAACAACCTCTACCTCGATTGTGAGTGTCACAACCTCAATCGGTTAAGTTAATCTTGGTCCTTGGGTTATAAGTTTGGGTATTTGACACTAATTCTCATCTTTAGAATCTTTCTATATTGAGCATCAACAACCTGTATAGGGAGTGCCTTGTAGGTGAGTTATATAAGGTTTTTGGAACTTCACCGTACGATTACTTTACATTAGTATACCTTTGCATATCTCAACTCTGTCTTTACATCATTAAGTATATCTTGAATCGATTGCCACAACTGGATACCTGGATCTTTAGGATTGTTGTTTTCCCAATATTTGCAAAACTCTCATATTTACCCGCTTGACAATCTATAACTGAATTTGTTCCCACCCAAATCCCTGTGTTCGATACTCTGGAATTCTTGCTTAGCTACGTCGATCCGTACACTGCGGGTTCGCTGCTTGATTCTAGTTTTATAAATTTAAAGCTTATTTGCACACACCTTTAGGGGAGAACAAGTTTCCAAAGAAATTTTTTAATTTTTGGCATAATATCCAACTCCCAAATTCAAGATTTATCTAGCGAAATATCACACTTATTTTTTTGTATAAATTTAATACCATCTTTGTAGAGAACCAACCATTTTCATTGTTCTCGCAATATATTCTGTCTCGGATGTCATTAATTGGCAGAACATAAATTTTAATTTTCTTGATAATGTTGATCGGGATAATCGTTTGAAGTTGAGAGACGAGGTGGGAGTTCCACGTATGATTAGAAATGAAGTCCGCAACTGTGGCCTTATCATTAAAAGGGATGTCACTACTTCTTAGTTTTGAAAACAGTTTATCCGTAATCCAACGATCATTCCAGAATTTGGTAGTTCTACCATCTTCAACTCTCCATTTAACACCGACATAGAAATCCTCTTTGAGTTTCATGAGTTTCTTTCATTGCCAAGAAGATGTGTTTTGACATTGATAATTCCATAAAGGGACACCTCTAAGATATTTTTCTTCAATAGTTTTGACCCATATATTGCTTGGTTCTTCCAAGATTTTCCAAAGGATCTTCATTTGTAGTGTTTTGTTCATGTCCTCTAACTTTCTAATTCTAATGCCGCCAAGGATTTTTTGTTTGCAAATTTTATCCCAACTGATGAGAGGGTGATAATTGGGTCCTTTATTCAAAAAAAAATTCCTATTACTTTTATCGAGTTCCTTATGGATGTAACTTGGAAGAATAAACGATTGCATGATATAACTTGGTTTTGAGTTAAGGTTAGCTTTGATAAATGTGATTTTGCCTTTTTGGGATAAGGAAGATGCTTTCCACGTGGAAAGCTGTTGTTTAGATTTATGGATAACTATATTGAAGGTATCTTTTCTGATCTTCTCATTGATAATAGGGCATCCAAGATATTGTTCCAAATTTGTAGAGGCGGATATTCCCAAATATGATTGTATTCTTCTTAAATTTGTATTGTCTATATTAGTCGTAGTTTGGAAGGCCGATTTATGAAAATTAATGACCTATCCGGAGATAGAGCAATAGTGATTTAAAATAGTAATAATTTTATCATTCACTTCAGGGGAAGTCCTTGTGAAAAACGGATATCATCCGCAAAGACAAGAAAGGGTATAATCCGACCACCCCTTGAAATGGGATAGTCTAAAGTTTTTGGGAATTGATTACTAGCTCTTTGGATGTTTCTAGCAAGGACCTCTGCACCAAGGTTGAAAAGAAAAGGGGAAAGAGGGTCGCGTTGCCGTAGACCCCACTGCGGTAGAAATAAGGTAGTTGGTGAGTCGTTTATTATTACTGAATAAGATACCGTGGAGATACATTCGTCTATCTAGCATCTAAACTTTGAGTACAAACCAAATTTATGAAGAAGTGCTCGGAGGAAAGGCCATTTAACTTTATCGTAAGCCTTTTCCATATCAAGTTTAATAGCTAGATAGCCTTCTTTTCCTTTTTTATTTTTGAAGCCATGAAAAATTTCATGGGCAATAAGGACGCTATCTTGGATTGCACGCCCTTGAGTGAAAGCCCCTTGAAGAGGGTGGATTAATTTTGGAAGAATTAGATTAAGCCGTTTAGCAAGGTTTTTTGCTAATATTTTGTAAATTGTTGAGCAAAGGCTTATAGGTTTATAATGGATCACTAGTGTTGTGTTGTCTACTTTCGTAATAAGGGCAATAAATGCGTGATTGATTTATCTTAGATTTTTTCAGTACGATAAAAGCTTTTAATAGCTCTAGTCACCATCGGGTCAATGATGTGCCGATATTTTTGGAAAAAACCAGCATTCATACCATCCGACTCCGGAGATTTGTGTTTTCCAATGTCGAAAGTGGCTTCCTTGATTTCCTTAGTCTTGAAAGAAGAGGTTAAAGAGGAGTTTTGGTCATCATTGACTTCAGTTTGGATAATTTCTAGTTGTTTATGGAAATTTGTTATATTCGATGTTGTCATTCTAAATCGTTGTTTGAAATCATTAATGAATTCTAAATTAATTTCTTCTTCTTTGGAGATGAATTGGCCATTAGGTCTAGAGATAAATGCAAAAAATTTTCTATTCCGACGACCGGTTGCTTTCCTATGGAAATATTTCGTGTTTCTATCTCCAAGAGAGAGATTATTTATTTTTTCCCTTTGCATCCAATAATTATGTTGATACTCAAGAAGGCAATCACATTTGCGGGATAGTCTATAGACTTTGTCATTCTGCGTTTTATTTGTAGTAGCTGTAGTTTTTTTTTTTTTGAAGTAATTCTATATCGTTTAAACTTGTTTAAGTTGTGTACTGATATTACCAAAAGACTCCCGGTTCCATTTTTTGAGTTTAGTTTTGGCCAGTTTGAATTTCTTTTTTACTAGGTTAAACATATATGAGAGCCGGGGAATTGGGTTCTCCAAGTTTGTTTTATGAGGTTTTGACAATCTAAACGTGAAAGCCACATAGATTCAAATCTAAAAGGTTTGTTTTTTGATAAAATCGAACATTTTGCGAGATCGACATAAATTATGCAATGATTTGAGGAGGTGAAAGCATGGTTTCGGGTATGAATTTGTGGATAATGTTGAATAATGTCAAAGGAGGCCATGATTCTATCAAGCTTTTCTAGTGTATTGTCAACTCCGGCTTTTTTACTTCTCCACGTAAAGTTATTTCCTTTCGTCGGGATATGTCAGTAGGTTACATTGTTGTGCCAGGTTTTGTAGCCAATCAAATTTATTATGTGAAATGGGGGCTCCGCCTTTTTTATCGGACGGTTCGCAGAGTTCATTTTGGTCACCCATAATTAGAATGGGACAAGAAGAAGATTTGATTATATTAGTGATGTTAGACCAAAAGTTATTTTTGTGTTGTTCCTACGGAGGGCCATAGATGAAAAGAATGTGAATTTTATAGTCGGATGTAGTATTTGTATGCTCGACAAGCGCATACCTTTTGTCGTATTGAACAATCTTGATTGCTTCATTTTTAAGTTGGTATTCCTTCCAGAGGAGGAAGAGACCACCCGAAAGACCAGAATCCGGAATAAACAAACAAGTGTCATAGCCCACATTTTTCCATAGGGCTTCATGAGGTTCGGAAGCAGCTTTGGTTTCACCTACAACTATTAATTGGAAATTTTCATTTTTACAAGTAAGGTTAGGGTTAGTCTATAACTTATTTTCCAGATCACACGACAGTTCCAAAAAGCAATTTTCATTGGAAACAAATATTAGGATGCTTATGGTTGTTCCTTAAGGTCACTCCAAAACTTGTTATTTACAGGATTTAGCATATCATCTACATACAAGACTAAATAGATGAGAGAATTATCCTTAAACTTGTTGTAGTACACACAATAATCATAAGCACTCATGTGGTAACCAATCTCTATCATATAGCTGTCAAATCTCTTGTACCATTGCATCAGAGACTACTTAAGTCCATATAAAAACTTCTTCAACTTGCTCACATAGTTTTCTTTCCCTAGAGCATGAAAACCATCTGGTTGAGTCATGTATATTTTTTCTTCTAACTCTCCATGTAGGAAAGTTATATTTACATCAAGTTATTCGAGCTCGAGATCTTGATATGCCAACGAGAAAATCTCATTATAATCCACTCCCTCTCTCTGATGAAAACCTGGTACAACAACTCGGGCCTTACACTTGTGATAACGTGATTTATGACGTTAGTTTAGGCATTCATATAGATAGTTTTTCCCGTTATTCATGCACGGTTTGGCATTAGTTCATGACGTTTACGCTTAGTTCATGCATATTTCTAGAAAAGACGTCTACACGAGCTTTTGTCGGTTTTGTAGGTATGTCGGGGATCTTTTGGACATTAATCGATACATTCGAGGGTCAAGCCTCATGGTGGTACACATCCAAGGCTTTGAAGGAACATAATTGGAGCAACAAAGGACACAAAGACCCTTATTGGTGCAAGCAATGGAGCAACTCATGGCAAGACGATCATAACATGCCTCTGTTGAAGAAAATCGGACCATCACTCAGGAAAATCGGCCGATTTTCTTGACTGGGTCGATTTTTGGCCTTTGACAGCTTAAGCCACGTGTCCCACGATCTCTTTGTCCGGCCTTGCTCTTGGTGGAGAATATAAGTGGGCCTGCAAGCTGTTGCTGAGGATTCATTCAATTCTCTCCCTCTCCCACATCCTCTAGCATCTTCCCAAAGACTCTTGCAATTGGGAGCTCTCTTCAAGACACCCTTGTGGGTGTTCTTGAGGGAGATTAGTGTAGATTTCAATTTCGTAGTGAGATTTGAGTGATTTTTGTGAAGAAGCTTGTTGAAGGTTGTAAGATCTGACTTGGAGCCACATTTGGAGTGTTGAAAGACTTGTTTTGAGCTCAAATCCAGTTAAGTTTCATTGCTTTCATTTCCTTACTTCATCTTCTTGCTATGGATTCCATGTATGCTTGTATGATGATTTTAGATCTTGAAATGCATGTTGTTGGCTAGTTTGTTGTGATTCTGGAGTGATGGATTGATGGTTATTGCTTGGGTGATGATAGAATGGACTTATATTTTAGTTTAGGATGATTCGTATGCACAAAACCTAACTCAGACATAAAAATCGACCTGTTCTTCATAGTAAATCGGCCGATTTTTACTATGGTCCACCCGATTTTTCCTTCTGTTGCTCTTTAATTGATGAATCTGTATGTTAGGATGTTAGATTGTTGAAATCCTAATGTTTGTTGAGCATAATATAGCTTAGGGTGACCTAATGCTAGCAAACTAAGTGAGGAAAGAGACCTACTCGGTGATTTCCGATCTTAGATACCAAAGATGATGAACTCTAGGTAGTAGTGAGCCTCATAAGCCGCTATTGGACTGAGTATGCTAGGATTGTTGCTTGAGACTTACCTTTTCCGAGACTTACCCGGTAAGGAGAGGTTTGCCCCTTAAGTAGTGTCCGATTTGTGTAGAATTCCCAACTTTACCTCCTTGAGACTTACCCGGTAATAGGAGTTTGGTGCGGGATTAGCGAAGCATGAGACTTACCCGGTAATTGCTTCCATTTGAGAAACACCCTTTCCCAACACCGCAACCTTGTCCTTAGAATCTTTGGAACCTTGAGTCCAATGCCATAACCGGAAATCTTGACCTCTAGAATCCACTCTTCTCTCTTTTATCACATATTTTGTGCTTGTGTTACTTGTTTGCTTTGCTAGCTTGAGTTGTTAGTTTAATTTATTATCTTGCTTGATTTGTGATCTTTGCTTGATCACCACAAAAACCAACCAAAAATATCAAGATTTTCATTTCTTTATTTCTTTCTCTTTTCTTAGTTTAGATTCGCACTATCTTTGATCATTGAATGACTTGATTTCGCCTCAGTCATTGAGTTCGACCTCGGAATACTTTCCTTCCTACATAACGATCCGTACACTGCGGGTTTCGCTAGGTAGTTTAGGAGATTAGATCGAGTTTATAAATGTAAAGCTTTTTGTGCTACACAATCCTAGCGTAACAAGTTTTTGGCACCGTTGCCGGGGACTAGGTCTAGATTGAGTCATTTGTTTTTGATCTTTTTTGTGTTTATCTTTCTTGTTACTTTTGATCTTGTGTTGTTTTTGTCTTTGCCTTTTCATGTTTTCCATAGACGGATTGTACCTCCAAGACGACCTTGACGACATGGAGTATGAGGGATGGATGGAAAGCCATGATCTAGGACCTCTCCATGATGAGTTTGAGTATTGGGAGGAGTTTAATGCCTATCATGAGTCCCATGATCAAGCTCACATGACTACATTGCCTTATGTGGAACCTCACCATCAACCTCACAATGATCGAGTGGAATCAATGCTAGAAGAAATGTTGAGGAAGATGGATGATCTAGAGAGCAACCTTGCTTCCATTTCGAGTGCCCATATGGTGCTTGAAGCGGAAGTATTTCAACAAGAGGAGGCTCACCATGAGAAGATCCAAGAATTACCTGATTCAACCATAACCAATAGAGACCTTGAGGAAGAGTTGAATGAAGCTAGGGAGCAATTGTGGCTAAGGGATTTGGCCCTGGAGGATGCAAGAAGATTGAATGTCGAGAGAGAAGAACAAATGAGGAGGGAGATTGAGGAGATTAGGCATGCTCTTATGCTAGGAGATCCTACCATCCTTCAAGGCTTACCTCCACCTCCTTCACCTTTGGAGGAGTGCAATGAAGTACTCTCACCCCCGGACATCCTTGCCATCAACCCCGGAACCACGCTTGAAGAGCTCACGAGGGAGAGCCCTAAGTTAACTTCAACTCCTTCCAATCCTTTCTTGTTTGCCCGGAGTACCCCCAAAGATTGGAGTCCCTTTCCTAAGGAGTCTCCCATGTGGAATGAAGGAGGCAAGCATGATGGATCCATGATGGTTATGAAGCACTTCAATGAAGAATTCTTTCCAAGAATCGGCTTTCTTCGGATCATAGAGGATGAGGATGACAAGCATCTCACCGGTGTGACCGCGGAGTACCAATTGTCTAAGTATGGGGTGGCACCTATGGTTGCAACTCTATACTATCATCAAGGGAGCAGTGAAGAAGGAGTCTACTACTCACCGGTAAAGAGAGAACTTAAAGCTTATTTGGGCATCAAGTGGCCTTTGCTTGTCATCATGGATGCCGGAAAGCGATGGTTGCTTGGACTCCTCAAGCAAACCATGGTATTCGAGGTGGATTGACACATCCTCTGAGTTTGGTCAAGCTAATGACCTAAAAGAAGCGCTTCTTGGGAGGCAACCCAAGGGTAACAACTCTTTCCCTTTTCTCTTTCGTCTTTGTTTTTGCTTTTGTTTTTGGTGTGCTTTGTTTTTCTTTTGTGTTTT
>BSUD01000008.1:13580342-13672331 GCA_033239045.1 Fagopyrum esculentum
TTAGTTTAGGATGATTCGTATGCACAAAACCTAACTCAGACATAAAAATCGACCTGTTCTTCATAGTAAATCGGCCGATTTTTACTATGGTCCACCCGATTTTTCCTTCTGTTGCTCTTTAATTGATGAATCTGTATGTTAGGATGTTAGATTGTTGAAATCCTAATGTTTGTTGAGCATAATATAGCTTAGGGTGACCTAATGCTAGCAAACTAAGTGAGGAAAGAGACCTACTCGGTGATTTCCGATCTTAGATACCAAAGATGATGAACTCTAGGTAGTAGTGAGCCTCATAAGCCGCTATTGGACTGAGTATGCTAGGATTGTTGCTTGAGACTTACCTTTTCCGAGACTTACCCGGTAAGGAGAGGTTTGCCCCTTAAGTAGTGTCCGATTTGTGTAGAATTCCCAACTTTACCTCCTTGAGACTTACCCGGTAATAGGAGTTTGGTGCGGGATTAGCGAAGCATGAGACTTACCCGGTAATTGCTTCCATTTGAGAAACACCCTTTCCCAACACCGCAACCTTGTCCTTAGAATCTTTGGAACCTTGAGTCCAATGCCATAACCGGAAATCTTGACCTCTAGAATCCACTCTTCTCTCTTTTATCACATATTTTGTGCTTGTGTTACTTGTTTGCTTTGCTAGCTTGAGTTGTTAGTTTAATTTATTATCTTGCTTGATTTGTGATCTTTGCTTGATCACCACAAAAACCAACCAAAAATATCAAGATTTTCATTTCTTTATTTCTTTCTCTTTTCTTAGTTTAGATTCGCACTATCTTTGATCATTGAATGACTTGATTTCGCCTCAGTCATTGAGTTCGACCTCGGAATACTTTCCTTCCTACATAACGATCCGTACACTGCGGGTTTCGCTAGGTAGTTTAGGAGATTAGATCGAGTTTATAAATGTAAAGCTTTTTGTGCTACACAATCCTAGCGTAACAAGTTTTTGGCGCCGTTGCCGGGGACTAGGTCTAGATTGAGTCATTTGTTTTTGATCTTTTTTGTGTTTATCTTTCTTGTTACTTTTGATCTTGTGTTGTTTTTGTCTTTGCCTTTTCATGTTTGCCATGGACGGATTGTACCTCCAAGACGACCTTGACGACATGGAGTATGAAGAGTGGATGGAAAGCCAAGATCTAGGACCTCTCCATGATGAGTTTGAGTATTGGGAGGAGTTTAATGCCTATCATGAGTCCCATGATCAAGCTCACATGACTACATTGCCTTATGTGGAACCTCACCATCAACCTCACAATGATCGAGTGGAATCAATGCTAGAGAAAATGTTGAGGAAGATGGATGATCTAGAAAGCAACCTTGCTTCCATTTCTAGTTCCCACATGGAGCTTGAAGCGGAAGTATGTCATCAAGAGGAGGTTCACTATGAGGAGATCCAAGAATTACCTGATTCAACCATAACCAATAGAAGCCTTGAGGAAGAGTTGAATGAAGCTCGAGAGCAATTGTGGCTAAGGGATTTGGCCCTGAAGGAAGAAAGGAGATTGAATACCGAGAGAGAAGAACAAATGAGGAGGGAGATTGAGGAGATTAGGAATGCCCTTATGCTAGGAGATCCTACCATCCTTCAAGGCTTACCTCCACCTCCTTCACCTTTGGAGGAGTGCAATGAAGTATTCTCACCCCCGGTCATCCTTGCCATCAACCCCGGAACCACGCTTGAAGAGCTCACGAGGGAGATCCCTAAGTTAACCTCAACTCCTTCCAATCCTTTCTTGTTTGCCCGGAGTACCCCCAAAGATTGGAGTCCCTTTCCTAAGGAGTCTCCCATGTGGAATGAAGGAGGCAAGCATGATGGATCCATGATGGTTATGAAGCACTTCAATGAAGAATTCTTTCCAAGAATCGGCTTTCTTCGGATCATAGAGGATGAGGATGACAAGCATCTCACCGGTATGACCGCGGAATACCAATTGTCTAAGTATGGGATGGCACCTATGGTTGCAACTCCATACTATCATCAAGGGAGCGGTGATGAAGGAGTCTACTACTCACCGGTAAAGAGAGAACTTAAAGCTTATTTGGGCATCAAGTGGCCTTTGCTTGTCATCATGGATGCCGGAAAGCGATGGTTGCTTGGACTCCTCAAGCAAACCATGGTATTCGAGGTGGATTGACACATCCTCTGAGTTTGGTCAAGCTAATGACCTAAAAGAAGCGCTTCTTGGGAGGCAACCCAAGGGTAACAACTCTTTCCCTTTTCTCTTTCGTCTTTGTTTTTGCTTTTGTTTTTGGTGTGCTTTGTTTTTCTTTTGTGTTTTTGGGTGCTAGATCTTGTTGTTGTCAAGTGTGATGAGATCCTGGAGATCATGTGAAAACCTCATGGAACTGTTGAGAAGAAGGTGCAAGATCCGAGCACATGGACAAGGAAGAAAGCACCCAGGAAAATCGGACTGTTCTTCACAAAAATCGGCCGATTTTCCTGGGTAGCTTGTCCAATTTTTCCTTCTGTCAAGGAAAGTGATGATCTCCAATCAAGCATGGGTGGAGCGGACGTGGAACTTGGACGGCTTGCGGTGCCAAGTGCGGGTTCCGACATCATAATGAACATCAAGAGCTCTCTACCATCCTTGATCGATCATCCACCATCATCATTCGATGTGAACCGAAATACCAAAGCATCACCAATTTTACATTGTGAGAACTCTCTTTCACTTCTTTATTTAGTTTCCACATTGGGGACAATGTGTTTCTAAGTATGGGGTGGGGTTTTCATGATCACTTGCATGATTAGCATCTAGGATAGTTTAATATTGTCACATGTTTCATTACGTCTTGCATTGTACATACATATTTCGAAAAAATCCAAAAAATCAGAATATTTTAAAAAAATTTTAGTGCTTCTAAGCTTGGAAATGATCCTTATGATGAGATTGTCTTGTGAATTGGCTATGGATGGCCTTATGTGTTGAATAGATGAATGCATATGTGGACTTGAAGTACTTCACTTGAATCCCATGAATGATTTGTGATTATGATGCGTGTCTTGATTG
Organism: Fagopyrum esculentum; assembly: GCA_033239045.1. Classification (NCBI taxonomy): domain Eukaryota; kingdom Viridiplantae; phylum Streptophyta; class Magnoliopsida; order Caryophyllales; family Polygonaceae; genus Fagopyrum; species Fagopyrum esculentum. The sequence goes on from BSUD01000008.1 coordinate 13,583,363, forward strand.
GATTGAGGATTGAAAGTCGAAATTACATGCTAGTTCTTGCACATCATTTAGGAATGATTAAGGCAATTCATCTTTCTCTACTTCTCATCTTGATCATGTTGTTTGAGCACCTCAATTGATGAAAATTTTTACCTCTTTTGACCCATCCGGGAATAGGAGCATGCTAGTGTGTTGATGTGTGTGAAAAGCAAGTGTGGGGTGAAGTTGTTGATGAATGAATGATGTGAATGAAGTGCTGAATTTGTTGTGAAAGTGTAGACAAAAATATAGGTTTGGGGACGTTGGTTTAAATGACGAGTAACTCGGCACCATTCACATAATCGGGTTTTTGTGCCTTGCCAAAGTCAAATAAACCGATAGTCCTAACGAGCTTTGGTATGTGTGCCCGGTGTGGATGCACCTTGAAAAATAAAAAAAAAACCGAGGACGGCTAATCACCAAGGTTTCGGTTTTTGTACACCAATGCCATTGTCTCAAAAATAAGTGAAAAAGAAAAGAAAACAAAGAAAAGATGGAGAATATACACGTGTTGGGAAGTTGAGCAAAAACGAAATTGTGGAGTTAGTTCCTTTTCCGGATTAGCATCACATGACCTAAAAATTCCCACCTAATCACAACGTTTCTTAGCCTCTTCTTTCCTAAGTCCTTGTGACCTAAATGCAAGTGTGTAAGACTTAGTGATCTAGATTGGACATACTCATGATCATCTTGACTTCTTCATTTTCACCTCTCATGCATGCTTTCTAGTTAAGTATAATTGTCTTTCTATGCCTTCATTCATTTGATGCATGATTGCTTGTCCATTGCTATGAAACATGACTATGAAGGTGATCCAATGTTAGAAGCACAATTCCAAAAAGATTTTGCTGTTTTTCTGCATGCATAAATCATGTCATCTCTTAGTCTATAGTTGGGTCTTGCTCGGGGACGAGCAAATCTTAAGTATGGGGTATTTTGATAACGTGATTTATGACGTTACTTTAGGCATTCATATAGATAGTTTTTCCCGTTATTCATGCACGGTTTGACATTAGTTCATGACGTTTACGCTTAGTCCATGCATATTTCTAGAAAAGACGTCTACACGAGCTTTTGTCGGTTTTGTAGGTATTTCGGGGATCTTTTGGACATTAATCGATACATTCGAGGGTCAAGCCTCATGGTGGTACACATCCAAGGCTTTGAAGGAACATAATTGGAGCAACAAAGGACACAAGGACCCTTATTGGTGCAAGCAATGGAGCAACTCATGGCTAGACGATCATAACATGCCTCTGTTGAAGAAAATCAGACCATCACTCAGGAAAACCGGCCGATTTTCTTGACTGGGTCGATTTTTGGCCTTTGACAGCTTAAGCCACGTGTCCCACGATCTCTTTGTCCGGCCTTGCTCTTGGTGGAGAATATAAGTGGGCCTGCAAGCTGTTGCTGAGGATTCATTCAATTCTCTCCCTCTCCCACATCCTCTAGCATCTTCCCAAAGACTCTTGCAATTGGGAGCTCTCTTCAAGACACCCTTGTGGGTGTTCTTGAGGGAGATTAGTGTAGATTTCAATTTCGTAGTGAGATTTGAGTGATTTTTGTGAAGAAGCTTGTTGAAGGTTGTAAGATCTGACTTGGAGCCACATTTGGAGTGTTGAAAGACTTGTTTTGAGCTCAAATCCAATTAAGTTTCATTGCTTTCATTTCCTTACTTCATCTTCTTGCTATGGATTCCATGTATGCTTGTATGATGATTTTAGATCTTGAAATGCATGTTGTTGGCTAGTTTGTTGTGATTCTGGAGTGATGGATTGATGGTTATTGCTTGGGTGATGATAGAATGGACTTATATGTTAGTTTAGGATGATTCGTATGCACAAAACCTAACTCAGACATAAAAATCGACCTGTTCTTCATAGTAAATCGGCCGATTTTTACTATGGTCCACCCGATTTTTCCTTCTGTTGCTCTTTAATTGATGAATCTGTATGTTAGGATGTTAGATTGTTGAAATCCTAATGTTTGTTGAGCATAATATAGCTTAGGGTGACCTAATGCTAGCAAACTAAGTGAGGAAAGAGACCTACTCGGTGATTTCCGATCTTAGATACCAAAGATGATGAACTCTAGGTAGTAGTGAGCCTCATAAGCCGCTATTGGACTGAGTATGCTAGGATTGTTGCTTGAGACTTACCTTTTCCGAGACTTACCCGGTAAGGAGAGGTTTGCCCCTTAAGTAGTGTCCGATTTGTGTAGAATTCCCAACTTTACCTCCTTGAGACTTACCCGGTAATAGGAGTTTGGTGCGGGATTAGCGAAGCATGAGACTTACCCGGTAATTGCTTCCATTTGAGAAACACCCTTTCCCAACACCGCAACCTTGTCCTTAGAATCTTTGGAACCTTGAGTCCAATGCCATAACCGGAAATCTTGACCTCTAGAATCCACTCTTCTCTCTTTTATCACATATTTTGTGCTTGTGTTACTTGTTTGCTTTGCTAGCTTGAGTTGTTAGTTTAATTTATTATCTTGCTTGATTTGTGATCTTTGCTTGATCACCACAAAAACCAACCAAAAATATCAAGATTTTCATTTCTTTATTTCTTTCTCTTTTCTTAGTTTAGATTCGCACTATCTTTGATCATTGAATGACTTGATTTCGCCTCAGTCATTGAGTTCGACCTCGGAATACTTTCCTTCCTACATAACGATCCGTACACTGCGGGTTTCGCTAGGTAGTTTAGGAGATTAGATCGAGTTTATAAATGTAAAGCTTTTTGTGCTACACAATCCTAGCGTAACAACTTGACCCCTTCAGTAGGCGACATCCCTTCCTTCTTCTTGAAAACCCAATTGCAAGTAATAATCTTTCTCTCTCTAGGTGGTATGACTAACTCCCAAGTCCGATCCTTATGAAGTGACTCCATCTCATCTCTTGTTGTTGCAACCCATTGTACAACTTAAAACCCAGATGCAAATCCTCTATATATGGATGGTTCATGAGCATCCACCTCTTCAACAACTTGTAGAGCATAACCAACCATATCCTCAAAATCGTAGCTTTGTGGAGGTCTTACTCCAACTCTTCTTGAGCGTCCCTCAACTAAGCTCTAGTGAATAGCTTCTGGTGGTTGATATTTTTAGCAACTTGTCTTCTTAGTTCGAGTGAGTGTCTTCTTAGGTCGAGTGGTGAAGTCTACTTAGCTCGAGTAATGATGTTCAATCGACCTACGTTGACACTTTCACTCCAAAGTCTTCTTAGTCCGAGTTTAGCCTTCCTCTTAGGTCGAGTGAGGCTTCACTCGATGATCTCCACTTGTGGTTTCCTTTGCATCCAATGGCTTCTTGTAGATGTTCTTGATTTCCTTCTTCCTTCCTTTTCTCCAATAAGGCAGATGATGATGTGATTCTTTTTCCATGTGATGGTTGGATGATGAAGGTGTTTATTTAAGTTCCATTTGAGACGTAAAACACTTATAAACACAAAACACAACATGAGTAGACGTTCTTTAAAACATAAGCTAAGATGTAGATGCCAAAACCATGAAAAACAAGAGAAAATTACATAAAATACATCTATAAACATATCATGAAAACATGCTATCATCACTTAACATTTTTTTTTGAAAATTTACTTTGTATTGAAAAAAGAAGGATTTACATGAGGGGAGATTCATGAGCAAAGACAAGAGATAGGAGAGATACATGAGAAGAGAGGGGAAAGAAAAGGACTAGGATAAGTGAATTCCTAGCATTTTAGTTGTGTATATTGATTGGGTAGATATGTCTTTCCAATGATGGGAGAGATGGATCTTAGTGGCACGGATAGATTCACCAACACTTTCAATGGAAGTAGTGAAAACTTTGTTGTATATGAGGTTATTACGTGCCTTCCATGTGAAGTAGATAGAGGCAATGATCGACGAGGTTCTAGAGGACTCTAGGAGGTCCTTCTTTGGGCTACGCCTGGTGATGAGCCAATACCAAACATTGTGAAGGTAGGGAGCTGGGTAGGGTACTCTGGACCATCTTGAGACAATGTCGAGAATCAGAGAAGTGTAGCTACAACCAGTACAAAGGAGGTCGTCGTCTTCCGGGTAGCTATCACAGAGCCTACAGGTCACATTGGTTATCAAATTCCAAATGCGAAGCTTTGTGAGGGTTGGAAGTCGACGAAGGTTTGTAAGCCAGGCAATACATCTGCACTTGGGGATGATGAGGTGCTGCTAGATGACAGTGCAAATAGGGCTAGGCGGGGAAGAGAAGCAAATCGGAAGATGTCATAGGCTTTCTTATGAGAGAATGAGCCATTGGCGTTGGAGATTGTATCAACTGGATTCAAGCCAGGGAAAGCGTTTGGAGGTCATTACGGATGTTGATCAGGCACTTCCAGAAGAAGCTTTGGTTGATATTGGGGTGATGGATCCATATAGATTGATGTCTTAAAATGTTATTCAAAATCCACAAACACCAGATGTCATTAGCATTTCTGTCGATGTCGAAGATGAGTCTGATCAAGGAAGCTTTGTTTCTGGCAAGCAGGTCTGGAAAGCCAAGGCTTCCGTCATTCTTGGGGATACATACGACATTCAAGGCAACCAGCGATCTCTTACTCGATTCTTATCCAGACTATAGGAATGACCTCAACAGTGATTAAATTTTGGAAAGAATCTTGGAAGGAATCATGAATATAGTACTCCAATAGTGGTTGATTGCGTAGAGAATGGGTGAGATGAGTTGGATCCTACCAGCATACGATAGAAGTTTGGCACTCCATGATTGTATCCTCTTGGTGATTTTATTGATGAGTGATGCATAGTCGGAAATGTTGAGTCTCATGTTGCCAACTGGAACGCCAAGATAGAGGAAGGGTAAGGAGCCCATGGTGAAACCGGTATTATGGATGATTTGGGTTTGGATGGTAGTGGAAATTCCTCCCATGAAGATAGACATTTTTGAGAGATTCGTTTTCAGACCTGAGATTATGTCAAAGGAGTCTAAGGTGGATTTTAGGATAGAGATGAAGATAAAGTCAACTCGAATGAACAACATAATGTCATCAACAAAGCAAATATGGGTTAAATGAGGGTTACTGCATTTTGGGCGAAGGCTGAAATCAAGATTGGTTGTGTTGTGGTGGATCATTCGAGAAAGTAATTCCATTGCAATGGTGAAGAGTGGAGGGGATAGGGGGCAACCTTGCCTAAGACCTCTAGTGCCTTTGAAGTGACCAACTAGAGAGCCATTGAGGTTGATAGAGTAAGTGGTAGTGGTGATACATTCTCTACTCAAATGGATGAAGGGCTCAGGGAAACCCATCTTACGGAGACAGTGAAGTATGAAGTCATGGTTGATGGAATCAAAAGCCTTAGAAATGTCCACCTTCAGAGCAGCCCTAGGAGAGATGTGCTTTCTACTGTATTTGTTGAGAAGTTCTTGACAAACAAGCACATTGTGTTTTATGGATCGATTGCTGATGAAAGCACTTTGGTAAGGACCTATGATGTCCAGAAGAATGGAGTTTATGCGTGACGAGAGGATCTTGGCTATCGTTTTGTATGTGGTGTTACATCAAGAGATGGGGCGATAGTCTGAGGGGGACATTGGGTTGTCAGTCTTGGCTATAAGAGAGATTGAAGTGTGGTTGACTTGCCTTAGGAGTTTTCCTGAGGTGAAGAAGTCCATGATTGCGGGGATGAAATCATGCTTAGTGATTAGCATCTTTTGCATGATTTATGACTTAGGTTTAGGTACTCATTTAGATAGTTTTTCCGCTCATTCATGCATGGTTTAGCACTAGTTCACGACGTTTGCACTCAATTCACGTATTTTGTCGAGATAGACGTCTACACGGACTTTTGCATGCTTTGTAGGTATTTTGGGAGATTTAGGAGCTTAATCGATACATTTGAGGATCGTTCCTCAAGATGACACACCTTCGGACTCATTAGGATGCAAGCTAGGAGCTAAGGAGGACACTTGGGACCTTGTTGATGCATGACATGCACCAAATCGTGACTTAATGATCCAAAACAAGCTGAGGCACCAAAACCACAGCCACTGGGACTTCCACGGGCATGGAAATGGGCTGTGGTTTTTGCCAGACAGTTGTGACAGCTATCCCACGATCTTCATGGCCGACTCTTGCAAATTTGGAGGATAAAAGGTGGTCCTGCAAGGCTGTTAAGGACAGACCCCTCACTCCCATTCTCTCCCATACTCTCAACAAGAAAGATTCTCTTATTGGAAGATTGGATTGGAGCTTCGATTGGAGAAGAAGGAAAGCTTCCATTGGAGAAGAAGAAGAAGCACACTAGTTCATAGTTTCATAGTCTTTTTGAGTGATTTTGAGTGAAACGTTTTGCAAGGTTTTGTAAGAATCGATTGAAACTTCTTTTGAAGGGTTGTAAGTCCTTCTTGAACCTTGATTTAGCTTGTGTTACTTGTTTCATTTGCTTAATCCATCTTTCATTTCATCTTCTTGCCATGGATTCTATGATTTTATGCTTGTTGCATTTGATCTTTAAGATGCATGTTGTTGGCTAAATAGATGCGATTCTACGGTAAGGAAAAGATGGTTATGGCTTGGACTATGATAGAATGGACTTAGATGTACCTTTGGATGAATTATTTGTTCGAGCCTAGCCTCTATTGCAAACCACGATTTGTTCTATACATTCCACGGCCGTGGTTCTTGATGAACAACCCGTGATTTTGACTGACTTGCTTGTTTTGATGAATCTAAGTGCTATGGTGTTAGATTGTTGAAATCCTAGTGTTTGTTGAGTTAAACCTATCCTAGGGTGACCTAGTGTTAGCAACTAAGTGTTAGAAGAGACTTACCCGGTAATTCTTACTCTTAGATACCGAAGATGACGAACTCTAGGTAGTAGTGAGCCTCACAAGCTGCTATTGGACTGAGTGTGCTAGGATAGGTGTTTAGGACTTGCCTTCCCGAGACTTACCCGGTAAGGAGAGGTTAGATCCCAAGAATACCATCCGGTTTGTGTAGAATTCCTATCCTTAGGCTCTTGGAGACTTACCCGGTGATGAGACCTTAGGAATGGACTAGTGGACCATGAGACCTATCCGGTGATTGATTCCAATCTAGAAACGCTCACTCCCAACATACTATAGTTGATCCAAGGAATGATTAGATAGCTTGAGTCCAATGCCATAACCGGAATTTCCAACCCCTAGAATCCGTTTTTCTCCCTTTGATTACATATTTCGTATTTGCTTGTTTACTTGTGGTGTTAGCTTAGTTGATCGTTGATTTCGCATGATTTGTGATCTTTGATTGATCACCTAAAAACCAAACCAAAAACATTGAGATTTTCATTTCTTTATTCCTTTCTCTTTTCTTAGCCTAGATCTTCACTATCCTTAGTCATTAATCGATTCAATCTCACATCAGTCTTTGTGTTCGACCTCGGAATACTATCCCTACTACAAAACGTCCCGTACACTGCGGGTTCGCTAGGAGTTAGGAGAAATATAACGAGTTATAAATTTAAAGCTTTTGCGTACACCATTCCTAGACGTAACAAGTTTTAAATTTAAACCCCACCCCATACTTAGAAACACGTTGGGGACAATGTGTTTCTAAGTATGGGGTGGGGCTTGCATGATCTTTTGCATGATTAGCATCTAGGGTAGTTTCTTTTAGTCACATGTCTTGCATTGTACATACACATTTTTTTTTTGGAATTTTCGAAATGTGTATGTACAATGCAAGACATGTGACTAAAAGAAACTACCCTAGATGCTAATCATGCAAAAGATCATGCAAACCCCACCCCATACTTAGAAACACATTGTACCCAATGTGTAAATGAAGTAAAGAAGAGTGAAAGAGGGTTCTCACAGTGTAAAAATGGGTTGCTTTGGTATTTGAGATCATTCAAGTGGAGTGATGTCGGATGATCCTATCAACGATGATGGAGAGCTCTAACTGTCAATCATGGAGTCGGGATCCGCGCTAGGCGCCGCTAGCCGTCCAAATCCCACATCCGCTCCACCCATAATTGATGAGGGACTCATCATCATCATCCACATGCCATGCAACGCTTCTATGCTACCAAGACTCTAGCACACACACACAAAGCACACCAAACACACAAAAACAGAAAAATCAAAACAAAAACAAAAACGAAAATGGGAAAGATGTCTACCAATGGGTTGCCTCCCATCAAGCGCTTCTTTAAGATCATTAGCTTGACCAAACTCGGGGGCGTTCTACTCAAGGTGAAGTGGGGAAATCATATCCACCGGAGCTCCCGGGATATACTTCTTCAACCGATGCCCATTCACCTTAAAATCTCCACAATGCTCCCCTCCTATCTCAACCGCTCCATGGGGAAAGATCTTCTTCACCACATAGGGACCCGTCCATCTTGACTTTAGCTTTCCGGGGAAGAGCCGCAGCCTTGAGTTGAAGAGAAGGACAAGGTCACCTTCACTCAACTCCTTCGGGATGAGATGTTTGTCATGCCATCGTTTGGTCCTTTCTTTGTAGATCCGGATGTTTTCATAGGCATCTAACCGGATCTCCTCAAGAGCGTTCATATCAAGCAACCTCTTCTCTCCGGCCTCCTTAAGGTCAAAATTCAACTACCTTATAGCCCAATATGCTCTATGCTCCATCTCTACCGGAAGGTGGCAAGACTTGCCATAGACTAGCTTGTAGGGAGTGGTGCCAATTGGTGTCTTGAAAGCGGTTCTATATGCCCACAAGGCATCATCGAGCTTCATAGCCCAATCCTTTCTCGTCCTAGAAACCGTCTTCTCAAGGATCCCTTTTATCTCCCGGTTGGAGATCTCCACTTGGCCACTAGTTTGGGGATGGTAAGGCGTTGCCACCTTATGAGTCACCCCATACTTAGCCAAAAGTGCCCCAAAGTTCCTATTTGTGAAGTGCTTCCCTCCATCACTTATGATCACCCTTGGTGTTCCAAACCTAGGGAAGATCACTCGGTTGAAGAACCGCACCACAACCTTGACATCATTTGTGGGTGAGGCGATTGCCTCCACCCATCTCGAAACATAGTCTACCGCCAATAGGATGTAGAGGTTTCCACAAGAAGAGGGGAATGGTCCCATGAAGTCCACACCCCACACATCGAATATCTCCACCTCTTGTATGTTGTTCAGGGGCATCTCATTCCTCCTTGAGATGTTGCCCGTCCTTTGGCAAGCATCACAAGCTACCACAAAATTCTCCACATCCTTGAACAAACTTGGCCAAAAGAAACCCGATTGTAACACCTTATCACATGTCTTTTGTGAGCTAGCATGACCTCCACATGGCAAGGAGTCACAATGGCGGATCACACTCTCCACTTCATCTTCCGGTATGCATCTCCTAAAGACTCCATCCGGCCCTCTTTTGAACAAAAGAGGTTCACTCCAATAGTAATGCCTCACATCCTTGAAGAACTTTTTCCGTTGGGCATATGACAAACCGGGAGGCACTTCCTCGCACACAAGATAGTTCACAATGTCGGCATACCATGGCTCACTTCCTCTAGACACTTGAAACAAGCATTCCTCCACCATTTGCAATTGCTCATCCCGGAATGAGTCATCAATCGGGATGTCATCTCTCTCAAGCTCCAATGGTGGGAGTCTACTAAGGTGATCCGCCACAGAATTTTCGGACCCTTTCTTATCCCGGATTTCCAAGTCAAACTCTTGAAGAAGAAGGATCCACCGAATCAACCGAGGCTTGGCATCCTTCTTTGTAAGGAGATAACGGATCGCAGCATGATCCGTATACACAATGACCTTTGCTCCAACAAGATACGAGCGGAACTTCTCAAATCCGTACACAACCGCTAGTAACTCCTTCTCGGTGGTAGCATAATTGAGTTGGGCATCATCTAGCGTCTTGCTAGCATAATAGATGGCATGTGTTAGCCCATCTTTCCTTTGTCCCAAAACAGCCCCGACGGCTACATCACTCGCGTTGCACATGATCTCAAACGGTAGACTCCAATCCGGAGGTTGCATTATGGGAGCGGTGATCAAAGCATTCTTCAACCTACAAAAAGTCTCAAGGCAATCCTTAGAGAAAACAAACTAAACATCTTTCATTAGTAGGTTAGTAAGAGACTTAGAAATCTTAGAGAAATCCTTAATAAATCTCCGGTAAAAACCGGCATGCCCTAGAAAACTCCTTACCCCCTTCACCGAGGTTGGTGGTGGCAACTTCTCTATCGTCTCTATTTTAGCTCTATCAACCTCAATGCCACGGTTGGACACCAAATGTCCTAACACAATGCCTTCACTTACCATGAAGTGGCATTTTTCCCAATTTAAGACAAGGTTTGTCTCCTCACATCTCTTAAGCACCAAAGACAAGTTAGCTAAACAATTATCAAAGGAAGATCCATAAACAGAAAAATCATCCATAAACACTTTCATGATGTTTTCAATATACTCAGAAAAGATGGCCACCATACACCTTTGAAAGGTGGCGGGTGCATTACACAACCCAAATGGCATTCTCCTATATGCAAATGTACCCTAAGGACATGTAAATGTGGTTTTCTCTTGATCATCGGGGTGAATAGGGATTTGGAAGAATCCACTATAACCATCTAAGTAGCAAAAGTGAGAATGTTGAGCTAATCTCTCTAGCATTTGGTCAATAAAGGGAAGAGGGAAGTGATCTTTCCTAGAGGCCACATTTAGTTTCCTATAGTCTATACACATCCTCCATCCCGTGACCGTTCTAGTTGGGATTAGTTCATTATTATCATTGGTTACTACGGTCATCCCACCCTTCTTAGGAACCACATGCACGGGACTAACCCATTTACTATCCGAAATTGGGAAAATGATTCCCACATCTAGCAATTTAAGAATCTCTTTCTTCACTACTTCTTTCATGATTGGGTTTAGTCTTATTTGAGGTTCAATTGAAGGTTTATGGTTGTCTTCCATTAAGATCTTATCCATGCACAAAGAAGGTTTAATGCCAACTAAATCATCAATGGTATAGCCAATAGCCTTCCTATGCAATCTCAACTCATGCAACAATCTAGCAAGTTCATCATCATTCAAGCATGCATTCACAATAACCGGATATGTAGAATTCTCACCAAGAAATACTTCAAATGAGAGGGGAGGGGTTTGAGTTCAAGTTTAGAAGGACCTTTATCGAGTGGAGACGATCCGTATAATGTTGGTTGAGATGAATCCAAAGCCATGGAAGACTCCTCAAGGCTCCTTGAAGCTTGATCAACAACCAATGCAGTTTCTGGGGAAACCACGGGCAAAATTACGGGCTCTGGCACAACCACGGCCGTGGAACTTGCAAAGCTAGCCTTTTTGAGCATTCCAGAGAGTTCCACGGGACTTTCCACGGGCGTGGTTCTTCCCACCTGACCGTGGTTCCTACAAGAATTCAGCACACTTTCGTGGACTTCAAATTCAGCTCTTGTCTCCTTTTCTAATGCTTCCAAAGCCTTGACTTCTTCATTGCAAGCCTCCTCATCTCCTTCCTCCATCAAACTTAAGCTAAGAACCTTCTCCAAGGGGTCCTTGATCAAGATCGAGCTCACAACTTCTCTAGACTCCTCTTGCTCGACAATGTTGAACACATCTTCACCAAGGGGTGGCCCCTTCATCATTATGGATAGTTTGAACTTAATATTCTCTTCTCCAATGTTGAAGGAGAGAATTCCATTTTTGCAATCCACCAAACATCCGGAAGTGGCTAGGAAAGGTCTCCCTAAGATGATGGGAACCGGATAGTCTGCCGGGATGTCCAAAACAACGAAGTCTATTGGCATATAGAACTTCCCTAGTTGCACCGGTATATCTTCCAATATTCCAACCGGGTGAGTGATCAAACGGTCCGCCATGTAAAGGGTCATCTTGACCGGCTTTGGCTCTCCTAGCCCAACCTTATTGCAAAGTGCAAGCGGTATGATGCTTACACTTGCCCCAAGATCACATAGGGCTTCATACTTCACTTCTCCCACTCCAATTGGCACACAAAAGGAACCCGGATCTCTTAGGTTAGGAGGCATCTCCTCCTTCATGGTTTGGATCAATTCCGAGGACCTCTTTGTCATCCTCACTTCTCCATACTCCTCCAACTTCCTTTTGTTGGAGAGTATTTCCTTCAAAAACTTGCCATATGCCGGCATACCTAGAATAGCATCCATGAACGGAATATTAATATGCAATTTAGACATAAGTTCAAGGAATTTACCATAGTGTTTGTCCAAGCGAGCTCTTGCTCGTGATTATGGGAACGGTAGTGGTAGCTTGTATTGAGGTGGCGCCACATATGTTGGCTCATCATCCTTGCTCTTGCCTCCATCTTCTTGCAATGGCACTTCCCCTACCACTACTTGCTTCCCCTTGTCGCATCCCTTAGGTAAGGGGTCCTTCATACTCAACCCGCTCCTTGTTGTGATGGCCAACACTTGGCCTCTTGGGTTATCTTCGGTTCTTCCGGGAAGCTTTCCCGGATCTCTATCAGCTTCACCCGCCTTTTGGAACACTTATGCTTCCAACACCTTTTGAGCCTTAGAAATGGAAGTCACCGTGCTCTAAAGACCACTCAACCTTCCAAGCAATTACTCAAATCATCTCGGTTCTATCCTTTGGAGGTTGAGTAAATCCGGGTGGAGGCTCTTGTGAAGCCTTAGGTGGTGGAGCTACGCTTGTAGAAGCGGGAGGGTTCAAGGCTCCATCCGGGTTAGAATAGGAAAACCTGGGATGGTTGTGGTTAGGCCGGTAATTGTTGAATTGCCGGTTGTTGTTGAAGTTCCTTAGACCTTGATAGTTGTTGTAGTTTCCCCTTCCCATGTAGTTCACATCTTCCTCCTTGGAAGACAAGTTTGCTTGCACTTGCACTTGAGGGGTTGCTTGATTCTTCAAAGTTGTAGCACACAACTCCCTCAAAGATTTCAGCTCATTGTTGATTGTATCAAGCTTGAAGTTACTCATGGTGACTTCACTCACCTCATATGCTCCCGGTTTCCTCCCATCACTCTTCCTATTGGAGTACTTCTCAATCACCAAAGCTTGTTTCTCTACAAACTCCCAAGCCTCATCCACATTCTTTTCCATGAAAGTCCCACCGGAAAAAGATTGAAGCTTGAATTGGCTATCTTCATCAAGTCCTTTGAAGTAGATCTCCAATAGCTCAATTTTCGGTATACCATGGTGTGGACAATCTAAGAGAAGGTCCTTGAACCTCTCCCAAGACTTGAATAGGCTTTCTCGATCCTTCATTACAAAGGCATTGATCTTCCCTCTTAGCTCGGTAGTCTTGGAAGGCGGGAAGAACTTAGTCAAAAACTCGGTTGTCATCTCCTCCCAAGTACTCACTCGCCCTTGTGGAATAGATTGATACCAAGCCAAGGCTTTATCCTTAAGAGAGAAGGAAAAATCCCTAAGCTTATGGTTGTTGCTCTCCAATCTAGGCGGCCTTAGAGTTTCCATCAATATCTCATAGTTCATCAAGTGTTGATGAGGAGACTCTCCTTCCATCCCTCCAAATTGATTATGCCGGATCATTTGTAAAACTTGAGGGCGGAGCTTGTAATCACGGGCTGTGGGATCTACTAAGTTCACACCCGGACGGTGTGCTCTTTGTGCCGGATTCATACGTTGCCCTAACGTTTGTAACTCTTCAATAGCAATGGACACAACCCGAATATTAACCGCCGGCTGCGGTTGGGGTGGAGGTGGAGGTTGTTGACGATTAAGCTCTCTTTGCACAAGAGCTTGCCTAATCTCTTCAATCTCCCACCTAGTTGCCTCTTGCCTCTCATTGGCAAGTCTCCTTTCATTCTCCAAGAGCTCATCTCTTAGTCTAATTTGCTCTAAAGCCTCATCCAACTCAGCTTGGAGATCTCTTCCGGCCATCTCTTTTCCCTTTTTAATGCTCTTGGATCTAGATCTAAGGGTTTTCTCCGGTTCGGGATCGAATGGAGCTAAATCCTTGCCACGAGATCTTTGCATGCACCTAAAGAGTGAGAGATGTCCTGAAAAGCAAAGACATAAACCAAATGAGATCAAAAGCAACAAGAAAGACCTACACTATAAACAATCACAAACTACAACTCAATCTTAACCTAGTCCCCGGCAACGGCGCCAAAAACTTGTTACGTCTAGGAATGGTGTACGCAAAAGCTTTAAATTTATAACTTGTTATATTTCTCCTAACTCCTAGCGAACCCGCAGTGTACGGGATGTTTTGTAGTAGGGATAGTATTCCGAGGTCGAACACAAAGACTGAGGTGAGATTGAATCGATTAATGACTAAGGATAGTGAAGATTTAGGCTAAGAAAAGAGAAAGGAATAAACAAATGAAAATCTCAATGTTTTTGGTTTGGTTTTTAGGTGATCAATCAAAGATCACAAATCATGCGAAATCAACAATCAACTAAGCTAACACCACAAGTAAACAAGCAAATACGAAATATGTAATCAAAGGGAGAAAAACGGATTCTAGGGGTTGGAAATTCCGGTTATGGCATTGGACTCAAGCTATCTAATCATTTCTCGGATCAACTATAGTATGTTGGGAGTGAGCGTTTCTAGATTGGAATCAATCACCGGGTAGGTCTCATGGTCCACTAGTCCATTCCTAAGGTCTCATCACCGGGTAAGTCTCAAAGAGCCTAAGGATAGGAATTCTACACAAACCGGATGGCATTCTAGGGATCTAACCTCTCCTTACCGGGTAAGTCTCGGGAAGGCAAGTCCTAAACACCTATCCTAGCACACTCAGTCCAATAGCGGCTTGTGAGGCTCACTACTACCTAGAGTTCGTCATCTTCGGTATCTAAGAGTAAGAATTACCGGGTAAGTCTCTTCTAACACTTAGTTGCTAACACTCGGTCACCCTAGGATAGGTTTAACTCAACAAACAATAGGATTTTAAGAATCTAACACCATAGCACTTAGATTCATCAAAACAAGCAAGTCAGTCAAAATCACGGGTTGTTCATCAAGAACCACGGCCGTGGAATGTATAGAACAAACCGTGGTTTGCAACAGAGGCTAGGCTCGAACAAATGATTCATCCAATGGTATATCTAAGTCCATTCTATCATAGTCCAAGCCATAACCATCTTTTCTTTACCCTAGAATCGCATCTATTTAGCCAACAACATGCATCTTAAAGATCAAACGCAACAAGCATAAAATCATAGAATCCATGGCAATAAGCTGAAATGAAAGATGGATTAAGCAAATGAAACAAGTAACACAAGCTAAATCAAGGTTCAAGAAGGACTTACAACCCTTCAAAAGAAGGTTCAATCGATTCTTACAAAACCTTGCAAAACGTTTCACTCAAAATCACTCAAAAAGACTATGGAACTATGAACTAGTATGCTTCTTCTTCTTCTCCAATGGAAGCTTTCCTTCTTCTCCAATGGAAGCTCCAATCCAATCTTCTAATGAGAGAATCTTTCTTGTTGAGAGTGTGGGATAGAATGGGAGTGAGGGGTCTGCCGCTAACAGCCTTGCAGGACCACCTTTTATCCTCCAAATTTGCAAGAGTCGGCCATGAAGATCGTGGGACAGTTGTCACAACTGTCTGGGGAAAACCACGGCCCATTTCCACGCCCGTGGAAGTCCCAGTGGCCGTGGTTTTGGTGCCTCAGCTTGTTTTGGATCATCAAGCCTCAATTTGGTGCATGGCATGCACCAACAAGGTCCCATGTGTCCTCCTTAGCTCCTAACTTGCTTCCCAATGAGTCCGAAGGTGTGTCATCTCGAGGAATGATCCTCAAATGTATCGAATAAGCTCCTAAATCTCCCAAAATACCTACAAAGCATGCAAAAGTCCGTGTAGACGTCTATCTCGACAAAATACATGAATTGAGTGCAAACCGTCACGAACTAGTGCAAACCATGCATGAATGAGCGGAAAAAAATATCTAAATGAGTGCCTAATCCTAAGTCATAAATCGTATTATCAAAAATACCCCATACTTAAGGTTTGCTCGTCCCTGAGCAAGTTCCCAACTATAGACTAAGAGATGACATGATTTATGCATGCAGAAAAACAACAAAATCTTTTTGGAGTTATGCTTCTAGTATTGGATCACCTTCATAGTCATGTTTCATGGCAATGGACAAGCGATCATACATCAAATAAATGAAGGCACGGAAAGACAATTATACTTAACTCGAAAGCATGCATGAAATGTAAAAACGAAGAAGTCAAGATGATCATGAGCATATCCAATCTAGATCACTAACTCTTCCACACATGCAAATAGGTCACAAGGGCTTAGGAAATAAGAGGCTAAGAAATATTGTGATTAGGTGGGAATTTTTCTAGGTCATGTGATGCTAATCCAGGAATGGAACTAACTTCACAACTTCACATTTTTTATCAACTTCCCACAAGTGTATATTTTCTCCATCTTTTCTTTCTTTTCTTTTCTTTTTGTTTCACTTATTTTTGAGACAATGGCATTGGTGTACAAAAGCCAAAACCTTGGTGATTAGCCGTCCTCGGGCTTTTTTATTTTTCGAGGTGCATCCACACCGGGCACACATACCAAAGCTCGTTAGGACTATCGGTTTATTTGACTTTGGCAAGGCACAAACACCCGATTATGTGAATGGTGCCGAGTTACTCGTCATTTAAACCAACGTCCCCAAACCTATATTTTTGTCTACACTTGTCACAACAAATTCAACACTTCATTCATAACATTCTTTCATCAACAACTTCACCCTAAACTTGCTTTTCACACACATCAACACTCTAGCATGCTCCTATTCCCGGATGGGTCAAAAGTGGTCAAATTTATATCAATTGAGGTGCTCAAACAACATGATCAAGATGAGAAGTAGAGAAACATGAATTGCCTTAATCACTCCTAGATGATGTGCAAGAACTAGCATGTAATTTCGACTTTCAATACTCAATCCAATCAAGGCAAACATCATGATCACAATCCATTCATGGGATTCTAGATAAGTACTTCAAGTCCACATATGCATTCATCAATTCAACACATAAGGCCATCCATAGCCAATTCACACAACAATCTCATCATAAGGGTCATTCCCAAGCTTAGAAGCACTAAAATTTTTTAAATTTTCTGATTGTTTTTTTTTGGATTTTTCGAAATGTGTATGCACAATGCAAGACATGTGACTAAAAGAAACTACCCTAGATGCTAATCATGCAAAAGATCATGCAAACCCCACCCCATACTTAGAAACACATTGTCCCCAATGTGTAAATGAAGTAAAGAAGAGTGAAAGAGGGTTCTCACAATGTAAAAATGGTTTGCTTTGGTATTTGAGATCATTCAAGTGGAGTGATGTCGGATGATCCTATGAACGATGGTGGAGAGCTCTAACTGTCAATCATGGAGTCGGGATTATCGCTAGGCGCCGCTAGCCGTCCAAATCCCATGTCCGCTCCACCCATAATTGATGAGGGACTCATCATTATCATCCACATGCCATGCAAGGCTTCCATGCTACCAAGACTCTAGCACACACACACAAAGCACACCAAACACACAAAAACAGAAAAATCAAAACAAAAACAAAAACGAAAAAGGGAAAGATGTCTACCAATGGGTTGCCTCCCATCAAGCGCTTCTTTAAGGTCATTAGCTTGACCAAACTCGGGGGCGTTCTACTCAAGGTGAATTGGGGCAATAATATCCACCGGAGCTCCTGGGATATACTTCTTCAACCGATGCCCATTCACCTTAAAATCTCCACAATGCTCCACTCCTATCTCAACCGCTCCATGGGGAAAGATCTTCTTCACCACATAGGGACCCGTCCATCTTGACTTTAGCTTTCCGGGGAAGAGCCGCAGCCTTGAGTTGAAGAGAAGGACAAGGTCACCTTCACTCAACTCCTTCGGGATGAGACGTTTGTCATGCCATCGTTTGGTCCTTTCTTTGTAGATCTGGGCGTTTTCATAGGCATCCAACCGGATCTCCTCAAGAGCGTTCATATCAAGCAACCTCTTCTCTCCGGCCTCCTTGAGGTCAAAATTCAACCACCTTATAGCCCAATATGCTCTATGCTCCATCTCTACCGGAAGGTGGCAAGACTTGCAATAGACTAGCTTGTAGGGAGTGGTGCCATTTGGTGTCTTGAAAGCGGTTCTATATGCCCATAAGGCATCATCGAGCTTCATAGCCCAATCCTTTCTCGTCCTAGAAACCGTCTTCTCAAGGATCCCTTTTATCTCCCGGTTGGAGATCTCCACTTGGCCACTAGTTTGGGGATGGTAAGGCGTTGCCACCTTATGAGTCACCCCATACTTAGCCAAAAGTGCCCCAAAGTTCCTATTTGTGAAGTGCTTCCCTCCATCACTTATGATCACCCTTGGTGTCCCGAACCTAGGGAAGATCACTCGGTTGAAGAACCGCACCACAACCTTGGCATCATTTGTGGGTGAGGCGATTGCCTCCACCCATCTCGAAACATAGTCTACCGCCAATAGGATGTAGAGGTTGCCACAAGAAGAGGGGAATGGTCCCATGAAGTCCACACCCCACACATCGAATATCTCCACCTTTTGTATGTTGTTCAGGGGCATCTCATTCCTCCTTGAGATGTTGCCCGTCCTTTGGCAAGCATCACAAGCTACCACAAAATTCAACACATCCTTGAACAAACTTGGCCAATAGAAACCCGATTGTAAGACCTTATCACATGTCTTTTGTGAGCTAGCATGACCTCCACATGGCAAGGAGTGACAATGGCGGATCACACTCTCCACTTCATCCTCCGGTATGCATCTCCTAAAGACTCCATCCGGCCCTCTTTTGAACAAAAGCGGTTCACTCCAATAGTAATGCCTCACATCCTTGAAGAACTTTTTCCGCTGGGCATATGACAAACCGGGAGGCACTTCCTCGCACACAAGATAGTTCACAATGTCGGCATACCATGGCTCACTTCCTCTAGACACTCGAAACAAGCATTCCTCCACCATTTGCTATTGCTCATCCCGGAATGAGTCATCAATCGGGATGTCATCTCTCTCAAGCTCCAATGGTGGGAGTCTACTAAGGTGATCCGCCACAGAATTTTCGGACCCTTTCTTATCCTGGATTTCCATGTCAAACTCTTGAAGAAGAAGGATCCACCGAATCAACCGAGGCTTGGCATCCTTCTTTGTAAGGAGATAACGGATCGCAGCATGATCCGTATACACAATGACCTTCACTCCAACAAGATACGAGCGGAACTTCTCAAATGCGTACACAACCGCTAGTAACTCCTTCTCGGTGGGAGCATAATTGAGTTGGGCATCATCTAGCGTCTTGCTAGCATAATAGATGGCATGTGTTAGCCCATCTTTCCTTTGTCCCAAAACAGCCCCGACGGCTACATCACTCGCGTCGCACATGATTTCAAACAGTAGACTCCAATCCGGAGGTTGCATTATGGGAGCGGTGATCAAAGCATTCTTCAACCTACAAAAAGCCTCAAGGAAATCCTTGGAGAAAACAAACTCAACATCTTTCATTAGTAGGTTAGTAAGAGGCTTAGAAATCTTAGAGAAATCCTTAATAAATCTCCGGTAAAAACCGGCATGCCCTAGAAAACTCCTTACCCCCTTCACCGAGGTAGGTGGTTGCAACTTCTCTATCGTCTCTATCTTAGCTCTATCAACCTCAATGCCACGGTTGGACACCAAATGTCCTAACACAATGCCTTCACTTACCATGAAGTGGCATTTTTCCCAATTTAAGACAAGGTTTGTGTTCGCCCCTAAAGGTGTGTGCAAATAAGCTTTAAATTTATAAAACTAGAATCAAGCAGCGAACCCGCAGTGTACGGATCGACGTAGCTAAGCAAGAATTCCAGAGTATCGAACACAGGGATTTGGGTGGGAACAAATTCGATTTCAGATTGTCAAGAACAAGTATGAGAGTTTTGCAAATATTGGGAAAACAACAATCCTAAAGATCCAAGTATCTAGCTGTGGCTATCGATTCAAGATATACTAATGATGTAAGGACAGAGTTGAGATATGCAAAGGTATACTAATGTAAGGTAATCGTACGGTGAAGTTCCAAAAACCTTATGTAACCCACCTACAAGGCACTCTCTATACAGGTTGTTGAGGCTCAATATAGAAAGATTCTAAAGGCGAGAATTAGTGTCAAATACCCAAACTTGTAACCCAAGGATCAAGACTAATTTAACCGATTGAGGTTGTTGAGGCTCACAGTCGAGGTAGAGGTTGTTGAGGCTCACTACCACCTAGAAAAGACAAGTCTAAACTAAGTTAAAGCAAATCTTTAACTTTGGATTAAAGTAAAAGCAAGTTCGTAGACTCAAAGGAAATCACGGTTGGTTCTTGAGGTTCCACGGCCATGGACTCAAGAACAGGCCGTAATTTAAGGTTGTCGGTGATTCTCTCTAACTCTCAGGGTCTAATCTGTTTGCGATCGATCTATCATCATCTAAGCCACAACTATCAACCCTTCACCTTAGAATTGTTAAGGGTTTTTAGCCAATAATAGTCATGTTGATATCAATTCAAGAATTAAAAGATAGAAAGATGGAAACTTTCAAGAACTATCAATAATTTTCAAACCAATCTCAAGATTACAATCAAGAACAAATGTTGTCAAAGTATTCAAAGTAAAATGAACAATCACAACCTTAGGGAAGAAAGGAAACGGGATGTCAATCCGTTTCCGAATCAAACCTAAACAAGAAGAGAGGTCTCCTTGCAAAATCTTCCCAAAAGCTTCGATCTTCCGCCAATCCGGAAAATAAGGGAATCCCAGCAATAATCTCCACCAAGTGCGAGATTAGGGCAATTCCAAGCACGAACCTTGATCTCCAACGAGATCTCCAAATGCTCCTCAACGAGGGTAAGTGATCTTGCTAAGCAAAGATGTATGACGATTGTAAGCAGGTATGCGGTGATGCAAGAACGCTAAACAGGCATGTATGCGATGATGACGGATTCTCCTTTCTTCCGTCTTTTTATAATGTAGGGCAAAGTGTCGGCCCGGCCCAATCTTCAAAAGATTGTGGCTTCGAAGTGTGGCGAAAAGATTCGCCAAGATCACGGTCGTGGAAGATTCCACGACCGTAATTCTAGGGCGTGGAAACAAATACGGTTTGTTCCACGACCGTAATATCCTCTGGAGTGAACATTGATTTCTGACTATGAATCCACGGCCGTAATTCTGAACGTGGTTTGGATGTCGGCCGTATTTTAAGGCGTATTTTAGGGCAAGAACGTGATTCTTCCCTAGCCTCGTGCATTCCTCAAGCTAAAGCTCCAATTTGCTTCCAAAGAATGTCCTCAATCTATGGACAACTCAATCAACTCTTCTTTTGCTCGATTCCGTTCGGAAATAGCTCCAAATCACCTATAATCAATCATAGAACTAGTGTAGACATCCATATCGACAATATAGGTAATACTAGCTCACATATGCACAAAGTTCAATCAAAGACTATCAATATGAATCAAATACGTTTAGAAAACGTGCCTAAAATATCACAATATTTCATGCTAACAAATAACCCCATACTTAACACTTGCTTGTCCCTAAGCAAGGTCTTTCAAAAAGCTTTAAACAAGAGTTAGGATGAAATATGTGTACCTTCATTTGGATGAATGTGACTTCTAAAGAATAGATCATTCTCAAACCTTGCTTCAATCGTTCATCAAACTTTCACACTCTCAATTAAAGAGTAAAAGGCAAAGAAAATTCATGAACCAATTTAACTTCAAAACAAGCATTATAACCCTCAAATATTATCAAAATCAATCACAAGAAACTTCAATTTAGATCACTAAGTCATATAACATTCTTTTGATCTTAAGGACTTTCAAAGAAAAGGTCTAGAATATGGAAGGGAAGGGAAAACTTTAAGGGGAAGTGGTGCATAAATCCGGGAAAGTGGACAACTACCTTCTTCTTCTTATGCGGTTCCCGCAACACTTCAACTTAGAGCTTCGCTCTCTTCTTTTCATTTTTCGACTTTACTTTTGGAGTTATGGACAGAGGTGCACAAAAACCGAAGCCTAGGAGATCGGCGTTTCTCAAATTTTCAAGAGATGCTTCAAACCCTTAGCGCACATACCATAATCCGCTAGGAATATCGCTCAATTCGACTTTGGCAAGACACAAAAACCCGGCTATGTGAATGGTGCCGAGTTACTCATCGTCATGATTGACTTCCCCAAACCTACAATTTCTTTCTATTCAATTGATTGCAAATAATTGCTCTCATGGCCCTCCCACATCAAGCATGCCTTTTTCTCATTCATTCTCTAAATTCCCGGATAGGTAAAGGAGGCTAATATTTCAATGAGGAGCTAGATGATCAAAGAAAGAAGAAAGAAAGTATCGAATTGCCTTAATCATTTCAACAAGAAGTATAGGAACTTATAATGTGATTTCAACTTCAATTTCTCTATATGATTTAGGTAACGTTTTCACAATATAAAACTTGCAAAAGAGGTAAAATTCATTCATTCAAATTCTTTTTGATTCACTATTCTTTTGAGCATGCAATTGTTATCAAACTCCATCCACAAGTAATGATTATCATGGAAATCATCTCAATTCATTAGGAGCACAAAATTTTTCAAAATTTTTCAATTTTGATGGGTTTTTAAAGTTCTTTTTCATGCAATGCAATAAGGAAACGTGTAACACATAATGAACATGCAATGATAGTCTCGAATGAAAGCAAACATAGAGAGTAGAGTTATTACAAACTTTTAGTACATCCCACCCCATACTTAGGACGAACATTGTCCCTAATGTTCAAAAGAAAGAACAAAAGAAAAAAAGAAAAAGAAACTCACAAGTGGTGGCGGGAATGTCTAAAAACGAACGGTCCTGCATCGAATCACTGCGGCGTCGGCGGAGGTGGGAATGGAGAGAAGCTGGAGTCGTATGGCCGCCCAAACTGCTGGCGGTAGACGTCCCTCATCATGTGGTCAAGGTCGTCTAAACGTCCGTCTCTAGCGTCCGCCCGGATCTCTAGCGCTCCAACTCTCTCAGAAAGTCCGGTAGCCCAATCCGGCATCTGCTCGTACCATCCCGGGGCGCGATCGTATGGTGCTGGTGCTGGTGGTGGTGGATATGCTGCTGGCTGCGCCGTGGACCAAGGAGCGGGGGTGTCATACCAAGTGGGAGGTGTAGTCATCCACGTGGGCCTCTCACTCACGCTAGCGCGGCGAGATGACGAGCCTGAGGCTCTAGCTGGGCGTGGAGAGCGTCTGGGTACATCTGGGGCCGCCTCCGGCTGGTCCGGAAACGTGCCAAACTCCTGCTCCGCTCCTCTACCACTCTCGTACTGATCTCCCATCTCCTCCTCCTCCACAACCGGTGGTGGGACGTAAGGGGGAGCTACTAGCCTGTTCGCGTGCATCGCAGCGAACGTCTCCTTCCAATTGTGGCGTCCCGCCACAATGGAATACTCCGGCAGCCACTCAATACCCCTGCCTGTCCTGCTCTCCCAAGGCATGCCCGCGTAAGGCGGACCTCTATGTGTGGGGAAAATAAGTCCCCTAACCATGAATGCATGTAATCCTAAAGGTACGGCCGGTATGCGGGTGCAAGCAGAAAAATCTACACCAAAACTCCTAGCAATGTGGGTCACTATCCCACCATATCCGATGTTCCCCTTCGACTTGTTCTTGAGCTTGCTCATCGTAGCAGCCAAGAGAGTAGCACAATCTGCAAGGCGTCCATACAGCATACAGTAGAGCAAGAATAGCTCATCCGTCTTGATCTTTTGGGGCGTCTCCGTCCTAGGAAAGAGACACTCCGAAAGAACGCGGTGAGCTATCTTCAAGGCTAAATGATACATCAATTTAGCCTTGGTATCGGCGGGCTGCCAACGGTCCTCGTCGGCGTAAATCATCGCGACTTCCGCCCAAAAGTCCTTAGGGTAGATACCACTAGGGAATCAACCATTGTAGGTCTCATGGAACCCGAAAATGGTCCCATACTCAACAATTCTCAAATGATAGTCTCGTTCCATGAGACGGAAAGAGACGGTCCTATCGACGTGGTTGTGCTCAAAAGACGTCACAACCTCTCGGGTGATCTCCTCATAGGCGTCTTCACGAATGTTCGTGAAGACAAGCAATCCGGCTCTATCCAAGAGCCATGTAAGGTCATCAACTATGTTGAGAGGATGTAGATCCTCCAACAACAAATACCTAGGGCCAATCACTGCCCTCTTCTGTATCTTCTCAAATGCAGCAAGGTGGTTCTCGTGTATGGTCGGAATGCTAAGGTGAGTGGGTGAAGATGGAGGTGAAGGTGAAGATGGAGGTGAAGGAGATTAGGGTGGTGGTGCCCTAGAGGTGGAGGGATTGCCTTTCCTTTTCTTATTCTGCTCTCCGTTCTTCTCCTTTATCCTTCCCGACACTCTCCTTACAAAATCCATTTTTCTCCAAAAATTACGGTCTGTTCTTGGGAAATTACGGCCGTGGTTTACCCAGAGACCGTGATTCGTCTCAGAATCTCGTGAATCTCAGCAATTTCACCAACAATCACCACAACAAGCAGTCCTAATCTAGTTCCTTCCAGTCTTTGTCAGTTCTTCCTAGAAATCTATAGCAAAGACGAACTAAATCCGCGAAATTCAAGAAGAAAGAATAAACCTCTTTTTCGGATTGAAAAACCCGAAATGCGCGTTTATTGATGGATTTCCGCTCGGTTTGTTGCTTGGATCTTGTTCGTGGTTGGATTTGCTGCAGTTTAGGATGAAGAATCGTTGAAAATGATTAGAAAACGAAGAATTGGGAGAGGTGGAGGGGTTTCGGTATCTAGGTCATGGAAAGGGGGAATTTTTGGGTTAAGTTTGTGAAGAATGTGGCTTATATAGTGGCCGGCAAAATTTCCAAAAATTACGGTCCATCGGGGGTTTCCACGGCCGTGGAAGTGTTTGGAACCGTGGTTTTGGTGATTTTTCAAAGGCGTTTGAAAATTACGGTCACTGTAGCTATGACGACCGTAATTTGGACCGTGGAACCTTCTGTAAAGCTTCAAAGTCCGAATTTCGTCATTCTTCTTCGACATTATTCTCCCTTTCTCCTTTTTCATCGATCCTACAACCAAAAACACGTACATACCGGAAGAAATCGAGGAAAAATAAAGCGAAAAACGTCTATTCTAAACTAAGCTATGAATTGAAAACAAAAACGAAGATGCAATACCTTGGGTTGCCTCCCAAGAAGCGCTTTGTTTAAGGTCTGTAGCTAGACCAATCTCGCGCTTATTCTAGTGCGGTAGGTGCAAACTCCTCAGCTTGGAGTTCCGGCGTATACTTCTTGAGTCTTTGGCCGTTCACCTTAAAACTTCCGCTAGCTTCACCCCATACTTCAACTGCACCATGGGGGAAAATACGCTTAATTAGAAAAGGTCCATTCCAACGAGATTTAAGCTTACCTGGAAAGAGGCGAAGTCTTGAATTGAAAAGGAGAACTTGATCTCCTTCTTTGAAGTCCTTTGGAATGATATGCTTATCATGCCAACGCTTTGCTCTCTCTTTGTAGATCTTAGCGTTTTCGTAGGCGTTCAAACGGAGTTCATCCAGCTTGTTGATGTCTAGGAGACGCTTTTCTCCTGCTTCTTTCATGCCGAAATTCAGCCATTTGATAGCCCAAAACGCTTTATGCTCTAGCTCTACCGGTAAGTGACAAGACTTCCCATACACAAGGTTGTATGGTGTGGTTCCTATGGGAGTCTTGTACGCAGTTCGGTACGCCCATAATGCATCATCTAGCTTCAAGGACCAATCCTTCCTAGTCCTTGAAACCG
The DNA here is from genome assembly GCA_033239045.1 of Fagopyrum esculentum. Lineage (NCBI taxonomy): Eukaryota > Viridiplantae > Streptophyta > Magnoliopsida > Caryophyllales > Polygonaceae > Fagopyrum > Fagopyrum esculentum. The sequence continues at coordinate 13,609,133 of BSUD01000008.1, forward strand.
TCTTCTCCAGAATGCCTTTGATCTCCCTATTTGAGATCTCAACTTGTCCACTCGTTTGTGGATGGTAAGGGGTAGCGATCTTGTGAGTAACCCCATACTTAGCTAGAAGAGCTTCAAAGCGACGGGCTATGAAGTGAGAACCTCCATCACTAATGATTGTCCTTGGTGTCCCGAATCGCGGAAAAATGGTTTTGTTGAAGAACTTAACCACCACCATGGCATCATTTGTGGGAGAGGCAATTGCTTCCACCCATCTAGAAACGTAATCTACCGCCAATAGTATGTATTGATTTCCACAAGAAGATGGGAATGGTCCCATGAAATCTACTCCCCAAACGTCGAAAATCTCCACCTCTTGGATGTTGTTGAGGGGCATCTCGTTCCTTCTAGAGATATTGCCTGTTCTTTGACAAGCATCGCAGCAAGAAACAAAGGATTGCACATCTTTAAATAAAGTAGGCCAATAGAATCCAGATTGCAATACCTTTGCGCTAGTCTTGTTCGAACTAGCGTGTCCTCCACAAGGTAGTGAATGACAATGACGGATGACACTTTGCATCTCATCTTCCGGCACACATCGCCGAATGATGCCATCCGGACCTCTCTTAAAGAGGAGAGGCTCGTTCCAATAGTATTCCCGGACGTCCTTAAAGAACTTCTTCCTTTGTGCGTAGGATAATCCGGGCGGTATCTCATGGCAAACCAAATAGTTAACAAAATCAGCTAACCATGGTTCGTTACCTTCGGAGATCACGTTGATGCACTCCTCTATGATGTGTAGGTGTTCGTCCGGAAAGGAGTCATCAATGGGTAGATGGTCGTCCTCTAGATGTGTTAGACGACTCAAATGATCCGCAACAGAATTTTCCGAGCCTTTCTTGTCGCGGATCTCAAGATCGAATTCTTGTAGGGGAAGAATCCATCTAATCAGCCTTGGTTTCGCATCCTTCTTTGCAAGGAGGTACCGAATCGCAGCATGATCCGTGTAGACAATCACCTTTGCACCTACAAGATAAGAGCGAAACTTGTCAATAGCGTAGACAATAGCTAAAAATTCTTTCTCTGTAGTGGCGTAGTTGAGCTGTGCTTCGTCTAGCGTCTTGCTAGCGTAGTATATGGCATGGGTTCGTCCTTCCTTTCGTTGTCCAAGAACAGCTCCAATAGCTACATCACTAGCATCGCACATAATCTCGAAGGGGAGAGTCCAATCTGGAGGTTGGATAATAGGTGCTGAAATTAGAGCTTGCCAAATGGTGTTAAACGCATCCAAACATTCCTGTGAAAACTCAAAAACTGCATCCTTCATCAATAGATTAGTGAGAGGTTTTGATATCTTAGAAAAGTCCTTAATGAAACGTCTATAAAATCCAGCATGTCCTAGGAAACTTCTTATCCCTTTCACTGAGATTGGGGGAGGAAGTTTCTCTATGGTCTCTATCTTAGCCTTGTCTACCTCTATCCCTCTACTAGAGACTAAGTGACCCAATACGATTCCTTCCTTAACCATGAATTGACACTTCTCCCAATTAAGAACTAGGTTAGTGTCTTCACATCTTTGCAAAACAAGAGAAAGGTTAGAAAGACAATCGTCAAAAGAGGAACCGTAAACGGAGAAGTCGTCCATGAAGACTTCCATGATTTCCTCTACATATTCGGAGAAGATGGCCATCATGCACCGTTGAAAGGTGGCTGGGGCGTTGCAAAGCCCGAACGGCATTCTCCTATAGGCGAACGTACCCCAAGGGCACGTGAATGTGGTCTTCTCTTGATCATCCGGATGTATCGGGATCTGAAAGAAGCCACTATAACCGTCAAGGTAGCAAAAAAGTGAATGTTGTGCTAACCTTTCAAGCATTTGATCGATGAATGGCAATGGAAAGTGATCCTTCCGTGTTGCGTTGTTGAGCTTGTGGTAGTCTATGCACATCCGCCATCCGGTCACGGTTCGGGTAGGAATGAGTTCGTTGTTCTTGTTGGTGATGACCGTCATTCCTCCCTTCTTCGGAACTACTTGAACTGGGCTCACCCACTTGCTATCGGAGATAGGATAGATGATACCTGCGTCAAGAAGTTTAAGAATTTCCTTCTTGACAACCTCCTTCATGGTCGGATTCAACCGTCTTTGAGGTTGTCTTGAAGTTCTAAAGTCCTCCTCCATTAGTATCTTATGCATACATAGGGAGGGTTTAATTCCTACTAAGTCCTCAATAGTATAGCCTATGGCTTTTCTATGTTTCCTAAGGACAATCATGAGCTGTTCATGTTCATCTATGCTTAATTCGGAGCTAACGATAACCGGAAAGGTAGAATTAGATCCAAGAAAGGCGTACCTTAGATGAGTAGGAAGTGGTTTGAGTTCCATCACTTTCGGAGCTTCCAATGATCCTTGAGGAGCATCCGATGTTTCCTTAGAAGGTTCTAAGGTTGTTGAGTGGTTTGGAGAAGAATCAGAAGAAGTTGAAGAAGTTTGCCGGTTACCCTCTTCCACGGTCAGAATTACGGTCTCCCCATGTGTTCCACGGCCGTGTAATCCCCTGGAATGGAGGTCGATTTTGGTTGTGAAATCCACGGTCGTGGAATACAGGGTATGACCGTGGATTCTTACATTCTCAGCCTCATCGTGGAGTTTCTCAAACTCCTCTTCATGGATCTCTTCTTGTGCTTCTAAGTCTTCAATCTCCTCTTTGCACTCTTCTTCTTCCCCTACATCGGTTAGACTCATAGTGATAGCCTTTTGTAAAGGATCGTTAAAGAGAATCGCACTTACCTCCTCCCTAGACAAACCTTCTTCGTCTTGGATATCGTAAATATCCTCATCAAATATTGGTTCCTTCACTAGAGTGGAGGGAACGAACTCTACTTTCTCTTCTCCAATGTCAAAAGCGAGTCTACCATTCTTGCAATCGACCATGCAGCCGGAAGTTGCAAGAAACGGTCTTCCGAGTATGATCGGGACCGGACTATCTGCAGGAATGTCAAGCACGACAAAATCGATGGGAACAAAGAATTTACCTAGCTTGACCGGGACGTCTTCTACAATACCGACGGGACGAGTGATGGATCGATCCGCCATGTATAACGTCATCTTTACCGGTTTAAGTTCGCCTAAACCGATCTTCCTGCACAACGCAAGTGGTATGATGCTCACACTTGCTCCTAAGTCACATAAAGCGTCATATGTGACATCTCCCACTCCAATGGGAATGCAAAATGACCCCGGATCCTTCAACTTTGGGGGCATTTTCTCCTTCATGGTCTTGATGAGATCCAAAGAATCCGAACTCATCTTGACCTCTCCGAAATCCTCTAGCTTCCTCTTGTTAGAGAGGAGCTCCTTCAAGAACTTGCCATAAGCTGGCATACCTACAATAGCATCAATGAATGGTATGTTAATATGCAGCTTACTCATGAGTTCTATAAACTTACCGAATTGTTTGTCTAGGCGCGCTCGCGCTCTAGATTGAGGGAATGGTAGGGGAGGTTTGTAAGTTGGAGGAGGAACATAGACATCTTCCTTCTCCTTCCCCTTTCCTTTGTCCTTCTCTACGAGGACTTCAACGAACGTAGGCTGCGGATCGGTAGTAGTCACTCCGCTCCTAGTTGTAATCGCCATCACCCTTCCTTTAGGGTTGTCCTCCGTCTTTCCTGGAAGCTTCCCTTGATTTCTAGGAACTTCCTCCGCGTGGTTGAACATTTGGTTTTCTAAAACCTTTTGAGCTTTATCAACCTTAGAGACTTGGTCATCGACCTTGATGAGGCGGTTCTCCAACCCTTGAAGCTTTCCCATGATCGTTTCCAATATGGGATCGGGCTTCTCCTTCCCCGAAGTGTTTTCTCCAATAGATGATTGCCCATGACTTTTCAAAGGAGTAGAGGAAGAGGAAGGTGGAGTTAGTGAATTAGAATTGGAAGGATAAGAGTTACCGGAATTTTGTTGATTGGGGCGCCAATTGTTGTTGTTTGAACCCCTATTGTTGTTCCAATCATTGTTCCGGTTGTTGTTGTTTCCATTCCAGTTGTTATTCCGGTTGTTACCCCGGTTATTGTTGTTGCCGCCATTATTGTTGCCCAAATAACCAACATCCTTCCCTTGTTGCTTTGGGAAGTTGGTCTTGATAGCCTCCTTCAACTCTTTGATCTCATTATTGAGGGAGAAATTCTGATTTTGAGCTTCATGTGTGAGCTTTGCTCCTTGCTCCACACGATTTCCTTCCACTTTCCGGTGGGAATATTTCTCTATGACTCTTGCTTGCTTCTCAATGAAGTCCCAAGCGTCATCTTCTCTCATGTCCATGAACGTTCCACATGAGAGGGATTGGAGGTTAAACTGCGTTCCCGCATCCAGCCCCTTGTAGTAAATCTCCAGCAAGGCAAGTTTGGATATGCCATGATGAGGGCAATCCAAGAGCAAATCCTGAAACCTTTCCCATGATTGAAACAAACTTTCGTTAGGTCTCATATAAAAAGCATTAATCTTACCTCTAAGTTCCGCCGTTTTGGAAGGCGGAAAGAATTTGGTGAGAAACTCTGCGGAAAGGTCTTCCCACGTGTCTAGTTTCCCATTAGGAAGAGCTTGATACCATGACAACGCCTTCCCCTTCAAGGAGAAGAAGAAGGGTTTAAGCTTGTAACTGTTGGTGGTAGCGCTCTTCGGTCTCATCGTCTCCATCATGCACTCGAAATTTTGCAAGTGTTGGTGTGGAGATTCAGCGCTTGTACCGCCAAATTGGTTTTGGCGAACAAGAGTAATAACTTTAGGGTTAAAGCTAAACCCTTGCACATCTTCAGCATCAAAATTCACGCCCAAGCGGCGTGGTTGTTGTGTTGGATCCATCCGTTGGCCAAGAGTTCTTGGCTCATTATCCACACGTTCGATCCTCACATTCCTAGGTGGAATGCGGCGGTTAGTAGCTCCTTGTGGATGGAAAGGATTCATATTGACCGTAGGATCAATCTCCTCTAATGGTGGCATGGAGGAGTCACTATCATCAGCGGATGAATGACCTCTCCTTCTTCTAGATCTTGATGTCCTTCTTGAGGATTTCTTGATCTCCTTACTCTTGAGGTCGCTTATTTCTAACCTCATCTGGAACATCTGATCCTGTAGACTATTAACTTGGGATTGATGGCGATCCATCTCATCCCGGCGGAGGTTCTCATTCCAATGGAGTTGAGCTTCCTTCTCCGCTAATTCCGCCTGAAGATCACGCTCGTGTTCTTCAGCCATCTTCTTTTTCCTTGTGTTTTTGCCTTAAGGTTTTCTCTAGCTCTTGATCAAGAGGTAAGAGATCCTCGGTGTTCCTAGACCTGCGCATGCACTTAAGAAAATATCAAATGACGAGAGCAAGCTCCCAAGCTTGACAACCGGTTACCGAATTCGGCCGAAACCAAATCCCCGGCAACGGCGCCAAAAACTTGTTCGCCCCTAAAGGTGTGTGCAAATAAGCTTTAAATTTATAAAACTAGAATCAAGCAGCGAACCCGCAGTGTACGGATCGACGTAGCTAAGCAAGAATTCCAGAGTATCGAACACAGGGATTTGGGTGGGAACAAATTCGATTTCAGATTGTCAAGAACAAGTATGAGAGTTTTGCAAATATTGGGAAAACAACAATCCTAAAGATCCAAGTATCCAGCTGTGGCTATCGATTCAAGATATACTAATGATGTAAGGACAGAGTTGAGATATGCAAAGGTATACTAATGTAAGGTAATCGTACGGTGAAGTTCCAAAAACCTTATGTAACCCACCTACAAGGCACTCTCTATACAGGTTGTTGAGGCTCAATATAGAAAGATTCTAAAGGCGAAGTTTAGTGTCAAATACCCAAACTTGTAACCCAAGGATCAAGACTAACTTAACAGATTGAGGTTGTTGAGGCTCACAGTCGAGGTAGAGGTTGTTGAGGCTCACTACCACCTAGAAAAGACAAGTCTAAACTAAGTTAAAGCAAATCTTTAACTTTGGATTAAAGTAAAAGCAAGTTCGTAGACTCAAAGGAAATCACGGTTGGTTCTTGAGGTTCCACGGCCATGGACTCAAGAACAGGCCGTAATTTAAGGTTGTCGGTGATTCTCTCTAACTCTCAGGGTCTAATCTGTTTGCGATCGATCTATCATCATCTAAGCCACAACTATCAACCCTTCACCTTAGAATTGTTAAGGGTTTTTAGCCAATAATAGTCATGTTGATATCAATTCAAGAATTAAAAGATAGAAAGATGGAAACTTTCAAGAACTATCAATAATTTTCAAACCAATCTCAAGATTACAATCAAGAACAAATGTTGTCAAAGTATTCAAAGTAAAATGAACAATCACAACCTTAGGGAAGAAAGGAAACGGGATGTCAATCCGTTTCCGAATCAAACCTAAACAAGAAGAGAGGTCTCCTTGCAAAATCTTCCCAAAAACTTCGATCTTCCGCCAATCCGGAAAATAAGAGAATCCCAGCAATAATCTCCACCAAGTGCGAGATTAGGGCAATTCCAAGCACGAACCTTGATCTCCAACGAGATCTCCAAATGCTCCTCAACGAGGGTAAGTGATCTTGCTAAGCAAAGATGTATGACGATTGTAAGCAGGTATGCGGTGATGCAAGAACGCTAAACAGGCATGTATGCGAAGATGACGGATTCTCCTTTCTTCCGTCTTTTTATAATGTAGGGCAAAGTGTCGGCCCGGCCCAATCTTCAAAAGATTGTGGCTTCGAAGTGTGGCGAAAAGATTCGCCAAGATCACGGTCGTGGAAGATTCCACGACCGTAATTCTAGGGCGTGGAAACAAATACGGTTTGTTCCACGACCGTAATATCCTCTGGAGTGAACATTGATTTCTGACTATGAATCGACGGCCGTAATTCTGAACGTGGTTTGGATGCCGGCCGTATTTTAAGGCGTAGTTTAGGGCAAGAACGTGATTCTTCCCTAGCCTCGTGCATTCCTCAAGCTAAAGCTCCAATTTGCTTCCAAAGAATGTCCTCAATCTATGGACAACTCAATCAACTCTTCTTTTGCTCGATTCCGTTCGGAAATAGCTCCAAATCACCTATAATCAATCATAGAACTAGTGTAGACATCCATATCGACAATATAGGTAATACTAGATCACATATGCACAAAGTTCAATCAAAGACTATCAATATGAATCAAATACGTTTAGAAAACGTGCCTAAAATATCACAATATTTCATGCTAACAGTTTGTCTCCTCACATCTCTTAAGCACCACAGACAAGTTAGCTAAACAATTATCAAAGGAAGATCCATAAACAGAAAAATCATCCATAAACACTTCCATGATGTTTTCAATATACTCAGAAAAGATGGCCACCATACACCTTTGAAAGGTGGCGGGTGCATTATACAACCCAAATGGCATTCTCCTATATGCAAATGTACCCTAAGGACATGTAAATGTGGTTTTCTCTTGATCATCGGGGTGAATAGGGATTTGGAATAATCCACTATAACCATCTAAGTAGCAAAAGTGAGAATGTTGAGCTAATCTCTCTAGCATTTGGTCAATAAAGGGAAGAGGGAAGTGATCTTTCCTAGAGGCCACATTTAGTTTCCTATAGTCTATACACATCCTCCATCCCGTGACCGTTCTAGTTGGGATTAGTTCATTATTATCATTGGTTACTACGGTCATCCCACCCTTCTTAGGAACCACATGCACGGGACTAACCCATTTACTATCCGAAATCGGGAAAATGATTCCCGCATCTAGCAATTTAAGAATCTCTTTCTTCACTACTTCTTTCATGATTGGGTTTAGTCTTCTTTGAGGTTCAATTGAAGGTTTATGGTTTTCTTCCATTAAGATCTTATGCATGCACAAAGAAGGTTTAATGCCAACTAAATCATCAATGGTATAGCCAATAGCCTTCCTATGCAATCTCAACTCATGCACCAATCTAGCAAGTTCATCATCATTCAAGCATGCATTCACAATAACCGGATATGTAGAATTCTCACCAAGAAAAGCATACTTCATATGAGAGGGGAGGGGTTTGAGTTCAAGTTTAGGAGGACCTTTATCGAGTGGAGACAATCCGTATAATGTTGGTTGAGATGAATCCAAAGCCATGGAAGACTCCTCAAGGCTCCTTGAAGCTTGATCAACAACCAATGCAGTTTTTGGGGAAACCACGGGCAAAATTACGGGCTCTGGCACAACCACAGCCGTGGAACTTGCAAAGCTAGCCTTTTTGAGCATTCTAGAGAGTTCCACGGGACTTTCCACGGGCGTGGTTCTTCCCACCTGGCCGTGGTTCCTACAAGAATTCAGCACACTTTCGTGGACTTGAAATTCAGCTCTTGTCTCCTTTTCTAATGCTTCCAAAACCTTGATTTCTTCATTTCAAGCCTCCTCATCTCCTTCCTCCATCAAACTTAAGCTAAGAACCTTCTCCAAGGGGTCCTTGATCAAGATCGAGCTCACAACTTCTCTAGACTCCTCTTGCTCGACAATGTTGAACACATCTTCACCAAGGGGTGGCCCCTTCATCATTATGGATAGTTTGAACTTAATATTCTCTTCTCCAATGTTGAAGGAGAGAATTCCATTTTTGCAATCCACCAAACATCCGGAAGTGGCTAGGAAAGGTCTCCCTAAGATGATGGGAACCGGATAGTCTGCCGGGATGTCCAAAACAATGAAGTCTATTGGCACATAGAACTTCCCTAGTTGCACCGGTATGTCTTCCAATATTCCAACCGGGTGAGTGATCAAACGGTCCGCCATGTAAAGGGTCATCTTGACCGGCTTTGGCTCTCCTAGCCCAACCTTGTTGCAAAGTGCAAGCGGTATGATGCTTACACTTGCCCCAAGATCACATAGGGCTTCATACTTCACTTCTCCCACTCCAATTGGCACACAAAAGGAACCCGGATCTCTTAGGTTAGGAGGCATCTCCTCCTTCATGGTTTGGATCAATTCCGAGGACCTCTTTGTCATCCTCACTTCTCCATACTCCTCCAACTTCCTTTTGTTGGAGAGTATTTCCTTCAAGAACTTGCCATATGCCGGCATACCTAGAATAGCATCCATGAACGGAATGTTAATATGCAATTTATACATAAGTTCAAGGAATTTACCATAGTATTTGTCCAAGCGAGCTCTTGCTCGTGATTATGGGAACGGTAGTGGTAGCTTGTATTGAGGTGGCGCCACATATGTTGGCTCATCATCCTTGCTCTTGCCTCCATCTTCTTGCAATGGCACTTCCCCTACCACTACTTGCTTCCCCTTGTCGCTTCCCTTAGGTAAGGGGTCCTTCATACTCAACCCGCTCCTTGTTGTGATGGCCAACACTTGGCCTCTTGGGTTATCTTCGGTTCTTCCGGGAAGCTTTCCCGGATCTCTATGAGCTTCACCCGCCTTTTGGAACACTTGTGCTTCCAACACCTTTTGAGCCTTAGAAATGGAAGTCACCGTGCTCTAAAGACCACTCAACCTTCCAAGCAATTACTCAAATCATCTCGGTTCTATCCTTTGGAGGTTGAGTAAATCCAGGTGAAGGCTCTTGTGAAGCCTTAGGTGGTGGAGTTGCGCTTGTGGAAGCGGGAGGGTTCAAGGCTCCATCCGGGTTAGAATAGGAAAACCTGGGATGGTTGTGGTTAGGCTGGTAATTGTTGAATTGCCGGTTGTTGTTAAAGTTCCTTAGGCCTTGATAGTTGTTGTAGTTTCCCCTTCCCATGTAGTTCACATCTTCCTCCTTGGAAGACAAGTTTGCTTTCACTTGCACTTGAGGGGTTGCTTGATTCTTCAAAGTTGTAGCACACAACTTCCTCAAAGATTTCAGCTCATTGTTGATTGTATCAAGCTTTAAGTTACTCATGGTGACTTCACTCACCTCATATGCTCCCGGTTTCCTCCCATCACTCTTCCTATGGGAGTACTTCTCAATCACCAAAGCTTGTTTCTCTACAAACTCCCAAGCCTCATCCACATTCTTTTCCATGAAAGTCCCACCGGAAAGAGATTGAACCTTGAATTGGCTATCTTCATCAAGTCCTTTGAAGTAGATCTCCAATAGCTCAATTTTCGGTATACCATGGTGTGGACAATCTAAGAGAAGGACCTTGAACCTCTCCCAAGACTTGAATAGGATTTCTCTATCCTTCATTACAAAGGCATTGATCTTCCCTCTTAACTCGGTAGTCTTGGAAGGCGGGAAGAACTTAGTCAAAAACTCGGTTGTCATTTCCTCCCAAGTACTGACTCGCCCTTGTGGAATAGATTGATACCAAGCCAAGGCTTTATCCTTAAGAGAGAAGGAAAAAGCCCTAAGCTTATGGTTGTTGCTCTCCAATCTAGGCGGCCTTACAGTTTCCATCAATATCTCATAGTTCATCAAGTGTTGATGAGGAGACTCTCCTTCCATCCCTCCAAATTGATTATGCCGGATCATTTGTAAAACTTGAGGGCGGAGCTCGTAATCGTGGGCTGCGGGATCTCCTAAGTTCACACCCGGATGGTGTGCTCTTTGTGCCGGATTCATACGTTGCCCTAACGTTTGTGGCTCTTCAATAGCAATGGACACAACCCGAATATTAACCGCCGGCTGCGGTTGGGGTGGAGGTGGAGGTTGTTGACGATTAAGCTCTCTTTGCACAAGAGCTTGCCTAATCTCTTCAATCTCCCACCTAGTTGCCTCTTGCCTCTCATTGGCAAGTCTCCTTTCATTCTCCAAGAGCTCATCTCTTAGTCTAATTTGCTCTAAATCCTCATCCAACTCAGCTTGGAGATCTCTTCCGACCATCTCTTTTCCCTTTCTAATGCTCTTGGATCTAGATCTAAGGGTTTTCTCCGGTTCGGGATCGAATGGAGCTAAATCCTTGCCACGAGATCTTCGCATGCACCTAAAGAGTGAGAGATGTCCTGAAAAGCAAAGACATAAACCAAATGAGATCAAAAGCAACAAGAAAGACCTACACTATAAACAATCACAAACTACAACTCAATCTTAACCTAGTCCCTGGCAACGGCGCCAAAAACTTGTTACGTTTAGGAATGGTGTACGCAAAAGCTTTAAATTTATAACTCGTTATATTTCTCCTAACTCCTAGCGAACCCGCAGTGTACGGGATGTTTTGTAGTAGGGATAGTATTCCGAGGTTGAACACAAAGACTGAGGTGAGATTGAATCGATTAATGACTAAGGATAGTGAAGATTTAGGCTAAGAAAAGAGAAAGGAATAAAGAAATGAAAATCTCAATGTTTTTGGTTTGGTTTTTAGGTGATCAATCAAAGATCACAAATCATGCAAAATCAACAATCAACTAAGCTAACACCACAAGTAAACAAGCAAATACGAAATATGTAATCAAAGGGAGAAAAACGGATTCTAGGGGTTGGAAATTCCGGTTATGGCATTGGACTCAAGCTATCTAATCATTCCTCGGATCAACTATAGTATGTTGGGAGTGAGCGTTTCTAGATTGGAATCAATCACCGGGTAGGTCTCATGGTCCACTAGTCCATTCTTAATGTCTCATCACCGGGTAAGTCTCAAAGAGCCTAAGGATAGGAATTCTACACAAACCGGATGGTATTCTAGGGATCTAACCTCTCCTTACCGGGTAAGTCTCGGGAAGGCAAGTCCTAAACACCTATCCTAGCACACTCAGTCCAATAGCGGCTTGTGAGGCTCACTACTACCTAGAGTTCGTCATCTTCGGTATCTAAGTGTATGAATTACCGGGTAAGTCTCTTCTAACACTTAGTTGCTAACACTAGGTCACCCTAGGATAGGTTTAACTCAACAAACAATAGGATTTCAACAATCTAACACCATAGCACTTAGATTCATCAAAACAAGCAAGTCAGTCAAAATCACGGGTTGTTCATCAAGAACCACGGCCGTGGAATGTATAGAACAAACCGTGGCTTGCAACTGAGGCTAGGCTCGAACAAATAATTCATCCAAAGGTACATCTAAGTCCATTATATCATAGTCCAAGCCATAACCATCTTTTCCTTACCCTAGAATCGCATCTATTTAGCCAACAACATGCATCTTAAAGATCAAACGCAACAAGCATAAAATCGTAGAATCCATGGCAATAAGATGAAATGAAAGATGGATTAAGAAAATGAAACAAGTAACACAAGCTAAGTCAAGGTTCAAGAAGGACTTACAACCCTTCAAAAGAAGGTTCAATCGATTCTTACAAAACCTTGCAAAACGTTTCACTCAAAATCACTCAAAAAGACTATGGAACTATGAACTAGTGTGCTTCTTCTTCTTCTCCAATGGAAGCTTTCCTTCTTCTCCAATGGAAGCTCCAATCCAATCTTCCAATGAGATAATCTTTCTTGTTGAGAGTGTGGGAGAGAATGGGAGTGAGGGGTCTGCCGCTAACAGCCTTGCAGGACCACTTTTTATCCTCCAAATTTGCAAGAGTCGGCCATGAAGATCGTGGGACAGCTGTCACAACTGTCTGGGGAAAACCACGGCCCATTTCCACGCCCGTGGAAGTCCCAGTGGCCGTGGTTTTGGTGCCTCAGCTTGTATTGGATCATCAAGCCTCAATTTGGTGCATGGCATGCACCAACAAGGTCCCATGTGTCCTCCTTAGTTCCTAACTTGCTTCCCAATGAGTCCGAAGGTGTTTCATCTCGAGGAATGATCCTCAAATGTATCGAATAAGCTCCTAAATCTCCCAAAATACCTACAAAGCATGCAAAAGTCCGTGTAGACGTCTATCTCGACAAAATACATGAATTGAGTGCAAACCGTCACGAACTAGTGCAAACCATGCATGAATGAGCGGAAAAACTATCTAAATGAGTGCCTAATCCTAAGTCATAAATCGTGTTATCAAAAATACCCCATACTTAAGGTTTGCTCGTCCCTGAGCAAGTCCCCAACTATAGACTAAGAGATGACATGATTTATGCATGCAGAAAAACAACAAAATCTTTTTGGAGTTGTGCTTCTAATATTGGATCACCTTCATAGTCATGTTTCATGGCAATGGACAAGCGATCATACATCAAATAAATGAAGGCACGGAAAGACAATTATACTTAACTCGAAAGCATGCATGAAATGTAAAAACGAAGAAGTCAAGATGATCATGAGCATATCCAATCTAGATCACTAAGTCTTACACACATGCAAATAGGTCACAAGGGCTTAGGAAATAAGAGGCTAAGAAATGTTGTGATTAGGTGGGAATTTTTCTAGGTCATGTGATGCTAATCCAGGAACGGAACTAACTTCACAACTTCACATTTTTTTATCAACTTCCCACAAGTGTATATTTTCTCCATCTTTTCTTTCTTTTCTTTTCTTTTTCTTTCACTTATTTTTGAGACAATGGCATTGGTGTACAAAAGCCGAAACCTTGGTGATTAGCCGTCCTCGGACTTTTTTATTTTTCGAGGTGCATCCACACCGGGCACACATACCAAAGCTCGTTAGGACTATCGGTTTATTTGACTTTGGCAAGGCACAAACACCCGATTATGTGAATGGTGCCGAGTTACTCGTCATTTAAACCAACGTCCCCAAACCTATATTTTTGTCTACACTTGTCATAACAAATTCAACACTTCATTCATAACATTCTTTCATCAACAACTTTACCCCAAACTTGCTTTTCACACACATCAACACACTAGCATGCTCCTATTCCCGGATGGGTCAAAAGTGGTCAAATTTATATCAATTGTGGTGCTCAAACAACATGATCAAGATGAGAAGTAGAGAAAGATGAATTGCCTTAATCACTCCTAGATGATGTGCAAGAACTAGCATGTAATTTCGACTTTTAATACTCAATCCAATCAAGGCAAACATCATGATCACAATCCATTCATGGGATTCTAGATAAGTACTTCAAGTCCACATATGCATTCATCAATTCAACACATAAGGCCATCCATAGCCAATCCACACAACAATCTCATCATAAGGGTCATTCCCAAGCTTAGAAGCACTAAAATTTTTTAAATTTTCTGATTTTTTTTTTGGATTTTTCGAAATGTGTATGTACAATGCAAGACATGTGACTAAAAGAAACTACCCTAGATGCTAATCATGCAAAAGATCATGCAAACCCCACCCCATACTTAGAAACACATTGTCCCCAATGTGTAAATGAAGAAGAGTGAAAGAGGGTTCTCACAATGTAAAAATGGTTTGCTTTGGTATTTGAGATCATTCAAGTGGAGTGATGTCGGATGATCCTATCAACGATGGTGGAGAGCTCTAACTGTCAATCATGGAGTCGGGATCCGCGCTAGGCGCCGCTAGCCGTTCAAATCCCACGTCCGCTCCACCCATAATTGATGAGGGACTCATCATCATCATCCACATGCCATGCAAGGCTTCCATGCTACCAAGACTCTAGCACACACACACAAAGCACACCAAACACACAAAAACAGAAAAATCAAAACAAAAACAAAAACGAAGAAGGGAAAGATGTCTACCAATGGGTTGCCTCCCATCAAGAGCTTCTTTAAGGTCATTAGCTTGACCAAACTCGGGGGCGTTCTACTCAAGGTGAAGTGGGGCAATCATATCCACCGGAGCTCCCGGGATATAGTTCTTCAACCAATGCCTATTCACCTTATAATCTCCACAATGCTCCCCTCCTATCTCAACCGCTCCATGGGGAAAGATCTTCTTCACCACAGAGGGACCCGTCCATCTTGACTTTAGCTTTCCGGGGAAGAGCCGCAGCCTTGAGTTGAAGAGAAGGACATGGTCGCCTTCACTCAACTCCTTCGGGATGAGACGTTTGTCATGCCATCGTTTGGTCCTTTCTTTGTAGATCCGGGCGTTTTCATGGGCATTCAACCGGATCTCCTCAAGAACGTTCATATCAAGCAACCTCTTCTCTCCGGACTCCTTGAGGTCAAAATTCAACCACCTTATAGCCCAATATGCTCTATGCTCGATCTCTACCGGAAGGTGGCAATACTTGCAATAGACTAGCTTGTAGGGAGTGGTGCCAATTGGTGTCTTGAAAGCGGTTCTATATGCCCACAAGGCATCATCGAGCTTCATAGCCCAATCCTTTCTCGTCCTAGAAACCATCTTCTCAAGGATCCCTTTTATCTCCCGGTTGGAGATCTCCACTTGGCCACTAGTTTGGGGATGGTAAGGCGTTGCCACCTTATGAGTCACCCCATACTTAGCCAAAAGTGCTCCAAAGTTCCTATTTGTGAAGTGCTTCCCTCCATCACTTATGATCACCCTTGGTGTTCCGAACCTAGGGAAGATCACTCGGTTGAAGAACTGCACCACAACCTTGGCATCATTTGTGGGTGAGGCGATTGCCTCCACCCATCTCGAAACATAGTCTACCGCCAATAGGATGTAGAGGTTGCCACAAGAAGAGGGGAATGGTCCCATGAAGTCCACACCCCACACATCGAATATCTCCACCTCTTGTATGTTGTTCAAGGGCATCTCATTCCTCCTTGAGATGTTGCCCGTCCTTTGGCAAGCATCACAAGCTACCACAAAATTCTGCACATCCTTGAACAAACTTGGCCAAAAGAAACCCGATTGTAACACCTTATCACATGTCTTTTGTGAGCTAGCATGACCTCCACATGGCAAGGATTGACAATGGCGGATCACACTCTCCACTTCATCCTCCGGTATGCATCTCCTAAAGACTCCATCCGGCCCTCTTTTGAACAAAAGCGGTTCACTCCAATAGTAATGCCTCACATCCTTGAAGAACTTTTTCCGCTGGGCATATGACAAACCGGGAGGCACTTCCTCGCACACAAGATAGTTCACAATGTCGGCATACCATGGCTCACTTCCTCTAGACACTTGAAACAAGCATTCCTCTACCATTTGCAATTGCTCATCCCGGAATGAGTCATCAATCGGGATGTCATCTCTCTCAAGCTCCAATGGTGGGAGTCTACTAAGGTGATCCGCCACAGAATTTTCGGACCCTTTCTTATCCCGGATTTCCAAGTCAAACTCTTGAAGAAGAAGGATCCACCGAATCAACCGAGGCTTGGCATCCTTCTTTGTAAGGAGATAATGGATCGCATCATGATCCGTATACACAATGACCTTCGCTCCAACAAGATACGAGTGGAACTTCTCAAATGCGTACACAACCGCTAGTAACTCCTTCTCGGTGGTAGCATAATTGAGTTGGGCATCATCTAGCGTCTTGCTAGCATAATAGATGGCATGTGTTAGCCCATCTTTCCTTTGTCCCAAAACAGCCCCGACGGCTACATCACTCGCGTTGCACATGATCTCAAATAGTAGACTCCAATCCGGAGGTTGCATTATGGGAGCGGTGATCAAAGCATTCTTCAACCTACAAAAAGCCTCAAGGCAATCCTTGGAGAAAACAAACTCAACATCTTTCATTAGTAGGTTAGTAAGAGGCTTAGAAATCTTAGAGAAATCCTTAATAAATCTCCGGTAAAAACCGGCATGCCCTAGAAAACTCCTTACCCCCTTCACCGAGGTAGGTGGTGGCAACTTCTCTATCGTCTCTATCTTAGCTCTATCAACCTCAATGTCACGGTTGGACACCAAATGTCCTAACACAATGCCTTCACTTACCATGAAGTGGCATTTTTCCCAATTTAAGACAAGGTTTGTCTCCTCACATCTCTTAAGCACCAAAGACAAGTTAGCTAAACAATTATCAAAGGAAGATCCATAAATAGAAAAATCATCCATAAACACTTTCATGATGTTTTCAATATACTCAGAAAAGATGGCCATCATACACCTTTGAAAGGTGGCGGGTGCATTACACAACCCAAATGGCATTCTCCTATATGCAAATGTACCCTAAGGACATGTAAATGTGGTTTTCTCTTGATCATCGGGGTGAATAGGGATTTGGAAGAATCTACTATAACCATCTAAGTAGCAAAAGTGAGAATGTTGAGCTAATCTCTCTAGCATTTGGTCAATAAAGGGAAGAGGGAAGTGATCTTTCCTAGAGGCCACATTTAGTTTCCTATAGTTTATACACATCCTCCATCCCGTGACTATTCTAGTTGGGATTAGTTCATTATTATCATTGGTTACTACGGTCATCCCACCCTTCTTAGGAACCGCATGCACGGGACTAACCCATTTACTATCCGAAATCGGGAAAATGATTCCCGCATCTAGCAATTTAAGAATCTCTTTCTTCACTACTTCTTCCATGATTGGGTTTAGTCTTCTTTGAGGTTCAATTGAAGGTTTATGGTTGTCTTCCATTAAGATCTTATGCATGCACAAAGAAGGTTTAATGCCAACTAAATCATCAATGGTATAGCCAATAGCCTTCCTATGCAATCTCAACTCATGCAACAATCTAGCAAGTTCATCATCATTCAAGCATGCATTCACAATAACCGGATATGTAGAATTCTCACCAAGAAAAGCATACTTCAAATGAGAGGGGAGGGGTTTGAGTTCAAGTTTAGGAGGACCTTTATCGAGTGGAGACGATCCGTATAATGTTGGTTGAGATGAATCCAAAGCCATGGAAGACTCCTCAAGGCTCCTTGAAGCTTGATCAACAACCAATGCAGTTTCTGGGGAAACCACGGGCAAAATTACGGGCTCTGGCACAACCACGGCCGTGGAAGTTGCAAAGCTAGCCTTTTTGAGAATTCCAGAGAGTTCCACGGGACTTTCCACGGGCGTGGTTCTTCCTACCTGGCCGTGGTTCCTACAAGAATTCAGCACACTTTCGTGGACTTCAAATTCAGCTCTTGTCTCCTTTTCTAATGCTTCCAAAGCCTTGATTTCTTCATTGCAAGCCTCCTCATCTCCTTCCTCCATCAAACTTAAGCTAAGAACCTTCTCCAAGGGGTCCTTGATCAAGATCGAGCTCACAACTTCTTTAGACTCCTCTTGCTCGACAATGTTGAACACATCTTCACCAAGGGGTGGCCCCTTCATCATTATGGATAGTTTGAACTTAATATTCTCTTCTCCAATGTTGAAGGAGAGAATTCCATTTTTGCAATCCACCAAACATCCGGAAGTGGCTAGGAAAGGTCTCCTTAAGATGATGGGAACCGGATAGTCTGCCGGGATGTCCAAAACAACGAAGTCTATTGGCACATAGAACTTCCCTAGTTGCACCGGTATGTCTTCCAATATTCCAACCGGGTGAGTGATCAAACGGTCCGCCATGTAAAGGGCCATCTTGACCGGCTTTGGATCTCCTAGCCCAACCTTGTTGCAAAGTGCAAGCGGTATGATGCTTACACTTGCCCCAAGATCACATAGGGCTTCATACTTCACTTCTCCCACTCCAATTGGCACACAAAAGGAACCCGGATCTCTTAGCTTAGGAGACATCTCCTCCTTCATGGTTTGGATCAATTCCGAGGACCTCTTTGTCATCCTCACTTCTTCATACTCCTCCAACTTCCTTTTGTTGGAGAGTATTTCCTTCAAGAACTTGCCATATGCCGGCATACCTAGAATAACATCCATGAACGAAATGTTAATATGCAATTTAGACATAAGTTCAAGGAATTTACCAAAGTGTTTGTCCAAGCGAGCTCTTTCTCGTGATTGTGGGAACGGTAGTGGTGGCTTGTATGGCGGTGACGCCACATATGTTGGCTCATCATCCTTGCTCTTGCCTCCATCTTCTTGCAATGGCACTTCCTCTACCACTACTTGCTTCCCCTTGTCGCTTCCCTTAGGAAAGAGATTGAAGCTTGAATTGGCTATCTTCATCAAGTCCTTTGAAGTAGATCTCCAATAGCTCAATTTTCGATATACCATGGTGTTGACAATCTAAGAGAAGGTCTTTGAACCTCTCCCAAGACTTGAATAGGCTTTCTCTATCCTTCATTACAAAAGCATTGATCTTCCCTCTTAGCTCGGTAGTCTTGGAAGGCGGGAAGAACTTAGTCAAAAACTCGGTTGTCATCTCCTCCCAAGTACTCACTCGCCCTTGTGGAATAGATTGTTACTGTTCGCCCCTAAAGGTGTGTGCAAATAAGCTTTAAATTTATAAAACTAGAATCAAGCAGCGAACCCGCAGTGTACGGATCGACGTAGCTAAGCAAGAATTCCAGAGTATCGAACACAAGGATTTGGGTGGGAACAAATTCGATTTCAGATTGTCAAGAACAAGTATGAGAGTTTTGCAAATATTGGGTAAACAACAATCCTAAAGATCCAAGTATCCAGCTGTGGCAATCGATTCAAGATATACTAATGATGTAAAGACAGAGTTGAGATATGCAAAGGTATACTAATGTAAGGTAATCGTACGGTGAAGTTCCAAAAACCTTATGTAACCCACCTACAAGGCACTCTTTATACAGGTTGTTGAGGCTCAATATAGAAAGATTCTAAAGGTGAGAATTAATGTCAAATACCCAAACTTGTAACCCAAAGATCAAGACTAACTTAACCGATTGAGGTTGTTGAGGCTCACAATCGAGGTAGAGGTTGTTGAGGCTCACTACCACCTAGAAAAGACAAGTCTAAACTAAGTTAAAGCAAATCTTTAACTTTGGATTAAAGTAAAAGCAGGCTCGTAAACTAGAGGGAAATTACGGTTGGATCTTGAGATTCCACGGTCGTGGAACTCAAGAACAGCCCGTAATTTAGGGTTCGTCGACGATTCTCTCTAACTCTCAGGGTCTAATCTGTTTACGATCGATCTATCATCATCTAAGCCACAACTATCAACCCTTCACCTTAGAATTGTTAAGGGTTTTTAGCCAATAATAGTCATGTTGATATCAATTCAAGAATTAAAAGATAGAAAGATGGAAACTTTCAAGAACTATCAATAATCTTCAAACCAATCTCAAGATTACAATCAAGAACGAATGTTGTCAAAGTATTCAAAGTAAAATGAACAATCACAACCTTAGGGAAGAAAGGAAATGGGATGTCAATCCGTTTCCGAATCAAACCTAAACAAGAAGAGAGGTCTCCTTGCAAAATCTTCCCAAAAGCTTCGATCTTCCGCCAATCCGGAAAATAAGGGAATCCCAGCAATAATCTCCACCAAGTGCGAGATTAGGGCAATTCCAAGCACGAACCTTGATCTCCAACGAGATCTCCAAATGCTCCTCAACGAGGGTAAGTGATCTTGCTAAGCGAAGATGTATGACGATTGTAAGCAGGTATGCGGTGATGAATGAGCGTAAGCGGGGGTGACGGATTCTTGTTTCGTCCGTCTTTTTATAACGTAGGGCAAAGTGTCGGCCCGGCCCAATCTTCAAAAGATCGTGGCTTCAAAGTGTGGCGAAAAGATTCGCCAAGATCACGGTCGTGGAAGTGTTCCACGACCGTAATTTAGGGCGTGGAAACAAATACGGTTTGCACCATATGTTCCACGGCCGTAATATCCTCTGGAATGAACATCAATTTCTGACTCTGAATCCACGGTCGTAATTCTGAACGTGGTTTGGATTCCGGCCGTATTTTAAGGCGTAATTTAGGGCAAGAACGTGATTCTTCCCTAGCCTCGTGCATTCTTCAAGCTAAAGCTCCAATTTGCTTCCAAAGAATTTCCTCAATCTATGGACAACTCAATCAACTCTTCTTTTGCTCGATTCCGTTCGGAAATAGCTCCAAATCACCTATAATCAATCATAGAGCTAGTGTAGACATCCATATCGACAATATAGGTAATACTAGCTCATATATGCACAAAGTTCAATCAAAGACTATCGATATGAATCAAATACGTTTAGAAAACGTGCCTAAAATATCACAATATTTCATGCTAACAAATAACCCCATACTTAACACTTGCTTGTCCCTAAGCAAGGTCTTTCAAAAAGCTTTAAACAAGAGTTAGGATGAAATATGTGTACCTTCTTTTGGATGAATGTGACTTCTAAAGAATAGATCATTCTCAAACCTTGCTTCAATCGTTCTTCAAACTTTCACATACTCAATCAAAGAGTATAAAGCAAAGAAAATTCATGAACCAACTTAACTTCTAAACAAGCATTATAACCTTCAAACATTATCAAAATCAATCACAAGAAACTTTAATTTAGATCACCAAGTCATATAACATTCTTTTGATCTTAAGGACTTTCAAAGAAAAGGTCTAGAATATGGAAGGGAAGGGAAAACTTTAAGGGAAAGTGGTGCATAAATCCGGGAAAGTGGACAACTACCTTCTTCTTCTTATGCGGTTCCTACAACGCTTCAACTTAGAGCTTCGCTCTCTTCTTTTCATTTTTCGACTTTACTTTTGGAGTTATGGACAGAGGTGCACAAAAACCGAAGCCTAGGAGATCGGCGTTTCTCAAATTTTCGAGAGATGCTTCAAACCCTTAGCGCACATACCATAATCCGCTAGGAATATCGCTCAATTCGACTTTGGCAAGACACAAACACCCGGCTATGTGAATGGTGCCGAGTTACTCATCGTCATGATTGACTTCCCCAAACCTACAATTTCTTTCTATTCAATTGATTGCAAATAATTGCTCTCATGGCCCTCCCACATCAAACACGCCTTTTTCATTCACTTCTCCAAATTCCCGGATAGGTAAAGGAGGCTAATATTTCAATGAGGAGCTAGATGATCAAAGAAAGAAGAAAGAAAGTATCGAATTGCCTTAATCATTTCAACAAGAAGTATAGGAACTTATAATGTGATTTCAACTTCAATTTCTCAATATGATTTAGGTAACGTTTTCACATTATAAAACTTGCAAAAGAGGTAAAATTCACTCATTCAAATTCTTTTCAATTCACTATTCTTTTTGAGCATGCAATTGTTATCAAACTCAATTCACAAGTAGTGATTATCATGGAAATCATCTCAATTCATTAGGAGCACAAAATTTTTCAAAATTTTTCAATTTTTATGGGTTTTTTAAAGTTCTTTTTCATGCAATGCAATAAGGAAACGTGTGACACATAATGAACATGCAACGATAGTCTCAAATGAAACAAACATAGAGAGTAGAGTTATTACAAACTTTTTAGTACATCCCACCCCATACTTAGGACGAACATTGTCCCTAATGTTCAAAAGAAAGAACAAAAGAAAAAAAAGAAAAAGAAACTCACAAGTGGTGGCGGGAATGTCTAAAAACGAACGGTCCTGCATCGAATCACTGCGGCGCCGGCGGAGGTGGGAATGGAGAGAAGCTGGAGTCGTATGGCCGCCCAAACTGCTGGCGGTAGACGTCCCTCATCATGTGGTCAAGGTCGTCTAAACGTCTGTCTCTAGTGTCCACCCGGATCTCTAACGCTCCAACTCTCTCAGAAAGTCCGGTAGCCCAATCCGGCATCTGCTCGTACCATCCCGGGACGTGATCGTATGGTGCTGGTGCTGGTGGTGGTGGATATGCTGCTGGCTGCGCCGTGGACCAAGGAGGGGGGGTGTCATACCAAGTGGGAGGTGTAGTCATCCACGTGGGCCTCTCACCCACGCTAGCGCGGCGAGATGACGAGCCTGAGGCTCTAGCTGGGCGTGGAGAGCGTCTGGGTACATCTGGGGCCGCCTCCGGCTGGTCCGGAAACGTGCCAAACTCCTGCTCCGCTCCTCCACCACTCTCGTACTGATCTCCAATCTCCTCCTCCTCCACAACCGGTGGTGGGACGTAAGGGGGAGCTACTAGCCTGTTCGCGTGCATCGCAGCGAACGTCTCCTTCCAATTGTGGCGTCCCGCCACAATGGAATACTCCGGCAGCCACTCAATACCCCGGCCTGTCCTGCTCTTCCAAGGCATGCCCGCGTAAGGCGGACCTCTATGTGTGGGGAAAATGAGTCCCCTAACCATAAATGCATGTAATCCTAAAGGTACGGCCGGTATGCGGGTGCAAGCAGAAAAATCTACACCAAAACTCCTAGCAATGTGGGTAACTATCCCACCATATCCAATGTTCCCCTTCGACTTGTTCTTGAGCTTGCTCATCGTAGCAGCCAAGAGGGTAGCACAATCTGCACGGCGTCCATACAACATACAGTAGAGCAAGAATAGCTCATCCGTCTCGATCTTTTGGGGCGTCTCCGTCCTAGGAAAGAGACACTCCGAAAGAACGCGGTGAGCTATCTTCAAGGCTAAATGGTACATCAATTTAGCCTTGGTATCGGCGGGCTGCCAACGGTCCTCGTCGGCGTAAATCATCGCAACTTCCGCCCAAAAGTCCTTAGGGTAGATACCACTAGGGAATCGACCATTGTAGGTCTCATGGAACCCGAAAATGGTCCCAAACTCAACAATACTCAAATGATAGTCTCGTTCCATGAGACGGAAAGAGACGGTCCTATCAACGTGGCTGTGCTCGAAAGACGTCACAACCTCTCGGGTGATCTCATAGGCGTCTTCACGAATGTTCGTGAAGACAAGTAATCCGGCCCTATCCAAGAGCCATGTAAGGTCATCAACTATGTTGAGAGGATGTAGATCCTCCAACAACAAATACCTAGGGCCAATCACTGCCCTCTTCTGTATCTTCTCAAATGCAGCAAGGTGGTTCTTGTGTATGGTCGGAATGCTAGGGTGAGGGGGTGAAGATGGAGGTGAAGGTGAAGATGGAGGTGAAGGAGGTGAGGGTGGTGGTGCCCAAGAGGTGGAGGGATTGCCTTTCCTTTTCTTATTCTGCTCTCCTTTCTTCTCCTTTATCCTTCCCGACACTCTCCTTACAAAATCCATTTTTCTCCAAAAATTACGATCTGTTCTTGGGAAATTACGGCCGTGGTTTACCCAGAGACCGTGATTCGTCTCAGAATATCGTGAATCTCAGCAAATTCACCAACAATCACCACAACAAGCAGTCCTAATCTAGTTCCTTCCAGTCTTTGTCAGTTCTTCCTAGAAATCTATAGCAAAAACGAACTAAATCTGCGAAATTCAAGAAGAAAGAATGAACCTCTTTTTCGGATTGAAAAACCCAAAATGCGCGTTTGTTGATGGATTTCCGCTCGGTTTGTTGCTTGGATCTTGTTCGTGGTTGGATTTGCTGCAGTTTAGGATGAAGAATTGTCGAAAACGATTAGAAAACGAAGAATTGGGAGAGGTGGAGGGGTTTCGGTATCTAGGTCGTGGAAAGGGGGAATTTTTGGGTTAAGTTTGTGAAGAATGTGGCTTATATAGTGTCCGGAAAAATTTCCAAAAATTACGGTCCATCGGGGGTTTCCACGGCCGTGGAAGTGTTTGCAACCGTGGTTTTGGTGATTTTTCAAAGGTGTTTGAAAATTACGGTCACTGTAGCTATGACGACCGTAATTTGGACCGTGGAACCTTCTGTAAAGCTTCAAAGTCCAAATTTCGTTACTCTTCTTCGACATTATTCTCCCTTTCTCCTTTTTCATCGATCCTACAACCAAAAACACGAACATACCGGAAGAAATCGAGGAAAAATAAAGCGAAAAACGTCTATTCTGAACTAAGCTATGAATTGAAAACAAAAACGAAGATGCAATACCTTGGGTTGCCTCCCAAGAAGCGCTTTGTTTAAGGTCCGTAGCTAGACCAGTCTCGCGCTTCTTCTAGTGCGGTAGGTGCAAACTCCTCAGCTTGGAGTTCCGGCGTATACTTCTTGAGTCTTTGGCCGTTCACCTTAAAACTTCCGCTAGCTTCACCCCATACTTCAACTGCACCATGGGGGAAAATACGCTTAATTAGAAAAGGTCCATTCCAACGAGATTTAAGCTTACCTGGAAAGAGGCGAAGTCTTGAATTGAAGAGGAGAACTTGATCTCCTTCTTTGAAGTCCTTTGGAATGATATGCTTATCATGCCAACGCTTTGCTCTTTCTTTGTAGATCTTGGCGTTTTCGTAGGCGTTCAAACGGAGTTCATCCAGCTTGTTGATGTCTAGGAGACGCTTCTCTCCTGCTTCCTTCATGCCGAAATTCAGCCACTTGATAGCCCAAAACGCTTTGTGCTCCAGCTCTACCGGCAAGTGACAAGACTTTCCATACACAAGGTTGTATGGTGTGGTTCCTATGGGAGTCTTGTACGCAGTCCGGTACGCCCATAAAGCATCATCTAGCTTCAAGGACCAATCCTTCCTAGTCCTTGAAACCGTCTTCTCTAGAATTCCTTTGATCTCCCTATTTGAGATCTCAACTTGTCCACTCGTTTGTGGATGGTAAGGGGTAGCGATCTTGTGAGTAACCCCATACTTAGCTAGAAGAGCTTCAAAGCGACGGGCTATGAAGTGAGAACCTCCATCACTAATGATCGTCCTTGGTGTCCCGAATCGTGGAAAAATGGTCTTGTTGAAGAACTTAACCACCACCATGGCATCATTTGTGGGAGAGGCAATTGCTTCCACCCATCTAGAAACGTAATCTACCGCCAATAGTATGTATTGATTTCCACAAGAAGATGGGAATGGTCCCATGAAATCAACTCCCTAAACGTCGAAAATCTCCACCTCTTGGATTTGTTGAGGGGCATCTCGTTCCTTCTAGAGATATTGCCTGTTCTTTGACAAGCATCGCAGCAAGAAACAAAGGATTGCACATCTTTAAATAAAGTAGGCCAATAGAATCCAGATTGCAATACCTTTGCGCTAGTCTTGTTCGAACTAGCGTGTCCTCCACAAGGTAGTGAATGACAATGACGGATGACACTTTGCATCTCATCTTCCGGCACACATCGCCGAATGATGCCATCCGGACCTCTCTTAAAGAGGAGAGGCTCGTTCCAATAGTATTCCCGGACGTCCTTAAAGAACTTCTTCCTTTGTGCGTAGGATAGTCCGGGCGGTATCTCCTGGCAAACCAAATAGTTAACAAAATCAACAAACCATGGTTCGTTACCTTCGGAGATCACGTTGATGCACTCCTCTATGATGTGTAGGTGTTCGTCCGGAAAGGAGTCATCAATGGGTAGATGGTCGTCCTCTAGATGTGTTAGACGACTCAAATGATCCGCAACAGAATTTTCCGAGCCTTTCTTGTCGCGGATCTCAAGATCGAATTCTTGTAGGAGAAGAATCCATCTAATCAACCTTGGTTTCGCATCCTTCTTTGCAAGGAGGTACCGGATCGCAGCATGATCTGTGTAGACAATTACCTTTGCACCTACAAGATAAGAGCGAAACTTGTCAATAGCGTAGACAATGGCTAAAAACTCTTTCTCTGTAGTGGCGTAGTTGAGCTGCGCTTCGTCTAGCGTCTTGCTAGCGTAGTATATGGCATGGGTTCGTCCTTCCTTTCGTTGTCCAAGAACAGCTCCAATAGCTACGTCACTAGCATCGCACATAATCTCAAAGGGGAGAGTTCAATCTGGAGGTTGGATAATAGGTGCTGAAATTAGAGCTTGCCGAATGGTGTTAAACGCATCCAGACATTCCTGTGAAAACTCAAAAACCGCATCCTTCATCAATAGATTAGTGTGAGGTTTTGATATCTTAGAAAAGTCCTTAATGAAACGTCTATAAAATCCAGCATGTCCTAGGAAACTTCTTATCCCTTTCACCGAAATTGGGGGAGGAAGTTTCTCTATGGTCTCTATCTTAGCCTTGTCTACCTCTATCCCTCTACTAGAGACTAAGTGACCTAACACGATTCCTTCCTTAACCATGAATTGACACTTCTCCCAATTGAGAACTAGGTTAGTGTCTTCACACCTTTGTAAAACAAGAGAAAGGTTAGAAAGGCAATCGTTAAAAGAGGAACCGTATACAGAGAAGTCGTCCATGAAGACTTCCATGATTTCCTCTACATATTCGGAGAAGATTGCCATCATGCACCGTTGAAAGGTGGTTGGGGCGTTGCAAAGCCCGAACGGCATTCTCCTATAGGCGAACGTACCCCAAGGGCACGTGAATGTGGTCTTCTCTTGATCATCCGGATGTATCGGGATCTGAAAGAAGCCACTATAACCGTCAAGGTAGCAAAAAAGTGAATGTTGTGCTAACCTTTCAAGCATTTGATCGATGAATGGCAATGGAAAGTGATCCTTCCGCGTTGCGTTGTTGAGCTTGCGGTAGTCTATGCACATCCGCCATCCAGTTACGGTTCGGGTAGGAATGAGTTCGTTGTTCTTGTTGGTGATGACTGTCATTCCTCCCTTCTTCGGAACTACTTGAACCGGACTCACCCACTTGCTATCGGAGATAGGGTAGATGATACCTGCATCAAGAAGTTTAAGGATTTCCTTCTTGACAACCTCCTTCATGGTCGGATTTAACCGCCTTTGAGGTTGTCTTGAAGTTCTAAAATCCTCCTCCATTAGTATTTTATGCATACATAGGGAGGGTTTAATTCCTACTAAGTCCTCGATAGTGTAGCCTATGGCTTTTCTATGTTTCCTAAGGACAATCATGAGCTGTTCATGTTCATCTATGCTTAATTCGGAGCTAACGATAACCGGAAAGGTAGAATTAGATCCAATAAAGGCGTACCTTAGATGAGTAGGAAGTGGTTTGAGTTCCATCACTTTCGGAGCTTCCAACGATCCTTGAGGAGCATCCGACGTTTCCTTAGAAGTTTCTAAGGTTGTTGAGTGGTTTGGAGAAGAATCAGAAGAAGTTGAAGAAGTTTGCCGGTTACCCTTTTCCACGGTCAGAATTACGGCCTCCCCATGTGCTCCACGGCCGTGTAATCCCCTAGAATGGGGGTCGAATTTGGTTGTGAAATCCACGGTCGTGGAATACAGGGTATGACCGTGGATTCTTACATTCTCAGCCTCATCGTGGAGTTTCTCAAACTCCTCTTCATGGATCTCTTCTTGTGCTTCTAAGGCTTCAATTTCCTCTTTGCACTCTTCTTCCTCCCCTACATCGGTTAGACTCATAGTGATAACCTTTTGTAAAGGATCGTTAAAGAGAATCGCACTTACCTCTTCCCTAGACAAACCTTCTTCGTCTTGGATATCGTAAATATCCTCGTCAAAGATTGGCTCCTTCACTAGAGTGGAAAGAACGAACTCTACTTTCTCTTCTCCAATATCAAAAGCGAGTCTTCCATTCTTGCAATCGACCATGCAGCCGGAAGTTGCAAGAAACGGTCTTCCGAGTATGATCGGGACCGGACTATCTGCAGGAATGTCAAGCACGACAAAATCGATGGGAACAAAGAATTTACCTAGCTTGACCGGGACGTCTTCCACAATACCGACGGGGCGAGTGATGGATTGATCCGCCATGTATAACGTCATCTTCACCGGTTTAGGATCGCCTAAACCGATCTTCCTACACAACGCAAGTGGTATGATGCTCACACTTGCTCCTAAGTCACATAAAGCGTCATATGTGACCTCTCCCACTCCAATGGGAATGCAAAATGACCCCGGATCCTTCAACTTTGGGGGCATTTTCTCCTTCATAGTCTTGATGAGATCCGAAGAATCCGAACTCATCTTGACCTCTCCGAAATCTTCTAGCTTCCTCTTGTTGGAGAGGAGCTCCTTCAAGAACTTGCCATAAGCCGGCATACCTACAATAGCATCAATGAATGGTATGTTAATATGCAGCTTACTCATGAGTTCTATAAACTTACCGAATTGTTTGTCTAGGCGCGCTCGCGCCCTAGATTGAGGGAATGGTAGGGGAGGTTTGTAAGCTGGAGGAGGGACATAGACATCTTCCTTCTCCTTCCCCTTTCCTTTGTCCTTCTCTACGGGGACTTCAACGAACGTAGGCTGCGGATCGGTAGTAGTCACTCCGCTCCTAGTTGTAATTGTCATCACCCTTCCTTTAGGGTTGTCCTCCGTCTTTCCTGGAAGTTTCCCTTGATTTCTAGGAGCTTCCTCCGCGTGGTTGAACATTTGGTTTTCTAAAACCTTTTGAGCTTTATCAACCTTAGAGACTTGATCATCAACCTTGATGAGGCGGTTCTCCAACCCTTGAAGCTTTCCCATGATCGTTTCCAATATGGGATCGGGCTTCTCCTTCCCCGAAGTGTTTCCTCCATTAGATGATTGCCCCTGACTTTTCAAAGGAGTAGAGGAAGAGGAAGGTGGAGTTAGTGAATTAGAATTGGAAGGATAAGAGTTACCGGAATTTTGTTGATTGGGGCGCCAATTGTTGTTGTTTGAACCCCTATTGTTGTTCCAATCATTGTTCCGGTTGTTGTTGTTTCCATTCCAGTTGTTATTCCGGTTGTTACCCCGGTTATTGTTGTTGCCGCCATTATTGTTGCCCAAATAACCAACATCCTTCCCTTGTTGCTTTGGGAAGTTGGTCTTGATAGCCTCCTTCAACTCTTTGATCTCATTGTTGAGGGAGAAAATCTGATTTTGAGCTTCATGTGTGAGCTTTGCTCCTTGCTCCACACGATTTCCTTCCACTTTCCGGTGGGAATATTTCTCTATGACTCTTGCTTGCTTCTCAATGAAGTCCCAAGCGTCATCTTCTCTCATGTCCATGAACGTTCCACATGAGAGGGATTGGAGGTTGAACTGCGTTCCCGCATCCAGCCCCTTGTAGTAAATCTCCAGCAAGGCAAGTTTGGATATGCCATGATGAGGGCAATCCAAGAGCAAATCCTGAAACCTTTCCCATGATTGAAACAAACTTTCGTTAGGTCTCATAGAAAAAGCATTAATCTTACCTCTAAGTTCCGCCGTTTTGGAAGGCGGAAAGAATTTGGTGAGAAATTCCGCGGAAAGGTCTTCCCACGTGTCTAGTTTCCCACTAGGAAGAGCTTGATACCATGATAATGCCTTTCCCTTCAAGGAGAAAAAGAAGGGCTTGAGCTTGTAACTGTTGGTGGTAGCGCTCTTCGGTCTCATCGTCTCCATCATGCACTCGAAGTTTTGCAAGTGTTGGTGTGGAGATTCAGCGCTTGTACCGCCAAATTGGTTTTGGCGAACAAGAGTAATAACTTGAGGGTTAAAGCTGAACCCTTGCACATCTTCAGCATCAAAATTCACGCCCAAGCGGCGTGGTTGTTGTGTTGGATCCATCCGTTGGCCAAGAGTTCTTGGTTCATTATCCACACGTTCGACCCTCACATTCCTAGGTGGAATGCGGCGGTTAGTAGCTCCTTGTGGATGGAAAGGATTCATATTGACCGTAGGATCAATCTCCTCCAATGGTGGCATGGAAGAGTCACTATCATCAGCGGATGAATGACCTCTTCTTCTTCTAGATCTTGATGTCCTTCTTGAGGATTTCTTGATCTCCTTACTCTTGAGGTCGCTTATTTCTAACCTCATCTGGAACATCTGATCCTGTAGACTATTAACTTGGGATTGATGGTGATCCATCTCATCCCGGCGGAGGTTCTCATTCCAATGGAGTTGAGCTTCCTTCTCCGCTAATTCCGCTTGAAGATCACGTTCGTATTCTTCAACCATCTTCTTTTCCTTGCGCTTTTGCCTTAAAGTTTTCTCTAGCTCTTGATCAAGAGGTAAGAGATCCTCGGTGTTCTTAGACCTGCGCATGCACTTAAGAAAATATCAAATGACGAGAGCAAGCTCCCAAGCTTGACAACCGGTTACCGAATTCGGCCGAAACCAAATCCCCGGCAACGGCGCCAAAAACTTGTTCGCCCCTAAAGGTGTGTGCAAATAAGCTTTAAATTTATAAAACTAGAATCAAGCAGCGAACCCGCAGTGTACGGATCGACGTAGCTAAGCAAGAATTCCAGAGTATCGAACACAGGGATTTGGGTGGGAACAAATTCGATTTCAGATTGTCAAGAACAAGTATGAGAGTTTTGCAAATATTGGGTAAACAACAATCCTAAAGATCCAAGTATCCAGTTGTGGCAATCGATTCAAGATATACTAATGATGTAAAGACAGAGTTGAGATATGCAAAGGTATACTAATGTAAGGTAATCGTACGGTGAAGTTCCAAAAACCTTATGTAACCCACCTACAAGGCACTCTCTATAAAGGTTGTTGAGGCTCAATATAGAAAGATTCTAAAGGTGAGAATTAATGTCAAATACCCAAACTTGTTACCCAAAGATCAAGACTAACTTAACCGATTGAGGTTGCTGAGGCTCACAATCGAGGTAGAGGTTGTTGAGGCTCACTACCACCTAGAAAAGACAAGTCTAAACTAAGTTAAAGCAAATCTTTAACTTTGGATTAAAGTAAAAGCAGGCTCGTAAACTAGAGGGAAATTACGGTTGGATCTTGAGATTCCACGGTCGTGGAACTCAAGAACAGCCCGTAATTTAGGGTTCGTCGACGATTCTCTCTAACTCTCAGGGTCTAATCTGTTTACGATCGATCTATCATCATCTAAGCCACAACTATCAACCCTTCACCTTAGAATTGTTAAGGGTTTTTAGCCAATAATAGTCATGTTGATATCAATTCAAGAATTAAAAGATAGAAAGATGGAAACTTTCAAGAACTATCAATAATCTTCAAACCAATCTCAAGATTACAATCAAGAACGAATGTTGTCAAAGTATTCAAAGTAAAATGAACAATCACAACCTTAGGGAAGAAAGGAAACGGGATGTCAATCCGTTTCCGAATCAAACCTAAACAAGAAGAGAGGTCTCCTTGCAAAATCTTCCCAAAAGCTTCGATCTTCCGCTAATCCGGAAAATAAGGGAATCCCAGCAATAATCTCCACCAAGTGCGAGATTAGGGAAATTCCAAGCACGAACCTTGATCTCCAACGAGATCTCCAAATGCTCCTCAACGAGGGTAAGTGATCTTGCTAAGCAAAGATGTATGACGATTGTAAGCAGGTATGCGGTGATGAATGAGCGTAAGCGGGGGTGACGGATTCTTGCTTCGTCCGTCTTTTTATAACGTAGGGCAAAGTGTCGGCCCGGCCCAATCTTCAAAAGATCGTGGCTTCAAAGTGTGGCGAAAAGATTCGCCAAGATCACGGTCGTGGAAGTGTTCCACGACCGTAATTTAGGGCGTGGAAACAAATACGGTTTGCACCATATGTTCCACGGCCGTAATATCCTCTGGAATGAACATCAATTTCTGACTCTGAATCCACGGTCGTAATTCTGAACGTGGTTTGGATTCCGGCCGTATTTTAAGGCGTAATTTAGGGCAAGAACGTGATTCTTCCCTAGCCTCGTGCATTCTTCAAGCTAAAGCTCCAATTTGCTTCCAAAGAATGTCCTCAATCTATGGACAACTCAATCAACTCTTCTTTTGCTCGATTCCGTTCGGAAATAGCTCCAAATCACCTATAATCAATCATAGAGCTAGTGTAGACATCCATATCGACAATATAGGTAATACTAGCTCATATATGCACAAAGTTCAATCAAAGACTATCGATATGAATCAAATACGTTTAGAAAACGTGCCTAAAATATCACAATATTTCATGCTAACAGTTACCAAGCCAAGGCTTTATCCTTAAGAGAGAAGGAAAAAGCCCTAAGCTTATGGTTGTTGCTCTCCAATCTAGGCGGCCTTACAGTTTCCATCAATATCTCATAGTTCATCAAGTGTTGATGAGGAGACTCTCCTTCCATCCCTCCAAAATGATTATGCCGGATCATTTGTAAAACTTGAGGGCGGAGCTCGTAATCATGGGCTGCGGGATCTCCTAAGTTCACACCCAGACGGTGTGCTCTTTGTGCCGGATTCATACGTTGCCCTAACGTTTGTGGCTCTTCAATAGCAATGGACACAACCCGAATATTAACCGCCGGCTGCGGTTGGGGTGGAGGTGGAGGTTGTTGACGATTAAGCTCTCTTTGCACAAGAGCTTGCCTAATCTCTTCAATCTCCCACCTAGTTGCCTCTTGCCTCTCATTGGCAAGTCTCCTTTCATTATCCAAGAGCTCATCTCTTAGTCTAATTTGCTCTAAAGCCTCATCCAACTCAGCTTGGAGATCTCTTCCGGCCATCTCTTTTCCCTTTCTAATGCTCTTGGATCTAGATCTAAGGGTTTTCTCCGGTTCGGGATCGAATGGAGCTGAATCCTTGCCACGAGATCTTCGCATGCACCTAAAGAGTGAGAGATGTCCTGAAAAGCAAAGACATAAACCAAACGAGATAAAAAGCAACAAGAAAGACCTACACTATAAACAATCACAAACTACAACTCAATCTTAACCTAGTCCCCGGCAACGGCGCCAAAAACTTGTTACGTCTAGGAATAGTGTACGCAAAAGCTTTAAATTTATAACTCGTTATATTTCTCCTAACTCCTAGCGAACCCGCAGTGTACGGGATGTTTTGTAGTAGGGATAGTATTCCGAGGTCGAACACAAAGACTGAGGTGAGATTGAATGTATTAATGACTAAGGATAGTGAAGATCTAGGCTAAGAAAAGAGAAAGGAAGAAAGAAATGAAAATCTCAATGTTTTTGGTTTGGTTTTTAGGTGATCAATCAAAGATCACAAATCATGCGAAATCAACAATAAACTAAGCTAACACCATAAGTAAACAAGCAAATACGAAATATGTAATCAAAGGGAGAAAAACGGATTCTAGGGGTTGGAAATTCCGTTTATGGCATTGGACTCAAGCTATCTAATCATTCCTCGGATCAACTATGGTATGTTGGGAGTGAGCGTTTCTAGATTGGAATCAATCACCAGGTAGGTCTCATGGTCCACTAGTCTATTCCTAAGGTCTCATCACCGGGTAAGTCTCAAAGAGCCTAAGGATAGGAACTCTACACAAACCGGATGGTATTCTAGGGATCTAACCTCTCCTTACCGGGTAAGTCTCGGGAAGGCAAGTCCTAAACACCTATCCTTGCACACTCAGTCCAATAGCGGCTTGTGAGGCTCACTACTACCTAGAGTTCGTCATCTTCGGTATCTAAGAGTAAGAATTACCTGGTAAGTCTCTTCTAACACTTAGTTGCTAACACTAGGTCACCCTAGGATAGGTTTAACTCAACAAACAATAGGATTTCAACAATCTAACACCATATCACTTAGATTCATCAAAACAAGCAAGTCAGTCAAAATCACGGGTTGTTCATCAAGAACCACGGCCGTGGAATGTATAGAACAAACCGTGGTTTGCAACAGAGGGTAGGCTCGAACAAATAATTCATCCAAAGGTACATCTAAGTCCATTCTATCATAGTCCAAGCCATAATCATCTTTTCCTTACCCTAAAATCGCATCTATTTAGCCAACAACATGCATCTTAAAGATCAAACACAACAAGCATAAAATCATAGAATCCATGGCAAGAAGATGAAATGAAAGATGGATTAAGCAAATGAAACAAGTAACACAAGCTAAATCAAGGTTCAAGAAGGACTTACAACCCTTCAAAAGAAGGTTCAATCGATTCTTACAAAACCTTGCAAAACGTTTCACTCAACATCACTCAAAAAGACTATGGAACTATGAACTAGTGTGCTTCTTCTTCTTCTCCAATGGAAGCTTTCCTTCTTCTCCAATGGAAGCTCCAATCCAATCTTCCAATGAGAGAATCTTTCTTGTTGAGAGTGTGGGAGAGAATGGGAGTGAGGGGTCTGCCCCTAACAGCCTTGCAGGACCACCTTTTATCCTCCAAATTTGCAAGAGTCGGCCATGAAGATCGTGGGATAGTAGTCACAACTATCTGGGGAAAACCACGGCCCATTTCCATGCCCGTGGAAGTCCCAGTGGCCGTGGTTTTGGTGCCTCAACTTGTTTTGAATCATGAAGCCTCAATTTGGTACATGGCATGCACCAACAAGGTCCCATGTGTCCTTCTTAGCTCCTAACTTGCTTCCCAATGAGTCCGAAGGTGTGTCATCTCGAGGAATGATCCTCAAATGTATCAAATAAGCTCCTAAATCTCCCAAAATACCTACAAAGCATGCAAAAGTCCGTGTAGACATCTATCTCGACAAAATACATGAATTGAGTGCAAACCGTCACGAACTAGTGCAAACCATGCATGAATGAGCGGAA
Organism: Fagopyrum esculentum; assembly: GCA_033239045.1. Taxonomy (NCBI): domain Eukaryota; kingdom Viridiplantae; phylum Streptophyta; class Magnoliopsida; order Caryophyllales; family Polygonaceae; genus Fagopyrum; species Fagopyrum esculentum. Next base: position 13,643,857 of record BSUD01000008.1, read on the forward strand.
AAACTATCTAAATGAGTGCCTAATCCTAAGTCATAAATCATGTTATCACTTGCTTTAGGAGTTTTATTGAGGTGAAGAAGTCCATGATTGCAGGGATAAAATCATGCTTAGTGATATCCCACAAAGCCTTGAAGAAGTGAGAATTGTATCCGTCTGGACCAAGGTTTTTGTTGTTACCTATGTTGAAGAGAGCTTCTGTAATCTCTTCATGAGTGACCTGCATAGAAAGAGTAGAGGTGTTTAGAGAGCTAAGGCTTGGGATGGTAATGTTAGGATAAAGGTTGTTTGTTTGGGGGTAGGTTGGGTTAAGGATGGATTTGAAGTGATTAGTGAGGGTAGAGGCAATGAGGGTAGGATCAAAGGTGGTGCTACCATCACTTTTAGCAACGGAGAGGATTCAGTTACCATATCTTCTGGCCTTTATGCTTCTAAAGAAGTAGGAGTCACATTGGTCGCCATGCTTGATCCAATTAGCTTTGGAGAGTTGGGTCATTGTTTCACGGAGCTTGGAGATGTTGTTGTTCAGAGTAATAGTGGACAAGCGCTCTTTATCCTGGAGGTAGGTGTCATGAAGGTTGTTTTGAAGAGCGCCTTGGGTATCCTGGAGGATCTTGTTACTCTCTTGAATGTCTTTGTGTATCTCTTCAATCTTAATACTAGAGAATTTCTTCAGCCTTGGTTTGAGCCTTTTTAGCTTTTTGGTGACAATAAACATTGGGTTTCCAAAGATAGGAGAGCTCCAGGAGTCGGAGATGCAAGCCAAAAAAGTCTTCGTGACTAGCCCACAAGTTGTTGAATCGGAAAGGCATTTGGAGTTTGGCGATGGGAGCATCAAGGGAGAGAAGGGCTGGAGAGTGATCAGAGACGTTTAAATGGTTGAAAAGGACTTGTGAGTTGGGGAAGGAGGTATGCCAAGCTTGGTTTGTGATGACTCTATCAAGTTTGCACCAAGTTCTGGTGTCCTCTTGCTTGTTACTCCAAGTGAATTTGCAGCCGGAGAAAGGATGGTCAGAGAGGGTATTTTGGTCGAAACATGCAGCCAGATCAGTTGAGATTTGGGATAAGCTTGGAGAGTTATTGGAAGATTTCTCATCAGGGATAGGGTGGTGTTAAAATCACCAAGTAAGACCCAAGGAAAGTTGGAAATGTGGAGGTTTATGGTGGAGATTGAGTCCCAAAGGCTGGAGCGGCTTGGAGGGGGGTTATGGGCATAGATGAAGGAGCATTCAAAGATGGTAGTTTGAACGTGGAAGTTGAGTGAGTTGGTAATTTGACAGTGGATAAGTTGGTTAGTTACAAGAGATGGAGTAAGGTGAAGTTTTGATGGGTTCCACCACAGCCAAATGCGATAATTGTGTGTAAGGGAAGAGTTAGAAATTTGGCTCCAAGTAGGGAAGAGGTACTTGGCAATCCTTTATTCTTTGTTGGTTTTGAGCCTTGTCTCAATGATAGCCAGAAGGTCAATGCCTTGTTTCTTAACAAGATCGTGGACAAATTTTTGCTTATTAGGGTGGTTTAGTCCCCTAATATTCCAAGAGCAGAGTTTTAGATTCATTGGGAAGGTTTGGTTGTCCCTGGGTAGCACTTGCTATCAAGGGGATGAAGGGGATTAGTGGGAGAGCTAGGAGAAGGGTACTTGCCTCGGGATGGAGCTTGTGAAGAAGAAGGGACTTATGAAGACGAGTTTAGGGTTTGGGTAGTCTTCAAGGAGGCAACTATAGTGGTTGCCTTATTGGGGTTGCGTCTAAAGGTGTTGTAGTTTTAGGGTTTGGAGTTGTGGGGGGTGGGGGTGAGGGATGCAAGTATCTTCATTATTTTGATCTCCTCGGGCTGTTGGGAGGGGGGAGGGTTAGAAGAAGAATAAGGTCTTTTGATGATTTTGAAGGAATCATCGGGTGTGGGTAGGAGAGGGCCTGCATTTGAGTTTGTCTTGGTACGAGCATGGAGGGGACGACCAATAGGCTTGGGCAGTTTTTTGGGGGTCTTGCACTTGTGTCCAAAGGAAAGGCAAGATGGACAGTGAGGGGGGATCCATTCGTAGGTAATTTTTTGGGGGATGGTCTCTCCATCCGGTCTAGTGAGGATGACCTCTCTAAGGAGAGGTTTAGATGCTTGGACGTCAACTAGGATACCGGCAAAACCAAGCTTGTCTTGGTTAGCAGAACACGATTCTGTAAGGATTGGGATCCCCAAGACGGACCCGATCTTGGCCAGCATGTGAGGTGACCAAAAGCGTAGATCAAGATCATGCAATGTAGCCCATACGGGAATAGAGGTTAAGCAGGAGTAATCCAAAGGAAGGTCCTTTGTCCATCTTTTCAGTATTAGGGTGGAAGAGTCATTCGTGACCCAAGGACTACCAAGGAGAGTGGTGTTAAGGTCATCTTTGCTAGCAAAGTGAAAGATGAATACCCCGTTGGATTTCCTGATGATCTATGGTTGGGAGATTGAGTTCCATTGTTCGCTGATCAAGTCTTTCATGCATTGGAAGTTTATTAGACTTCCGATGGGAAACCCGACAAAGGAAAGGTTCCATTTTTTTGGTTGAATCTGCTATGTCTTCATGAGTAAAGTTGATGACCCGTCATCAATGCTAGGGGTAAAAGTTAGTGGGACGTGGTTCCAGCATGCATTCCTCGTAACTATTTCTTTGTAGGAGAACGAAGGGTTGGATGGAGGCGCATTGGTTGAGGAGAGAGGGGGTGATGGAGAATGAGAAAAGGTTGTCTGAGGATTGTGTGCTGAGCAGTTCAAAGGTTTGGGGTCCACTTGTAAGACAATCTCAACCGTCTCCTGGTTGGCGAGGTTAGACCTTTGGGTAGGGGGATCTAAACCGCCATAGGTTGGATAGGGATTGATATTGCATCCAAGATAGAAGAAGATCTTGGGCATGGGATAACAAGCACGACAAGACTGATTGTTGGGGGGTCAACCTTATCCATCAGCTCGGGACTAGAGTATGGTGGTGGAGGGGAAGCTGGACAGACCGGAAGGGGAAGGAAAAGGGCCGCAGAGGAGAGGTTTGGAGAGATGGGTGTGTTGATGGTCAGTATGCGGTTGCTGGAGATGATGAGGTCTTCCGGAATAGGTTCGAATGGGCTGGTTGGAGAGGATTGGGGTGGGGGCGAGTGTGTTTGTTTGGAAGGTAGGGTTTGTTTCCGATGGAGTTCCGAGAGCTTTACTGAGAGCCTCTTTGAGCGTTTAGGTCCGGCCATGGTAGGGGAAGGCGGGGGAGGGTGGGTTGAAAGAACGTGCGTGGGGCGCGTTCTTTACTGGGCAAAGAGAGGGTTTTTTAATTTGCTTGTATATGAGAATTTTAATAGCTTAGTATCACTTAACATTAATATCATGTGCAGTGTAGTGTAGATTAGAAGTGTATGGACTTGTACTAAACATATGCATTGTAACTTGAGATATTAGTGTAGTCTAGGTGTTATGTGCAATAAATTGTATTGAACATGTGTAGTGTGTTGATTGACACATGAGTGTAGTGTAGGTGACATACACTCATTAGTATAGATCATGTGCAGTGTGGTTTAATACATGAGTGTTAATAAATCATGTGCAATCTAGTTTGATACATAAGTGTAGTTTAACGGAGGCAACATAAACTTAGAAATTTTGCATATATCAATACAAAGTATTGCAAATAAAATTATAAATTTTGCACATATCTATACAAAGTAGTTCACATAAAACTAGAAAAAAAATTTGGTTTTTTTTTTCGTGATTATAGTATCACATGTGCATTACTTGTATCAATATGTTCAATACTTTGTACTAGTATGTGTACAAATTTTAATTTCATATCACCTACATTACTCTACACTCATATATCAAACTTTTGTCTGAAAGGAAAATTGTATAATTGGCGTCGCACTATATCAAACTAGATTGTATTTGATTTATAATGATGAGTACACATATCACCTACACTACATTGTACTCATATATCAAACTACATTACACATGGTCTATACTGAGTGCACATACCACCTACATTACACTTCACTCATGTATTAAACTAGTTTGTACATGATCTATACCAATGAGTTGGGTTGGTCCTTGGATTTGTTGTGCTTGGGACAAAATTATTTCCCATTACACTTCACTCATGTATTAAACTAGTTTGTACATGATCTATACTGATGAGTTGAGTTGGTCCTTGGATTTGTTGTGGTTGGGACAAAATTATTTCCGGATACCCTGGATCGCCCCTATTCCTCAATGAACAAGTTCATAGGCCACAAGGATTAATCATTGGGCATTTTTGTTACATTTTATTGAAATCTCGATCAATTGATTCAATCTTAAGGGCAACCAAAACCCTTAGTTGGTTGATTATGCTTAGATCATATGTATTTCATCCAAATTCAAGCGATACGCATACCTCTTTCCTCTAATTTTCTACTAAAAATATTCAATACAGAAACAACTCAAATAGAAGAGGAAGGAGGAAATAGCTCATATAGAAGCTTCAAAGACGTCTGAATATTGCAAAGGGATTGAAACCAAAACCTAGTACATGTGGACAAGTCATCAAAGCAGAGTTCGATATCTAGTTAAGAAACACGAGTTTGGCCTTCTGTTTTCGATGAGATTCAAGCCAACAACCCAAATACAGTGATGCGGGGTTGAAGCCACAGTTCCCGATTTATATTGAAAGTCCACGAACTTCCTTGGAGAAGGAATCTCGGAATCTCAGACGAGATTCTGGTGTTTTATGTAACTTCAAACCCAAGAACGTGAGCTTGATGGATTGACAATGGATAGATAAGAATATGATTATATGAAATGAAATTAATGAAAAATGTAGGAATATAAGAACCAAGTTATTCCCGTAAAGAATCTTGACCAATTATGTGTCAAAACCCCTTAACGAAGAGCTTAACTTAACCCTCACTTCTGTAACCTTACACAAAACTTATAGATAAGACAAGCACAAGAAGGGACTAGAATTGACTAGGAGCACCACCCTTTAAGAAGACTAACACACACAAGCACAACCTAGCAAGGACTAACAACGATTCAATCAAAGGCTCTTTCTTTTGATTGAATAGGAATAAATAAAATACAAACTTTGTAAGCGAAGCAGAGAGTTCACACAATGTTGTGGAAATATTAATTAAATCAAATCTACCTATGAATCTCACCCTCTAAGGCAATTTATAGGGGAGATTATCCTACAAAACATAAGAAATTTCATTAAAATATAATCCTAAAAGATAGGATCAACAAATACCTTTTGAATGTCTTAGAACCTTTAAAGGTATTAATATAATAAAAGATATCTATAACTAATAAGATCATGGTTGGATCTTATAACTCTCGACATGAGCCACATCTCGGTCTATCTATAGAAATATCGGGCGAGAATTTGTTCCTCAGGGCCGAGATTTCTTCTTTGAAACTCTTTTCTTGTCCTAGCCACACTCTATGCTTGCTCGATCATCTTGGGTCTTCTATGGTCCTTCCATAACAAACAACAATGTCACTAAAGGAGACCTAGGTATGAGTGAGGTCTCTTTTAGTGCACATGTTGCCAATAAGCTAGCAACTTCCTCATGAATGACCTTTGCTCTTGTTCTAGTTATATAGCTACTTCCATGGTGGGACTCAAAGATGATGTGGTTGTATTCTCCTTCAATGCCTTGGCCTTGGATCTAGTGATTGGTCCTTGAGGTGATGTTGGGATGGTCCCTCATCATACTCCACTTCTTGAAAAGAATTCGTCCTCAAATCACCAACATGCTCATCATTAGACTAAAAAAGACTCAAGTCTCCTACATTGAACGTCTTGCTTACTCCATACTCAGTTGAGAGCTCCAAGACATAAGCATTGTTTCCCACCTTGCGCTTCACACAAAATGGTCCATCTCCTCTTGGAGATAACTTAGACTTCCTCTGTAAGATCCTTGGTCTTATAGGGACCCCGCCCTTACGGATTTGTATGGCCGCAAGTGCGGCGAGCCGCCACCGCGGTCTGAGGACCCACTTCTGTAGCTATGGCGGCCTCGGCCGCTTTCCTTGACTCGATTGACCATGCTTTTCCTTGGCTTCCTATATAAGCTTCTTCAATTCGTTCTTGATGAGAGTTTCCTTCTTTCTTCAACTTTCCTTTCCCTCATGTTCTTCTTCTTCTTTCCCTTCATCTTTCTCCTTGTTTCTTCCTTGTTTGGGCTTGATCTTGGTTGTGTAAGCTTGGTGAAGCTTTGTTGATGGTTTGCTGAGGATGTTAAGGTTGTTGTTGTTGCTATTGTGCTTGAGGTAGTGAGACGTCCATCCCATTTCCTGAGCTGTTGTGGTAGGTATCCTTCTCCTTTCTTCTTTCTTTCCTTCATCCTCTTCTTTAGCTTAGGAATCCACAAACAATGCTTGTGTTGGATATTTCTTAGACTATTATAATGTTGATGTATATTTATGTATATATGATGATGATTGCCTTTGGGGCATTGAAGAAGTGAAGAGATCGAGAGACGGATCGAAGAGAAGCCACAGAGGACTCCTTTGTTGTTCGACCGTCCCTGCGTATAGCCAGTTCCGCCCTTGCGCCTAGTGTGTCGCCTCCTCTACGACTGAGTGTCACCGCTCCTGCGGTTGTGTAGTACCACGCCCCTGCACCTTATTGTTCCGCAGGTGCGTCTCTCTAGGACATACCTAGTTGGTATGTTTACTTTCCTTTCCTTTGGCCTTGGCTTTAGAATAGCTAGGCTAGTAGTGTGTGTATGAGATGATGAGATGTATGTTGATCATGCCTTAGGCATTTGTGAGCTATAATGTGATATCGAGGTTTAGATTCGAGTTACGGTTTAAGGATGGTTATAGGGTTTAGGAGGTGGAATCTCCTAGCCTTGGGACGATGTTGATATTATTGTGCTTTGCTGATGTAGACACTGATCGTTTCCCCGAGGGGAAATTGTGACCACTTGATACGGATTACGTTTGTGACAGGTAAGTCCTTGGGACTTACTTAGCAAGCAGTTATGGGTTTGAGTGTTTGATGTGGTGGCGTGTGTGCATATGTATGTTGCATTTATAACCTAACCGGACTAGGACGAAAATTATATGCATATTAATTAGCCCAAGTGTATGATAACGGGTGGTGATAACTTGTCTAGCCCAGAGTTGGGTGGTTAGGAGGTTCTCTGCGACCATTCCTCCAAGTGGTGATGATTGGCACTAATTCGAAACCTGAGGGGAAACGGGGACAGAGGCAAGAGAGTTACTCCTCATGTCACAAGGAATGAACTAGTAATGATATAGCGTAATAAAGATAATAAATGGATACGTGTATTTATATAGCATGGTGTGATGTGATGATGTGTTATGTGTGTTATTGCTTCATTCTTATTCATGTTCTATTAGCTAACGGTTTTATACTGTGCCGTAGATCTTCTACAGGATAGGAGGACTGCAGAGTGAGCCAGATGGGTGATCAGCCGAGGGCTTCCGTACACTAGGTTGTGCGAGGGTTTGAGATGTTTTATACATGTATGGTTGTGGTTGTTGTTTTGTACTCAGTTGTATCTTTAGTAAACCCTTGATGTATATATTTATATAGTTTATGTATTTAGTTTTTAAATTTATATGTTCCTTGTTATAAGATCCAGTGAACTTGTTGTCAAGCTAGGGTTAGGGTCCACTGTGAGATCCTAGCCTAGTGGCGCCACGAGTCCCGCGGATTCGGGGTGTTACATTATTTCTTTCGGAAATCGCTCCTTCCTTAGATGCATCCAAACTAGATCTCCTGGTTTGAATAGCACTTTTTGTGATTTGAATTCACCTTGGATGCCACGCTTTGCCCTTTGTTTTCCAACTTTATGCGTGTCTTTTCATGCAACTCCTTGATGAACTCAACATGTTTTCCTAAAATGAAATCTACTCACTCCTCTTTAAGCAACGGTGTAAGATCAAAAGGGGTAAAAGGATTCAACCCATATACACACTTAAAAGGTGTTAGTTTTGTAGATGAATGCAAAGTACGTTTTGTAATATCCGGAATTTTTATTCCGTTTATTTCCGTAGCAAACAGGATTTCTAGCCTTTGATCCCTATATGTCTATCTAGTCGGACACAATATCTAAAAATTTTATCATTTTATGTAACCTCACTCCACATAAAATGATAAGATTTTATAGCAAACCCTAATCCTTCAAACCCTAGTTTATATCATGACTTTTCTTTGACAAGGTCATGACGTGATAGTGATGAGATCAAGACGAGAACAAGACGAGGACAAGACGAGACCATGACAAGGTTTGACGAAATCAAGACGAGGTTGTGACAAGACCATGCATGAACTTGGCAAGGCCATGACGAGTTTTGACAAGGCCTTGACAAGCTCCTTCCAATCTCAGCCCACTCTTCCTATTTTTGTTTAAGCCTAGTCTGTCAGCCTACTCCAGCAGTTTGGCCTTTGTCCAGTGATAACACGATTTATGACTTAGGTTTAGGTAATCATTTAGATAGATTTCTCACTCATTCATGCATGGTTTAGCACTAATTCACGACGTTTGCACTCAATTCACGTATTTTGTCGAGATAGACGTCTACACGGACTTGTGCGTTGCTTTGTAGGTATTTCGGGGGTCTTTTGGACAATAACCGATACATTCGAGGGCCAAGCCTCATGGTGGTACACATCCAAGGCTAAGGAGGAGCATAAATGGAGCAACAAGGGACACAAAGACCACTATTGGTGCAAGCAATGGATCAACTCATGGCTAAACGGTCATGGCATGTTTCTGCTGAAGAAAATCGGACCAACTAGCAGCTAAATCGGCTGATTTAATCCTATTGGGTCGATTTTTGGGGCTTTGACAGCTTAAGCCACGTGTCCCACGATCTCTTGTCCGTCCTTGCTCTTGGTGGAGAATATAAGTGGTCCTGCAGGTGGTTGATGAGCATCTCTCCTCTCCCACACTCTCATTCACAGCTCATCAATTTGGGGAAAAGATTGGAGAAGAAGAAAAGCTCTCAAGGATTGAAGGAAGAAGAAGAACACCATTGTAGGAGTGATAGTGAGGTTTTGAGTAACTTTTGAGTGATTTTTGTAATCTTGGCTTGAAGAACCATTGCAAGGATTGTTAGGAATGTTTTGAATCTTCATTTAAGAGTTTGTAAGTCTTGCTACAACTTGGATTCAGTTGAGATTTATTGATTTTACTCGCTTATCTTTCATTATCCATCTATGAACACCATGTATGCTTGTATGATGATTTTGAATCTTGATATGCATATTATTGGCTAGTTTATTGTGATTCTAGAGTGATGGATTGATGGTTATGGCTTGGGTGATGATAGGATGGACTTATATGCTAGTTTAGGATGATTTGTATGCACGAAACTCACAACAGAAGGGAAAATCGACCTGTTCATCAGGTAAATCGGCCGATTTCCCCCATGATCCACCCGATTTCCTTCTCTGTTGCTCCTTAAATGATGAATCTGTATGATTGGGGTGTTAGGTTGTTAAATCCTAGTGTTTATTAAGCCTAATTTAGCTTAGGATCACCTAATGCTATCAACCTAAGTGAGGGAAGAGATCTACCCGATGATTTCCGATCTTAGATACCTTAGAAGATGAATTCTAGGTAGTAGTGAGCCTCATAAGCCGCTATTGGATCGAGTGTGCTAGGGTTATTGCTTGAGATTTCCCTATTCCGAGACTTACCCGGTAAGGAGAGGGTTGCACCTTAAGTAGTATCCGGTTTGTGTAGAATTCCCTATTTAACCACCTTGAGACCTACCCGGTAATAGGAGTTAGATGCGGGACTAGTGAAGTGAGAGACCTACCCGGTAATTACTTCCATAGTGAAACACTCTTCCCCAACACCGCAGCTTGTCCTTAGAATCCTTAGAACCTTGAGTCCTATGCCATAACCGGAAATCTTGACCTCTAGAATCCACTTTTCTCTCTTGATCATATACTTTGTGTGTTTTGTGTTACTTGTTTGTTTTGCTAGCTTGAGTTGTTGGTTTGTTTTGTTACCTTGTTTGATTTGTGATGTTTGCTTGGTCACCACAAAAACTCAACCAAAAATATCATCATTTTCATTTCTTTATTTCTTTCTCTTTTCTTGGATTAGATCCACACTATCTATGATCATTGTTTGACTCGATTTCACCTTAGTCTTTGTGTTCGACCTCGGAATACTATCCCTACTACAAACGTCCCGTACACTGCGGGTTCGCTAGGAGTTAGGATAAATATAATGAGTATAAATTTAAAGCTTATTGCGTACACACATCACACGATCTTAGCGTAACATCCAGCCCAGCGTGGTCCTTGGGAGAGCACTCGGCCAAGCATGTCCAACAGCAGCCTAGAAGCCGCAACAGCTTGGCCTCTTCAGCCCATGGCTCTTGGCGTCCCACCTTACTGACCAACAGGAAAGAAGCCCAGCTGTAGCTGCTCCTCGCTCGGCCCAGCACGCCCAACAACAGCCCAGGAGCGATCTGTAGGTGACAGCAGCAACTCCCTTCCGGCAGGCCTTGCAGTTCCCCTCTCCAGCCCAAGAACAATCAATCCGGGCCCAACTAGAAGAGCAACAACGTGACCAATGTCTTCAGCATAGACGCTTCAAGTTCTGTAAGTCCTCAACAATCATCGCAGTAGCGTTTAACTTCCTTCTGAACACAGCCACGTTTCCATTCTTCTGTCTACATTCTGAATCCACCTCTCATCCGTTCTTCCATCTACAGCAAAACGTTACTTATGATCGATCTCCTCGATAGCACCAAGAGTGGCACCAGAAACCTCCTGCACAAGTGATCGACCAGGTAAAGCCACCTACCCTTACCTCCTTCTGTCTTCTTCGAGTTGAGTTGACAACCCCTAGACTTTTTGTACACGAGAAGGCAGCAGCGAGCACCCTTCTACGACCCAGTTGGGCCCTCCTTCCCTGTCTGCAGGTGAGCGCGTCTCTACTTAGGGTACTGATCTGTTTCTGTTGACCCATCTTTGTCGAGTCTTACCTCAGTCTCCTCTATACCCGGATAGGGAAGGGCTACCTCTGTGTGACGTGTGAACCGAGTGAATCAAGGGAACCTCATCCGAATCTGATTTCCGGCAACTTTGATCCATTGCTACTGCAAGATGTAAGCCTCCCTCATCCTTCCAGTTAACCATTTCTTTCCTGAGAGTAAGTGTGTAAGTGTATACATAGGAGTAAGGGTAGGTATTCTTGTGTGTTTTGTGAGAGAGAGTAAATCCAAGGAGGGGGTGTAGCAGTAAAGCTTGGTTAATACCCTCTTGAAATGTTAACATCATGACTACTGGACTGCAAGAGAAGTAGATTAGGCTGCCACAGAAAAACCGAAGTGAAGAGTTCCTTTAAAATTCAGATTTTCGGTTTAGAAACTGACCATCTTGTAGATCAATGTTAAGGAGTTAGGTCGAAGATCCACTGTTGTTTTAATAGGTAATAGGTGGATATATGTAGTTTGTTGTGTCAAAATTTGAGAATAAATGAACGGTCGGATTAGAAGTTATAAGACTCCAAAGTAGAGAAGTTGAGCTGTTTTTCAACAGTAAAATTTTGACTAAGTATGGAACATTTTTAGTGTTGTAACCAGCTTTAAAGATTTTTGTAGAAGTGATAGCCGAACAATTTTAAGAAATTCTTGCTCCTAGGAGTAGATGAGATATCATAGGTGAACTAGGGAATTATTTCAGAATTTTTATAAGTTTATTCGAATTTCATATTTGAAGCCGAAGTTGGACCTTAACGATCTTTCGGAAAATAGGAAAATGGGTAAATTGCCAGTTTGTAACCGAACTCATCTTTAGGAGTTAGAATATGACTTTTTAGTCTCAAATAAGAGTTTAGGCATGAATTATGGAATTTTTGGAAGTTTCGGGACCAAGGGTAAAATAGTCATTTTACCATAAATTGGCACTGTATTAAATTCTGTTCTAATAGGATCTACTATCTAAGAAGTCTTAGACTTCTAATTACCTAGAAAGTGTGCTGACACACTTGCCCCCTTTGACAGGCTACTGAATTCCTATAGTTACCGATTGATTTGTGATTAGGAGAGTCGAGATTTGATTCTGGTAAGTCCACGGACTTACTTAGTTGGCTTCTTGTATGAGTGTAATGTGTATGAGTGGTGTTTGTTAGTTATGATAAACAATGAAACCGGATTAGGCCGACTTTATTATTTACGTAATTGACCCAAGTGTATGATAACGGGTCATGACATCACCTGCCTAGCTCTTGCGAGAGTCTAGGAGGTTCCCTGCGACCAACCCAGTCAGGTAGATGGTCAGATGCATTAGTACCATTCCGCGTTGGTAAACGGGGATAGGGGCAAGGTTTGGGAATTACTCGTGTCAGAAAATAAGTATCATTAGTAATAACCTATCACCTAATTAAAGATAATAAAAGGATTGAGTGTTGCATGTTGATTGTGTACGTTGTGTGTTTGTGCTTTTACCTTTATACTTATGCATAGAATGTCAGGTAACGGTTTTATACCGCTTGTAGATGCCTTGCAGGTTAAGACAGTTGTAGAGAGATCCGGAGGGAATGGTCAGCCGGGTTCACGTACTCATTTAGTTGGGGACGGGGATGTCTTTTGTTCTTCATATGTGTCGTTTTGGTACCTTTGCTTTATAAGGCTGATACATATTCTTCATATATATATATTGTTTAAAGTTTTCAAATGTTTTAAATACTTTTGTGCCTTGTTGTAAGATCCTAGTGAAATTGTTGTCAAACTAAGGTCGGGACCCATTGTGAGGTCCTAACCAGTAGCTCCCCGAGTTCTCAGAATATGGGATGTTACACGATTATAAGCAAATTCTACATGTGGTAAGACATCTTCCCAAGCATTCAAATTGTCCTTCAAAACAGCCCTCAAAATAGTAATTAAAGCCCTTTTAGTGGCTTCCATTTGTCCATCCGTTTGAGGATGGCTAGAGGTTGAAAATAACAACCTTATACCTAGCTTTCCCCAAAGAGTCTTAAAAAACTAAGGAATTTAACATCCCTATAGCTCACAATAGTCCTAGGTACTCCCTGCAACCTAACAACTTTCCTAAAGAACAAGTTAACCACATTATAAGCATCATTGGTCTTATGGCAAGCAATAAAGTGAGCCATTTTGGAGAAACGATCAACAACTACAAAAATAAATCTCTCCCCTTCTTAGTCCTAGGTAATCATACAACAAAGTCCATACTAATATCAAGTCATAGTGAAGTAGGTGTAGGTAAGGTCGTATACAAATCATGTGGTTTTAATCTAGACTTAGCTTTCAAGCACACAATGCATCTCTTAAGCATGTTCTCAACATTTTTAAGAATATGAGGCCAATAAAAATGTGAATGCAACATGTGATAAGTCTTATCTCTACCAAAATGTCCAATTAAACCTCTCATATGAGCTTCCTCAACAAGTAATAGTCTGAGAGAACATCTAGAAATATATACTTTATCCTTATAGAACGAAAATCTTCGAAAATATAGTATTTATCACGCAATAGTGGCAAATCTTGGTCAGAATCTCGGGAAAAATTTCTGGCGTAAGGCCGAGATTTACACTACGTATAAATATCTCCAAAATCAATGTCATATACGTATAGATCCTTAATATAATAGAAACCTAAGACCTTAGAATCCATAGAAGTGATCAAAGAATATATCCTAGAAAGGGCATCAGAAACTACATTATCTTTTCCTTTCTTATACTTGATGATATATGGAAAACTTTCTATAAACTCCATCCAATTACCATGCCTCATATCCAACTTATCTTTACTCCTAAAATGCTTTAGAGACTCATGATCAGTTTTAAGGATGAATTCCTTAGGCCAAAGATAATGTTGTCATGTCTTGAAAACTCGAAATAAATAAAATAATTCCTTTTCATAGGTCGAATAATTCAAACATGCTCCTTTCAGTTTTTTCACTAAAGTAGGCAAGTGGTTTACCTTCTTGCATGAGCACTCCTCCGATGCCAATTCTTGATGCGTCACACTCAACCTCAAATGGTTTAGGGATATCTGAAAGTGCTAGAAGTGGTGCATGTGATAGTTGCTTCTTCAACTCCTTAAATGCCTTCTCATGAGCTTCTCCCCACTCATATGTTCCTCATGCTTCTTAAGGGATTTGTTGTAGATGAGAATGTCATCAAAGTAGACAACCACAAATTTTCTAATAAAGTGGCGTAGGACATGATTCATTAATCTTACAAAAGTGCTAGGAGCATTAGTTAAACCAAAATGCATAACCAACCACTCATAAAGACCAAACTTAGCATGAAACGCCGTTTTCCATTCATCTCCTTCCCGCATCCAAATTTGAGCCACTCTTAAGATCAATCTTGGAGAACAAGGTAGCTTCACTAAGCTCATCTAGCATGTCATCTAATCTGAGAATGGGGTGATGATACTTGATAGTAATGTTATTGATTGCTCTACAATCAACATACATCCTCCAAGTATTATCCTTCTTAGTGACCAAGAGAACAGGAACCGCATATGGACTCAAGCTTGCTCGAACATAGCCTTTATTCAAAATCTCTTGCACTTGATCCTGAATTTCCCGACTTTCCTATGGACTCATCCTACATGTTGGGCGATTAGGAAGTGTAGAACCTGGAATGAAATCAATTCGATGCTCAATGCCTTGAAAAGGTGGAAGACCTACAAGAATCTCATCTAAAAATTCATCATGAAACTCATCCAAAGTCCTTAAAATGTTTTGAGGTAAGGTAGCCTTGACTTCGTCACTCAAAGTCATAAGGCTTTTACATAAGCTCAGTAAAATAATATCCAAAGAAACAAAATCATCAAGAAATTCCCGTTCGGATGCTAAAAGAACTCGGTTAGTCTAAGCGGAACGAATCTCGAATTGTAAATCTCAGACAAGATTTTTGCTTTGGGGCCAAGATATGCATTGGATTGAGAATTCTTTGAACTAGGACGAGATTCTTCAGATCTCGGGCGATATTTTGTTGTTTTACCCAAGATTTCTTCTCTGGAAGGTGTTTCTCGCTCCTTTTCCTTACGCTTCTCCTTCTTCTTGTAATGTTTTGCAATATGCAAAGAAGTCATAGGTTTAAG
Organism: Fagopyrum esculentum; assembly: GCA_033239045.1. Classification (NCBI taxonomy): domain Eukaryota; kingdom Viridiplantae; phylum Streptophyta; class Magnoliopsida; order Caryophyllales; family Polygonaceae; genus Fagopyrum; species Fagopyrum esculentum. The sequence goes on from BSUD01000008.1 coordinate 13,658,929, forward strand.
AGTAATTATTGGTCCATTGAACTCAAATGAATGCTAGTTAGACATTCATGTTTGACTCTTCTATCGAATTGACATGGATGTCCTAATAAGATATGACATGCTTGCATAGGCACAACATCACAAACAATAGTATCCTCATATTTTCCTAGTGTGAAAGCAATTTTAGCTTGTCTAATAACTTTTATTTCACCACATTCATTCATCCAATGTAATTTATAAGGTCTAGGATGATAGAAAGTAGTGATTTGTAACTTAGTGATCAATTCGTCATTAGCAATGTTGCAACAACTACCACCATCAATAATCATATTGCACACCTTTCCTTGAACAAGAAATCTAGTATGAAAAGGGTTTTCCCTTTGATTATCCTCACATAGGGATATCTTACATGCAAAGTACTCCTAGAAATTAATGATTTTCCACGTTCATATTCACAACCTTCATCACTTTCACTAGTGCTATCATGTTCATGCAGTACACTGAGATGGGTATGATCATTTTCATGCTCTTCCTCAATTTCATATTGTCATTGTTGATTTAAAAATAACACCCTTTTATTAGGACAATCTCTTGGATAATGACCTCTACCTTGACATTTAAAGCATACAATATCTCTAGATCGTAAAGTAGAGTTAGAAATGCTCCCTTTATTATCATTCGAAGGCTCATTCAAAGGGTGAGACTGTGTAAATGATTTTTGGGCTGCTGGATCGGGAATTGGACATTTTCTCTCATCTTTTTGGGAACCTCGGGTGTTATCTCGGCCGAGATTAGGCTGATTTTGCTAAGATTTCCTCTCTGGCCTCCACGAACTCGATCCTTGGTTCTATCTTTTGATCTTCTTCTCTACCTTTATATCTAAATGTAGTAAGTTAGTCATTGTAGCATATGGATATAAATCAATCTCATAAGCTAATGAAGGATGCAAAATTCTAAAAATCGAGCCATAATGGACTCCTCATCCTTTTGAACGTTAGCTTTCACCATCGCCATTTACATGGTGGTGTATACTTCCTTTACAGTCATGAAACCTTGTTTAAGGTTCTCAAATCGTTGCCTCACTTCTATAGCATAGTGTTGAGGCATAAATCTAGCTTTCATTAAGGCCTGCATTTTGATAGCATGAATTATAGTCTATATTTTGAGGTTTGTTTGGACGTTTTATCTTTCATAAATCTGCTTGTTTGTTTGTGCATTATGCGATTTTGCTACCATTTCATCTACCTTTGCGAGAATCGAGGTCTACACCAAGTTTTGTTGTAATTGCAGGTAATTTGGTACGTTTTGCATCAAAAAGGAGCAAAAGGAGTCATGAGTCATTTGGAGCTACATCCAGGGAGCATAGCCATGGATTAAAGATTTACTTTGGAGCAGATTCAAGAGATTTCACATTCAGTTCTGACTCACCTCGGTTGACCAAAGATTCATCTCGACCGAGGTGATCCAGAGACGTCGACTCGACCGAGGCGAACACCTAGGACGCGGCGAGAATATTTTATTCTTGGATGAGATATTTTTAAATTTGGAAAGTGATCTTATATTTTTGGGCTTGGCTCTTGGAAGGAAGGAGATATGCAGAATCATATATTTTACCTATTTTTATGGGAAAAGATCTTTCTAAGATATCTTATCTTTGGAGGGTTATTTTCCTATAAAAAGGGTTGGATTTCCACAAATCCAAGAGCCCGCTTACACCGAAAAATCCGCTTACGGCTGGACATCACGCTATACCGTCGATCAGGGTTTTACGCAGCAGCAGCAGCATACTCCAGTTGGGAGTTTTGAAGAACCTTTTTGAAGGTTGAAGGAAGATTGAAGTCCATAGCTTTTATAGCTTTATTGGAGGGTTTTGTAAGATTGTCTTTAATTCCCTCATTGGTTGTCTTGTCTTTTTGGATTGTTATCCAAGGAACGCTTTGTTGTGATATTTGATTTAGTTATTGAAGTCTTTTCCTTAAATTCTTCTTTGTTCAAATATTCACCTTCTTCCCATATATTTAATACTTTCATAATGATGATGAGTGGCTAATTTCCTTGTGTGATTCTAGGGTGATTGGCAGAAGGTTGTGGGAAAAACAATGATAGAATAATCTTAGATTCCAGTAGGATCCTGAAAGTTCGAGTCTTTAACCTTAACCTTAAGCATCTCGTTCGGTTGATGAACATCTCGGCCGGGGTGGAATTCTTCTGACCGAGGTGGCTTATCCGATCCTAAACTGAGAGTTAAGTGTTAGAGTTTGCCAAATCCTATTCTTATTACACCTTCTTGGTTCAATGCAAGCTTAGGATGAGACTTACCCGGTAATTCCTTAGTTTGTGTATTAACGATCATAAGTGTAGGTAATAAAGGTTTATCCTTTATTGGGGTTTGAGTGTGCTTCCATCCCATCTTTGTGAGTTAGCCTGAGACTTACCCGGTAAAGGTTGATTCTATTCCCTTAGATGGCATGTTAGTTTGAGGTTATAGTTCTTTATCTTAATTCCTTGAGACTTACATGGTAATAGGAGTTACGGTTTAGGATTAGTGTGTAGTGAGACTTACCCGGTGATCTACCCCACTTTAGTAACACCTTCCCCACGCAAAAATCTCAGCTTTGTCCGCTTATCTATAGATCTTGAGTTGGAACCACAACTAGATGCTTTAATCCCTAGAATTGCATGTTTGCTTTATTGACTTCTTATTCATCTTTGATTGTGTTAATTGCTCTTGTGGTTAGTATTGACATAAGCATACCGTATTGACTTTGTTTCACCGAGTCCCTGTGATCGACCCCTGCAATTTTCTTGCTTTTACTACGATTGACCCGTACACTGCGGGTTCGCATCCTTGTTTTAAAGCTTAAGTATAGGGTTATAAATTTAAAGCTTGCACACACCGTTTGGGGCGAACAAGTTTTTGGCGCCGTTGCCGGGGACTTGGTCTAGACCAAGCCGGTACGGTTTGCTCTTGGGGCGCTTGCCCCGTTTCATCTAACCACTCTACTTGAGTGACTTTTGCAGGTTCTTTCTTAGGTATATGCGAAGAACCCGCACTGGGAAGGAAATCGTTCCTTATGATCCCGGACCAGAAAAGACATACAAGAGACGCTTAAGAGAAGCGAAGATGGCCCAACAAGACGATCGCGATCTTGCGGCCGAATTAAAAGAGACGCAAGAGCTGCTACGTCTCAGCAAGGAAGAACTAAGGCAAGAGAAGGAAGAGAATCGCACCAGGACTGCAGCTATCGAAGCAAAAATAGCAGTCATCCGAAATTAGATTCTACAGCGACCGAGGGAAGATCCTCCTGTTGATCCTCGACCGATGCAGGATCCAGTAGCTGATCTTCGACCGAGGCAGATTCCAGTACCTGACGCCCCGGCCGATGTACTTCCACCTCGGATGCCTGTCCGAGATGTTCTTCTTGCAGGAATCCCACAAACCCTAGGTCAAAGGATGGACCCTAATCAACAGCTGAGGCATCCAAGGGTGAACCTAGGAGATCCAGCGGATCATGACTACGAACTTCGACCGCAAGTTCTATCTATGATTCGCCAATGTCAATTCGGAGGGCTAGAGAAGGAGTTGCCACATCAACATCTTCAAAACTACGAGATCTTGATGGAAACCTTGCGGCCTTCCAGAATTGAAAATAACAACTACAAGCTAAGACCTTTTTACTTTTCTTTAAAAGATAGAGCTCTTACTTGGTATCAATCTCTTCCTCCAGGAAAAATCAGCACATGGGAGGAGATGACTACGGAATTCTTGACCAAATTCTTTCCCCCCTCAAAGACCGCTGAAATGAGAGGGAAGATCAATGCTTTCATCATGAAGGACAAGGAGAGCTTGTCCAAATCTTGGGAGCGGTTCAAGGACATCCTTTTGGATTGCCCACATCATGGGATTCCAAAGATCGAGTTGTTGGAGATCTACTTCAAAGGGCTGGACGGAAGCACCCAGTTCAACCTCCAACTACTCTCTGCTGGTACCGTCATGGACATGGCGATTGATGAGGCTTGGGACTTAATCGAGAAGCAAGCCTTGCACATGGAGAAATATACCCACCAAGGAGCTGAAGGTGGAGTTAAAAGAGTCAACTTTCAAGAGACTCAATCCAACAACAATCAACTCACGTCTTTAAAGAATGACGTGAAGCAATTGAAGGAGCTCTTGATGGCTCAAACTAAGAAGGAAGAGCAAGGGCAAAGGAACAACAATAACGGGTACCGTAACAACAACAACGGTCCCCGAAACAACAACTACAACAACAACAATAGAGGATCCAATAGCAACAACTGGAGGGCGAATAACCAAAATCACGGTAACAATCATTCGAACTCCAACTCTAACGATTCCTCTAACCCTTTCCTCTCTTCCCCTTCTTCTTCTTCTACTCCATTAAAGAGCCAAGGGCAAGGATCAAGTTCGTCTCAGCCGGAAAAGAAAGACGCAGTTCTGGAGGCAATCTTGATCAAGCTTAGCGCTATGGAGAATTCTATGACTTCATTTTCGAGGGCCCAAAAGTCCCTCGAACAACAACTTGCTAATAGGGCGAATGAAGCGCCAAGAGATCCAGGGAAGCTTCCAGCGAAGACGGAAAGCAACCCTAAGGGCCAATGCATGGCCATAACGACGAGGAGTGGACTCAAAACTGCAGATCCAGTACCTCGCTCGACGCAGACCACCTCGGTCCAGATCCAGTCGAAGAACACCTCGACCGAGATGCCAACCGAGGCGGAGCAACAGAAAGTAGGAGGGACGACAGAAACTTATGTTCCACCTCCTGCATACAAACCACCACTTCCATTCCCTCAGTCCAGAGCCAGAGCACATCTAGACAAGCACTTCGGTAAGTTTCTTGACTTGATGAATAAGCTACATATTAATATTCCTTTCCTTGATGCTATTTTAGGTATGCCCGCCTATGGGAAGTTCTTAAAAGAAATCTTATCAAGGAAGAGGAAGCTGGAGGATGTTGGTGACGTTTGGATGACATCTAAATCTTCGGAACTTATCAAGATCATGAAGGAAAAGATGCCACCTAAGTTAAGAGATCCCGGCTCATTTTGCATTCCCATTCAAGTTGGGGATGTCACTTGTGAAGCCCTTTGTGATCTAGGAGCCAGCGTGAGCATCATCCCGCTGGAGCTATGCACGAAGATCGGTCTTGGAGAGCCCAAGCCGGTCAAAATTCGACTTTATATGGCGGATCGCTCCATTACCCATCCCGTGGGCATTTTGGAAGACGTTCCGGTCAAGTTAGGTAACTTCTATCTACCAATAGATTTTGTTGTACTTGACATTCCCGCAGATTATCCTGTTCCTATTATTCTCGGGAGGCCATTTCTAGCAACTTCAGGTTGCAACGTGGATTGCAAGAATGCCAAGTTGAAATTCAACGTTGGTGGCGATGAGGTGGAGTTCGCACTACTTGCAGCCATGAAAGGGGAGCAGCTAACTGATGATATCTTCAACATCTACGATGAAGAAGAATCAAGAGAATTGGTGAGCTCTATCCTTGTTAATGATCCACTCGAAAGAGTTATTAGCTTCAGTTTGATGGAGGAAGGTATAGATGCTTCTTGTGATGCAGATATACGGAGCTTAAGGGCACTGGAAGAGGATCCAGGAGCTAAAACTGAGAAGCTCATTCAGGAGACGAAGATCCCCAGTTTCGGATCCAGTAGCAGTACCTCGACCGAGGCACTTTCTGGACTGAGCGAGGCGACCGAAGAACATCTCGGTCAACGCCTATGCGCCTCGACCCAGGTCGATGGCGAGACGATTCCAGCTGAGACTTCCGAAAGTCCAGTTTCTGACACCACTCTACTGGAAGGAGGAAGCAAGGGTCCCTCTCAGAAAGCACCCCCAGTTGTGGAGCTTAAACAACTCCCTAGTCACTTGAGGTATATCTTTCTTGGACCGGATTCTACTTATCCCGTTATTGCAAGCGCTTCCCTTACCGAATCTGAATTGTCTAAATTAATGCATGTCCTGAGAAAGCATCGAAAGGCTATAGGTTATACCACGGATGATCTTATTGGCATTAACCCTTCTTTCTGCATGCATAGAATTCTAATGGAAGATAATCATAAGACTTCACGGGAACCTCAAATACGGTTAAATCCGATCATGAAAGAGGTTGTGAAGAAGGAAGTTCTTAAGTTGTTGGATGCAGGTATTATTTATCCTATCTCGGACAGCAAGTGGGTTAGCCCGGTGCATGTCGTTCCGAAGAAAGGAGGGATGACCGTTGTGACGAATAAGAACAACGAGTTGATCCCAACGAGGACCGTTACGGGCTGGAGAGTTTGCATCGACTATAGGAAGCTGAACACGGCGACTCGGAAGGATCATTTTCCGCTTCCCTTCATCGATCAAATGCTCGAACGGTTGGCCCAGCATTCACACTTTTGCTACTTGGACGGCTATAGTGGATTCTTCCAGATTCCTATCCATCCGGATGATCAGGAGAAGACCACTTTCACTTGTCCTTGGGGGACGTTTGCCTATCGGAGGATGCCATTTGGATTGTGCAATGCACCCGCTACCTTCCAGCGATGCATGATGGCTATCTTTTCCGAGTACATAGAGGAGATCATGGAGGTATTCATGGATGATTTTTCTGTATATGGTTCCTCTTTTGATGATTGCCTATCTAACCTTTCTCTAGTGCTTAAAAGATGTGAAGACACTAACCTTGTTCTGAATTGGGAGAAGTGTCATTTTATGGTTAATGAAGGCATTGTGCTAGGACACCTCGTTTCTAATCGAGGTATTGAGGTCGATCGGGCTAAGATCGAGACTATTGAGAAACTCCCTCCTCCTTGTTCTGTTAAAGGTGTGAGGAGTTTTCTCGGGCGTGCAGGTTTCTACAAGAGATTCATCAAAGACTTCTCTAAGATTTCTAAACCTCTAACTAACCTCTTGAATAAAGATGTTGTTTTTGAGTTTTCACAGGAGTGTCTTGATGCTTTTTACAGGATTAAGGAAGCGTTGACCTCCGCTCCCATTATCCAACCTCCTGATTGGACCTTGCCCTTTGAGGTCATGTGTGACGCTAGTGATGTAGCCGTAGGAGCGGTGCTTGGACAGAAGAAGGATGGGCGGACCACCGCCATTTATTATGCTAGCAAGACGCTAGATGAAGCACAACGCAACTACGCTACCACCGAGAAGGAGTTATTGGCGGTTGTATATGCTTTCGAGAAGTTTCATTCCTATCTAGTGGGGGCGAAAGTCATTGTCTACACCGACCATGCAGCCATTCGTTATTTGTTGGCTAAGAAAGATGCCAAGCCGCGCCTTATTCGATGGATTCTCTTGCTTCAAGAGTTTCATCTAGAGATCCGCGATAAGAAGGGATCCGAGAACTCAGTTGCGGATCACCTCAGCCGGCTACCGGAATCTTCCCGCGAGACGGACGACCCACCCATAGACGATTCATTCCCCGATGAGCATTTGCACTTGTTGGAGCGTTTGATGGATTTACTTACTTCACCCCACGATGGAGGTGAAGTATGGGGTGAGGGCACCTCCCATCTCGTTTGAGACGCAGTATGGTCCAGCTAGCGACCTTAAATCAAGCGCTTCTTGGGAGGCAACCCAAGGTATTGCTTTCTTTTCCTGTTTTCTAGTCTAGCTTAGATAGTTTTTGTTTTTGCTTTGCTTTGCTTTGTTTTTGGCGTTCTGGACAGACAACAGGGAATATCTAAGGAAGGAGCATAACTGGAAGAACAGAAGTTCGAGATTTTGAGAGGACAGAAGCATCTCGGTTACTGTTAGAGCACCTCGACCGAGTTGATTCTTGAGCAACTGAGGCGACTAGGGTTTCTGCAGAACCACCTCGGTCCGTACCACCTCGGTCCAGTCGAGACCATCTCGACCGAGGTGACAGCAGATTCAGGAACGGTATAAATTGGGAAAAAAATTTATTTTTACCTTTTTATCTTCTTCACCTCAACAGCAGCGACAGTCCACTTCGCTCTCTCTCAAATCTTGCTCGTTTTCGAAGATTTCTGCTTCTAAACTGCGATTGAAGGGTAGAGGAACCGATTGCAACAACAGATCTGCAAGAAAATCGAACGAATCGACCGAAACGAGGTAAAATAAGTCGAAACCCTAACTCGTTCATTCGCTTCGATTTGGGCTTTGGTTGCCCTTGATTCTGCTGAGAAAGGATTTAAGTACCCCTTAGGAAGCAATTGTAGTGATTTTGGGGGGAAAAGAACTGAATTTCTGAGAATTGAAATCGTAACTGCTGCGCCTCGGTCCGGACGAACTGCATCTCGACCGAGGTGATTCTTGAGGCTTGTCAGTGACCGAGGTGGTCTGACAATGTTGAGTGAAAATGAGTTCCGATCGTCGCCTAGCCCTGAGAGACAGATCTTCACCCTCCCCTTCTTCTTCTTCTTCCCATCCTTACCGCCCGGTTATCCACGAGAGATGCCGGGTAGACTATGAGCGGATAGCTAGCCGTCCAGTTATCGCACCACGATTTCTGGACGTGTCGGCCTTTGATTGCCTAGGGTTAGATGCTGACCTTAGGAGGATGATTGCTACTGTGGGGCTGGATCAGTTTACTGAGATCCGAGCCTCAGCTTATTTGGAGCCGACCTTAGAGTTTGTTAGCTCCTTCTCCTACCTCCCCACAGACCAGTCTGTGAAGTACCGGTTGATGAACCGGAACTTTATAGTTCCTTTAGAGATATGGAGAGAGATTTTTGGCTTTTCTGAGCCCACCGCCACCGACTTCCCCTCCCGATCCGTAGCTAGGGAGTTCTGGGGGCAGATTGCCCATATTACTGAGCATGCAGACAGATGGCGCCCTGGAGATTCCAGGGAGAAGGTCATCTTCCACCCAGCTTTCAGACTAGCCCACAGGATATTTAGCGAGACACTTCTGGCGCGTACTGAGACGCCCCAGAAGATCCGACAGGGCGAGCTCTTCAGCCTCTACTGCATGGTTACAGGAGGTTTCCCAGACTTTGGCTTGCTCTTGGCAGAGGATCTGCACAGGATCAAGGCCAAGGCGAAGGGAGACATTTGCTGCGGAGGTCTAGTCACCCATATCGCTACCTACCACGGGATGGACCTCAGTGTTTGCACGATGGCGGCGGCTCCGAAGCCGCTTGGATTACAGGAGATGATCACACGGAGGATTCTAGTTCCCCGTGGTTTGACCACTCCTTATGTTGCTATGCCTTGGGAGCGGACTGCACCGCAGGGGATCCGCTGGTCTGCACAGTTCACAGTCTTTGATCCGCATTACTGGCAGACAGCTTGGGCTACACTGATGGAGGATCATAGAGAGGCAGCAGCTGCCCCGGCTGAGGAGGAGGAGGACGACGATGATGAGGAGACGGTGGACGAGAGAGATGGTGGAGTCCCGATGGATACAGGGACGGATACTGCAGGTCCGAGCGCGCCACCGATCATCGACTTGGATGATGAGGAGGATACTGAGCCTACACCTGCTGCACCTCCCGCTAGATCTGCTAGACGTCGGACACGCCGTCATAGAGACACGGAGGCTCATCGTCGGATCGATGATCTGACTGACCAGATGATAGATTCTTATGCTGCCCTTACTGTGGACATGCATGAGAGATTTGCTACCCACCACCGACAGATTGACAGCTGGACTCAGCAGATGTTAGAGGGGCAGCACTATCAGCGTAGGATGATGGAGCTACAGTTCCAGCAGACTATGGGCTATCCGTTCGACCCGACACAGTATCCGTATGTGCTACCACCACCACCGCCGGATCAGGATTACTGAGGAGCTGCAGGATTTTCTTTATTTTCTTTTATGCAGTTCAGCTATTTATCCGGTGAGTTCTCTCATTTTCAGACTTTTTATTTGACCCACTGGGACAGTGTGTCTCAAGTATGGGGTGTTTGTACTTATCTGACTACGTGATGTATTTATTCCGACTACTTTTGATGTATTACATTACTATTTATCGGATATTCTATTTTATGCTTCACTTCTGCATTTATATGATTATCTGATATTACATGCATACCTACAGGTTATTTGATTGATAAAAACGTCGAAACCGAAAAAAAAAATGGTTTTTAAAAAAAAAATTTTGACCTCGACCGCGGAGATCTTGGCCAAACGAGGCATTTCACCTCGGTTGAACCAAGAACATCTTGACCGAGGTGCGTAACAGAAAGTTTTCGAAAACAATTTTGTGTTACTTATCTGGATATGATCTCAGTGAAGATTCTGTTTACCTACTGGTTTTAAATTCTTTATGTGTTTGAAAGGTTTTATAATATGTTTAAGTTGCTAAATGCTTTGTATGAAATTATTAGCATGTTTAATACTTTGTTTTTATCCAAATTATGTTGAATTTGAAGGTTGACACCGCAGGTTAAGTTCTCTCACTTTCTTCTTGGAAAGACCAAGGCAATTCATTCTCTTCTTCTTCTTCTTCTTCTTAATCATGCTTAACCCCTCATATACATTTTGCCTCCCTTTACCTATCCGGGAATTTGGAAGCAAGCGAAGTGGTGAAAGCAAGTGGAGTTAAAGTTGAGAAGTGGCTGGAAGTGAAAGTGTTAGAAAGCAATAATAGGTTTGGGGAAGTCAATCATGAAGATGAGTAACTCGGCACCATTCACATAGCCGGGTGTTTGTGTCTTGCCAAAGTCGGATTGAGCGATATTCCTAACGGGTCATGGTATGTGCATCAAGGGTTTGATGCATCTCGAGAAATTGATGATTGCAGATTTCCTAGGCTTCGGTTATTGTGCACCTCTGTCCATGCATCCCAAAAAGTAAAGTAAAAAAAAATGTGAGATAAGCGAAGCTTATTGGTGGAAGATGTTGCAAGTCAAAGTGGAAGTGAAGTTCATCCTTTTCCCGGATTCTAGCACCACATTACCTTACATACATCCCTACCCTACACGTTTTTTGACCTTTTCTTTTGGGAAGCCCTTGAGACCTTGAGCTTGTTGATTGACTTAGCGGATTAAATCAGATTATACATGATTAATTTTGATAATTATGATTTATTATACATTCTATAATTTTATGCAAAGATGAACAACTTTCCTATATTTATAAAATGTTTTGATCATATTGAGTTTTTAAATTCCAGGAAGTACTCTCTTAGAGTGATCTATGGTAGTTGCACACCATAAAATGTTTTTGAAAGACTTTTCATTGATTTTCTTGACTTATAATCCATTCTATCTTATCTTTTATATGAGGGACTTGCTTGGGGACAAGCAAGGGCTAAGTATGGGGTATTTTGATAGCATGAATTATAGTCTATATTTTGGGGTTTGTTTGGACGTTTTATCTTTCATAAATCTGCATGTTTGTTTGTGCATTATGCGATTTTGCTACCATTTCATCTACCTTTGCGAGAATCGAGGTCTACACCTAGTTTTGTTGTAATTGCAGGTAATTTGGTACGTTTTGCATCAAAAAGGAGCAAAAGGAGTCATGAGTCATTTGGAGCTACATCCAGGGAGCATAGCCATGGATTATAGATTTACTTTGGAGCAGATTCAAGAGATTTCACATTCAGTTCTGACTCACCTCGGTTGACCAGAGATTCATCTCGACCGAGGTGATCCAGAGACGTCGACTCGACCGAGGCGAACACCTAGGACGCGGCGAGAATATTTTATTCTTGGATGAGATATTTTTAAATTTGGAAAGTGATCTTATGTTTTTGGGCTTGGCTCCTGGAAGGAAGGAGATATGCAGAATCATATATTTTACCTATTTTTATGGGAAAAGATCTTTCTAAGATATCTTATCTTTGGAGGGTTATTTTCCTATAAAAAGGGTTGGATTTCCACAAATCCAAGAGCCCGCTTACACCGAAAAATCCGCTTACGGCTGGACATCACGCTATACCGTCGATTAGGGTTTTACGCAGCAGCAGCAGCATACTCCAGTTGGGAGTTTTGAAGAACCTTTTTGAAGGTTGAAGGAAGATTGAAGTCCATAGCTTTTATAGCTTTATTGGAGGGTTTTGTAAGATTGTCTTTAATTCCCTCATTGGTTGTCTTGTCTTTTTGGATTGTTATCCAAGGAACGCTTTGTTGTGATATTTGATTCAGTTATTGAAGTCTTTTCCTTAAATTCTTCTTTGTTCAAATATTCACCTTCTTCCCATATATTTAATACTTTCATAATGATGATGAGTGGCTAATTTCCTTGTGTGATTCTAGGGTGATTGGCAGAAGGTTGTGGGAAAAACAATGATAGAATAATCTTAGATTCCAGTAGGATCCTGAAAGTTCGAGTCTTTAACCTTAACCCTAAGCATCTCGTTCGGTTGATGAACATCTCGGCCGGGGTGGAATTCTTCCGACCGAGGTGGCTTATCCGATCCTAAACTGAGAGTTAAGTGTTAGAGTTTGCCAAATCCTATTCTTATTACACCTTCCTGGTTCAATGCAAGCTTAGGATGAGACTTACCCGGTAATTCCTTAGTTTGTGTATTAACGATCATAAGTGTATGTAATAAAGGTTTATCCTTTATTGGGGTTTGAGTGTGCTTCCATCCCATCTTTGTGAGTTAGCCTGAGACTTACCCGGTAAAGGTTGATTCTATTCCCTTAGATGGCATGTTAGTTTGAGGTTATAGTTCTTTATCTTAATTCCTTGAGACTTACCCGGTAATAGGAGTTACGGTTTAGGATTAGTGTGTAGTGAGACTTACCCGGTGATCTACCCCACTTTAGTAACACCTTCCCCACGCAAAAATCTCAGCTTTGTCCGCTTATCTATAGATCTTGAGTTGGAACCACAACTAGATGCTTTAATCCCTAGAATTGCATGTTTGCTTTATTGACTTCTTATTCATCTTTGATTGTGTTAATTGCTCTTGTGGTTAGTATTGACATAAGCATACCGTATTGACTTTGTTTCACCGAGTCCCTGTGATCGACCCCTGCAATTTTCTTGCTTTTACTACGATTGACCCGTACACTGCGGGTTCGCATCCTTGTTTTAAAGCTTAAGTCTAGGGTTATAAATTTAAAGCTTGCACACACCGTTTGGAGCGAACACATTTATTCCCAAGTGTTGATATCCTTCGAACTCCAATGCAACAAGTTGGATCTTCCTTTGCTCATTAAACTTATGTCAAGAATAAGTTTGTTCAATTTTAGTCTCCCATTCCATTTAAACGTCTGAGTTGCATTTGCCTTCAAAACTTGGAATTTTGACCTTAACCTTTCAAATTTTGTCATTATCTAGGGGAGGTCTAAAGTGCTCATAGTCACGACCTCTCCTAGGGTTATGATGATGTCTAGGATAGTCTCTTCACATGCCCTCTTCATCTTCATCTCCTAATTCCTAAAAATCTCCACCAAAATTTGGAATGTTAGATGCAATTAAAAGAGGATTGGGATGCGTAATGCATGACCCTTGGGGGGGGGGGGGGGGGGG
>BSUD01000008.1:13672341-13826992 GCA_033239045.1 Fagopyrum esculentum
GGGGGGGGGGGGGGGGGGGGGGGGGGGGGGGGGGGCGCTCAAGGGTGGAATGGGGGTGTGTGGTATAGGTGGATGGTGTGAGCTTCCATATAAGTCATACACAGATCTCGGGTCAAATCTCGGGTAAGATTCTGGACGAGACTCTTCAATGGGACGAGATTCTAACTTCTCCATCCGTTCAACTAATGTGGAAACCGTAGCCATGAGTTATTTAGCATATCCAAGGTGATTTGGGACCACCTTTGATAGCACCTACATTACATGGACCTCTCACTAATCCAAGAGTAGGAGATGCTCAAGGGAAGGTTGCTTGCAAGATACGAACATGGGAGGATCCGAGAGAGTGGAAGATTGCATTGAAGATGCAAAACCTCGGCCAACAACATGAAATCTCGCCGAGATTTCAACCGAGATTTCCATTTTGTCGAGAATAACAAGATCCGTTGAGATCTTATCTATCTTTATAATTTTTATACTTTTTATCTCTCAACCATTTAAAAGGAATTTGTTAGTTTTTGATCTTATTTTTAGGATTATTTTTAGATTATCTTTTAGAATAGATTTTTTATCTTTTAGAATAATCTCTCCTATAAATAGCCTTATAGGGTGAGATTATTAGGTAGTTTAGTTGTGATTATTGATTTCCACATTATTGTGAGATACTTGTGACTTTTCTCACGGAGTTTACATTTTATCATTTCTATTCAATCAAAAGGATATTTTTTTGATTGAAAAGTTGTGAACCTTTGCTAGATTGTTCTGATGTGTGTTAATCTTGTTGAAGATTGGTACTACTAGTCAAATTAGGCCCTCCTTGTGCTTGTCTTATCCAAAAGGCTTGTGTAAGGTTAAAGAAGGAATGGTGAAAGGTAATTCTTTGTTATGGGTTCCCATAATTGGTCAAAGTTCTTTGCAAGTCTAATTATAGTCCTATCTTCCTATACTTATCATATTTCATTTCATTAGTCATCTTCTTATCTTTCCATATCATTCGTTATTCTACATCATGAGTTTTGATAAATCTCAGACTGATCGTCATAAAATCTCATCCGAGATTTCTTTGATTTAACCGAGATTTTCTTCTGTTGAGGAATTTTAATCTAGATTGGAAATTGCGGCATCATTCCCGCATCAAAGTGGTATCAGAGCTAACTGATTGAAGTCCAACCATACATCAAAGATTTGATCTTTTTATTGAGTTTTCTTTGAGTCACATAAAAATCAAGTCTTTTGTGTTTGCCATCTCTTTTGAGATTATTTGAGCTTAACGTGTGTTGTCTTGTGGTATCAGAACTAACTGCAGGTTTGAAGCCACAATTCCTGATCTAGATTGAAAGTCCACGAACTGCCTCAAAGAAGGAATCTCGGTCAAGAATCTTAGGCAAGATTTTGGTGTTTGGCCGAGATTTATGCAACTTTAAAACCAAAGAACGTGAGTTTGATGGATTGACAATGGATGGATAAGAAGATGATTATATGGAATGAAATTAACGAAAAATATAGGAAGATAAAAACCAAGGTATTCCCGCAAAGAACCTTGACCAATTATGTTTTAAAACACCTTAACGAAGAGCTTACCTTAACCCTCACTTCTTTATCCTTACACAAGTCTTCTAGATAAGACAAGTACAAGAAGGGACTAGAATTGACCAGGAGCACCAACCATTAAGAATATTTACACACACAAGCACAACCTAGCAAGGACTCACAACGATTCAATCAAAGGCTCTCTCTTTTGATTGAATATGAACAAATAAAACACAAACTTTGTAAGCAAAGCAACGAGTTCACACAATATTGTGGAATTATTAATCAAATTAAATCAACCTATGAATCTCACCTTCTAAGGCTATTTATAGGGGAGATTCTCCTACAAAAGATAACAAATCTGACTAAAAGATAGGATCAAAAATGAACAAATACCTTTAGAATGTTTTAGATTATTTAAAGGTATTAAAATATTAAAAAATATCTATAACTAATGAGATCACGGCTAGATCTTATAACTCTCGACATGAGCCAAATTTCGGTCTATCAGTACAAATTTTGGGCGAGATTTTGGTCCTTAGGGCCGAGATTTCTTCTCTAGAACTCTTTCCTTGTCCTAGTGACATTCTATGCTTGCTCGATCATCTTGGGTCTAGTATGGTCCTTCCATATTAGCCAAAAATGTCACTAAAAGAGATCTAGGTATGAGTGAGGTTTCTTTAAGTGCACATGTTGCCAATAAGGTAGCAACTTCATCATGGATGGTCTTTTCTCTTGTACTAGTGATAGTTCCTTCCATTGTGGGACTCAAAGATGATGTGGTTGTATTCTTATTCAATGTCTTGACCTTGGACCTAGTGATTGGTCCTTGAGGTGGTGTTGGGGATGGTCCTTCATCATACAAGATGTTCAACTTCGAAGTTCCGAGAGACAAAGTGTAATATATCTTCAAAGTTGAAGGTGAAATCAAAGGATCAAGGTTCGTGTAATATCCGGAATTTTTATTCCGTTTATTTCTATAACAAACCCGATTTCGATCAGTTGACCCATATCTGTCTACTTAGTTAGACACATTATTATAAAATTTATCATTTTATGTAGCTTCCCTTCACATAAAATGATAGGATCTTTATAAAATTTATCATTTTATGTAGCTTACCTTCACATAAAATGATAGGATCATTATAAAATCTATCATTTTATGTAGCTTACCTTCACATAAAATGATAGGATTATTATAACCAATCCTAAACTATAACATGATCCGTATCCATCTATTCCGTAGCCTACCAGTTTCCGATCCCTTGACTTCACAAAAAATAATAAGTTTAGCCCCAAACCCTAATTTAGAATATGACTCGTCGTTGACAAGTCTGTGACGAAGCTGTGACAAGGCCTAGACAAGTCTGTGACGAAGCTGTGACAAGGCCTGGACAAGTCTGTGACGAAGCTGTGACAAGGCTAGACAAGGCTGTGACGAGTCTGTGACAAGCCCAGACAGGCTGTTGACAGCCCAGGTTGCCAGCGCCAGCCCAGCCTGCCCAGCAGCAGCTTGCCCAACGCCCAGAAGCTTGACAGCAGCTTGCTCAGCCCAGCAGCGCCCATCTTGCCCAGCCCATGACAACAGCAAGGAGGGAGTGCTAGCCTGCTCGCTGAACCCGGAACTCCAGCCCACTGTAACCTCGTTCTGGCCCAGTAAAGCAGCAACCCGCAGCCTTCTTCAGCCCAGCTACATGAGGAGACAGAATCTCGCCCTCTCCTCTTCTGTAACCGTCTATCTCCTAACGTATCTCCACAAATCTCGCCCTCTCCTCTTCTACGTTATTTCTTTCCTCTTCTGCGTTTATTTTCTTCCCTCAAATCTCTCGAACGCTATCCTACAAGCTGTCCAGATTCATCGACCATTTTTCTCTGCAGCAGCGTGCCACCTCTGGCTCTCCTGACTCCCTATCATCAGACGAAGGCGCAACAGCGAACAGCCGGACACAGTTTCTGCATACGACATTCCTGAGTAGCCAGACGAGGAGAGTGCTTCACACACCTGCAACAAACATGTGTCTAGTCGGACCTCTCTTCCTATTCAGATCTAACTGTAAACACAAGTAAGCAACATCTCTTTTCCTTCTGATCATATACAACAAAAGATATAATCCAAATCATTCGGTTTCTCCCCTTACACCTCTTGAATCGAGCATCGGTTGGAGCCAAGAGTTGTTTGTGTCACGTGGAAGCAGAAGAGGAGGCGCCAATACCTGAGGCATCCCTAGTCCGGCCAGAACGAGATAGAACCTTGCTTAAACAGCAAGTGTAGCAGCCTTAGAAAGCCTTCTGTATAGAGGTAACTAAAAGGCTAATGTATGATCTTGTGTATGTGTACCGATTCTTTAGGACTGGAATGATGTGTTGTTGTAGTTCGGCCTTGAACATGGGTTAGGTTGGTAATGGGTAGCTGCAGAGTTATATAAACATAAGGGTAGAAACAAAGGACTGCTGTAAATACAACTCTTTTTCCTTCAGTTTTTAAGTTAGAAACTTCCCATTTTGTCGACCAATGTTAAGGAGTTACAATGAAGATCCACCGTTGAAATTTTAATAGATGATAGATGGATATATGTAGTTTAGTATGTTAAAATTTGAGAAGGAATGAACGGTCGGATTAGAAGTTATAGGCTTCCGAAGTTGAGTAGTTAAGCAGTTTTTGTAAACTTGGATTTTTGGTTAAGTATAGGAATGGTAAGTGTAGTAGCCAACTTTGAGAATTTTTATAAAAATAATGGATGAACAGTTTTGAGAAATTCTTGCTCCTAAGAGTAGATGGAACATCATAGATGATCTAGAGAATTATTTCGAAATTTTTATAAGCTTTTACGAATTTTATATTTGAAACCGAAGTTAGACCTTTACGATCTTTCGGAAAATAGGAAAATAGGAAAAGTGCCAGTTTGTAACCAAACTAAACTTTAGGAGTTAGAATAGGACTGTAGGGTCTCAAATAGGAGTTTAGACATGAATTTCGAAAAATTTGGAAGTTTCGGGACTAAGGGTAAAAGGGTCATTTTTCCATAAATTAGACTTGTAATTAGTTATGTCCTATTACGATCTTCTATCTTAGAAGTCTTAGACTTCTAATTACGTTGGAGTGTGCTAATGCACTTATCTCCTTTGGCAGGCAACTGAGTTGCTACAGTTTACAGAGCGAGTTTGGTTTACAGAGAGTCGAGATTTACAACAGGTAAGTCCTTTGGGCTTACTTAGTTGACTTCCGAATATGAGCATGAATGATGATAGTGGTGTGTGATTAAAATGTTTAGAGTTATAGGTTGTGATAGATATTTACCGACCTATACTTGGCCTAAGAGTAACGGGCGGTGGCATTCTGCTCAGTTAGCTTGCGGGCGCTGGGGGTTTCTTTAGGGACTAGTCCATACTCGGTTTGTAGTGATGCTACCGGCAGAGGTCAGCTAGACCTACACCCAGTTGGATAAGGAACGGAGGCGAGAACTGTTAATAGCTCTTGTGCCACAACTGTAAAATTGAATAAGATGAATCACCTAAATAATAGATAATAAACGGTTGAGTGCCAGCATGATGTTTGTTTATCATTTTTCTGCGTGTGTTTGTGCTGTTGTTATTCTACTTATATTTGGATAGTTAGCTAGAAGTTGTTATTTTGTGTAGACTTACCACAGGTTAGAGCAGATGCCGAGTGATCCGGATGGTAGTGGTCAGCCGGGGTATCGTACTTTTAGGACGTGTTGCAGTTTCTTTATTTGTGGGATTTCCAGTTGGACCTTGGTTCTTTTCTTTCCTTCCGTACTTTGTTTTCTTATGTTTTCCGGCTGTTAGTTATTCTGGTCACATTCATACATTGTTAAGATTTATTTTATGATTTGTGGTTTTCCTTATCTGTGCCTTGTTGTAAGATCTTGTTAAGTTGTTGTCAAACTAAGGTCGGGACCCACTGTGCGGTCCTAACCAGTAACTCCCCGAGTTGTAAAATTTGGGGGTGTTACAACATGGTATCAGAGCTCTAGGTTGGCAACAATAGCACTTGAAATCTTCTAAAAAGGTCATATAAGTAAATAAACAGAACCCCAAAGGGGTCTGAGTTTTCCAAAGAAGATTTTGGTTTTAAAATGCATACATAGTCGGGTTGGGATAGAAAGTACGGATGACCACCACTACCTCTGCGGATCTCGGTATTCTTAGTATTATTATTATAGACTTCTACTATTATGATAGATTAGTTAGATTATAATTGTAGTTGTTACCGTTCGTGCAGATGGCACGTACTAGGGCTACACCAGTGACTGGCCGAGGTAGGGGTCGTCCCCCCTTCCCCCAGTTAGACAGGATCTAGCTGATAGCACCCCTACTGTTAGAGGCGTGGTCGTGGGGGTAGACCTCCACTAGGGAGAGGTCGAGGACGAGTTCCTCGAGAGGATCCACCTGCAGCAAGCATACTAGAGGCTGATGTGGAAGAGGTAGCTGAGAGTGTAGGCCCCGAGGTCAGGCATGAGACCGCCGCTAGGTCTGGAGCGCAGGGAGCACGTTCGACTGAGTCAGGACGTGTTTCTATTGGAGCATCGGAGTATAGCGAGTACAGAGCATACGTCGAGCGTATGGAGGAGGCTGCCAGAGTTGAGAGGCTTACCCAGGTACCACCGGTTGTATCGGCTAGGTCAGCTCAGGTGACACAGGGAGTGTCTCAGGTGCCGGCTGTACTTGAGAGGAGAGCTAATGCTGATAGAGCGCCTGCTGGGTCTAGAGCACCGAGACCGGATGAGTGGTTGAAGGCTTTCAACTCTCGGAAGGTTCCCTCATTCAGTGGAGAAATAGGGCTAGAGGTGGAGCACTGGATAGGGAAGATAGAGACTACTTTAGAGGCAATACGGTGCCCCGAGGATCGACAGGTGGATTTGGTGCAGACATGTTTCACAGATGATGCTCATTCATGGTGGCGTACCATTCGTAGCCGAGTCACCAGTTGGGAGCAGATGAGGAACATTGTTAGGGACAGGTACTGTCCTGTCTCGCTGAGGAGGGAGAGATTCCAGGATTTCATTGAGGCGGGATTTGAGGATATCCCGATTGCTGCCGCCATAAAGAAGTTTCAGAAGGAGTTGACCCTACTTGGACCAGCTGCACCTCCGGAAGAGCAGCATGTTTACCTTTTCTCCAGGAGATTGAGAGAGAGTACTCGATCATATCTGGCAGGGTTCCGCTGTGAGACCTTGTCTGACTATCAGGATAGGGCCTCTGCTTATGAGAGAGATAGGCCAGCTTCGAGGAAAGCAGTTCAGTCTAGTGGGCCGGATAAGCGGCAGAGGACAGGACATGCTGGTAGCAGTGCAGCAGTAGCAGGTTATGGTTGAGGACAGACTCAGGGGAGGTCCAGTTACCACCCTACAGTTCAGACTTCCAGTAGGGATCGACAGTGCTTTAACTGTGGTAGCCGTGATCACATTAAGACAGATTGCCAGAGACCACCTACCACTTGCTTCACTTGTGGGAAACCGGGACACAGAGCTACCTTCTGCCGTCAGGGTAGGGCCCCTTCCCAGCAGGGATCTTCTCCTGCAGGTGCTGAGAAGAGTGTACAGAGACCTCCTCTGTACCGAGAACCGAGTCAGCAGCAGCAACAGCACCGGGCTCCAGGACACCTTGCTTCATACAGTACGGCACAGGGATCAGGTCGTGGTAGGGGACGTGGTAGTACCACTGACACCAGAGGAGGACCATCGAGAGTGTTCGAGTTGAGGAGCAGTGAGCAGCCTACAGCACCTGAGACCACAGGTACTATTTGGATCCATGACTTACCTGTGCGAGCTTTATTTGATACGGGTGCTACGCACTCCTTTATATCAGATGCATGTGTAGATAGGTTGTCCTTAGCTACAGTAGAGGGTGTAACTTTTGTGGTTGGGTTATGTTACGCTAAGATCGTGATGCGCAAATGGGTTTTAAATTTATAACTCGATATATTTATCCTAACTCCTAGCGAAACCCGCAGTGTACGGGACGTTTGTAGTAGGGATAGTATTCCGAGGTCGAACACAAAGACTAAGGTGAAATTGATTCGATTTGTGATTGAGTTTAGTAAAGACCTATGTTGAAAGAAAAGAAAGAAATAAAGAAATGAAAATCTCAAATGTTTTTGGTTGGTTTTTGGTGATCAATCAAAGATCACAATTCATGCAAAGTAAACAATCAACTAAACTATGAATCAACACAAATAAACAAGCTAAACAAGATATAGATCAAAGAAAGAAAAGACGGATTCTAGGGGTTGGAAGTTCCGGTTATGGCATAGGACTCAAGCTATCTATTCATTCCTTGGATTAACTATGTTGGGGTTAAGTGTTTCTAGATTGGGATC
The DNA here is from genome assembly GCA_033239045.1 of Fagopyrum esculentum. Lineage (NCBI taxonomy): Eukaryota > Viridiplantae > Streptophyta > Magnoliopsida > Caryophyllales > Polygonaceae > Fagopyrum > Fagopyrum esculentum. The sequence continues at coordinate 13,680,209 of BSUD01000008.1, forward strand.
AATCACCGGGTAGGTCTCATGATCCACTAGTCCATTCCCTAGTTCTCATTACCGGGTAAGTCTCTAAGAACCTAAGGGACGGAATTCTACTCAAACCGGATTGTTATCTAAAGATCCAACCTATCCTCACCGGGTAAGTCTCGGAAGGGTTAGTCTTAAGCTACCATCCAGCACACTTAATCCAATGGCGGCTTATTAGGCTCACCACTACCTAAGGTTTGTTATCTTTGGAATCTAAGAGTAAGGATTACCGGATAAGTCTCTCCTAACACTTAGTGGCTAACTCTAGGTCACCCTAGGATAGATTTAACTCAACAAACACTTAGGATTTCAACATTCTATCAATCTAAGACTAGATCCACCGAACCAGGGAAAATCACGGTTTGTTCTACCTAAACCACGGCCGTGGTTTGCCAAGAACTACCCGTGATTTCTAACAGAGGCTACGTTTATGCACACAAGTCATCCAAAGATAAATCTAAGTCCGTCCTATCATAGCCCTAGCCATAACCATCCTTTCCTTACCCTAGAATCACATCTATTTAGCCTACAACGTTCATAATAGAAATCGAAACAAGCAAACACAAAATCATGACATCCATTTGCAAGATGATGAAGGAAAAGAGATGAACAAATGAACTAAAACAAACCAAGCTGAAAATAGAATTAGAGTAACTCACAATCCTTCTTAAAGAAGGTTCAAATGGTTCATACAACTCTAGAAATAGAATCCGGAATTCTTCACTACAAAAACTATCAAAGTGTGGTAATGGTGTGTGTTCTTCTTCTCCTCTTCAATGGAGCTCTTCTTCTTCCTTTTTGACACTTTCCTTCCTAGAAAGACTTCTTGTTGAGAGAATATTTTTGTTAGAGGATAATGGATAATGGAGAGCTGCTCCAAGATGCCCTTCTCAGCCAATGAAGGACCACTTTTATAACAAATTTTTGCATGAGCTGGCCATGAGAGTCGTGGCACAGCTGTCACAAGAATCTGGCAAAATTCACGGGTAGAACCACGGTCGTGGTCTTGGTCTAGACCGTGGTTTGCTCCCGAATCTTCTTCTAGGCTTGATAAGTCATGGTTTGGTGCATGGCTTGTGTTGGCAAGGTTCCATGAGTCCTCCTTAGCCCTTAGCTTGTGTCCTAATGATTCCGAGAGTGTGTCATCTAGATGAACGATCCTCAAACGTATCGTTTTAGCTCCTAAATCTCCCGAAATACCTACAAAGCAACGCACAAGTCCGCGTAGACGTCTATCTCGACAAAGTACGTGAATTGAGTGCAAACGTCGTGAACTAGTGCTAAACCATGAATGAATGAGTGAGAAATCTATCTAAATGATTACCTAAAACTAAGCAATAAATCGTGTTATCAGGTTACCAGATGGGGGTAAGGTTAGAGGATCCCGAGAGATTTATGACTGCCCTATTCATCTGGGAGGCCGGATTTGGTTAGTAAATTTTCTAGTCATGCCCTTAGCACATGAGGACGTGATATTGGGGATAGATTGGATGACTAGACATGGAGCCATCTTAGATATTGGTAGGAGAACTGTGACTGTCGCCATTGAGGAGGGTCACAGAGTGATATTCCAAGGTTGGGACCTCGGAAAGTCCGGCACAGTTATCAGCGCAGTGAGAGCAGCCAGATTGATAGCACAGGGTTGCGAGGCCTTCTGGTGTTATGCCATGAAGGAGTGCAAGAGCCTGACAGTAGAGGAGATACCAGTTGCATGCGAGTTTGCAGAGGTATTCAGTGACGACTTACCAGGGCTACCTCCACAGAGGAGTGTTGATTTTAGCATTGAGTTAGAGCCGGGCAGGAGACCGATCTCGAAGGCCCCGTACCGCATGGCCCCAATAGAGCTGCTTGAGCTGAAGAAGCAGTTAGAGGAGTTAGCAAAGAAGGGATTTATACGCCCTAGTGTTTCTCCCTGGGGCGCACCAGTATTATTTGTGAGGAAGAAGGATGGATCGATGAGCCTGTGTATTGACTACCGGGAGATGAACAAGGTCACCATCAAGAATAAGTATCCACTGCCTCGCATAGATGATCTGCTGGACCAGCTGCATGGAGCGTCAGTGTTCTCGAGGATAGATTTGAGATCGGGTTATCACCAGCTGAGAGTGAGAGACCAGAACATACCTAAGACGGCATTCCGGACTAGGTATGGCCACTATGAGTTTGTAGTGATGCCATTCGGGCTCACTAATGTGCCAACAGTATTTATGGAGTTGATGAATGGGATTCTCATCGACTTCTTAGACTTGTTTGTAGTGGTCTTCATTGACGACATTCTACTTTACTCTAGAAGTCGAGAGGAGCATGCCGGACACTTGAGGACAGTGTTACAGATTCTACAGGATAGCCAGCTATATACTAAGCTATCCAAGTGTGAGTTCTGGATGTCAGAGGTGGCTTTCCTAGGCCGTGTAGTGACTGCTGAGGGGATTAAGGTCGACCCGACGAAGATTGAGTCAGTGTCTTCTTGGCAACCTCCGAAGAATGTTAAGGAGGTTCGCAGCTTCCTTGGATTGGCAGGTTATTACCGCCGGTTTGTGGAAGGGTTTTCCCTGATTGCCCGACCACTTACTTGTCTCCTGAGGAAGACTACTCGGTTCGTCTGGTCTGAGCCGTGTCAGCAGAGTTTTGAGGAGCTGAAGAGGAGATTGACGTCTGCTCCGATCTTAGCACAGCCAGAGGGTACAGAGGATTTTGTAGTGTACAGTGACGCATCCAAGCTGGGCTTGGGGTGTGTCTTGATGCAGAGGGGTAAGGTCATAGCGTATGCGTCTCGATAGCTGAAGACGTATGAGGAGAACTACCCCACCCATGACCTGGAGTTAGCTGCGGTAGTACATGCTCTTAAGATCTGGCGTCATTATCTCTATGGAGCGACTTGTCATATCTTTACAGACCATAAGAGTCTGAAGTACATATTCACTCAGCGGGAGTTGAATAACCGCCAGAGGCGGTGGCTAGAGTTGATCAAGGATTTCGACCTTGAGATTCTCTACCACCCCGGGAAGGCGAATGTAGTTGCTGACGCTTTGAGTCGGAAGACGCCTCGGGAGAAGGCGATAGCTCGGTTGACAGTACAACCACAGTTACAGAGAGACTTAGCTTGGTTGGAGGTAGTGATCCAGTTCCCCGATACAGCTCATTAGTTAGCCACCTTAGAGTTACTTCCTGACCTGTTGGGTGAGATCCGACAGAAGCAGGAGACCTGCCCGACTTTGACCCGGATCCGAGACCGGATGTCACGAGATGAGGCACCTCAGTTCACTATTGGTGCCGATGGAGTGATGAGACGTCAGGACCGTATCTATGTGCCATCGGACAGTGAGTTGAGACAGAGGATACTAGGTGAGGCTCATGCTACCCCTTACTCCGTACATCCAGGAGCGAGTAAGATGTATAAGGACGTGAGAAGTTCCTTCAGGTGGGGTGGTTTGAAGCCTGATGTGGCTCGGTATGTAGCCCAGTGTGCGACCTGTCAGCAGGTCAAGATTGAGCATCGTAGGTCCGGAGGAGAGCTCCACCCACTTCCAGTACCACATTGGAAGTGGGAGGATATATCTATGGATTTCGTCACAGGGTTGAGGCTCAATAGAGGTTTTGATGCCATTTGGGTAGTGGTAGATCGTCTGACGAAGACCGCACGTTTCATTCTGATTAAGGAAACGTGGCCGGTATGTCGTCTAGCGGAGGAGTTCACCAGACACATTGTGAGACTCCACGGAGTACCGAGGACTATCGTCTCCGACAGGGATGGACGATTTACCTCGAGATTTTGGCAGCAGGTACATACTGCTCTGGGGACGAGTCTCCACTTTAACACTGCCTATCACCCACAGACAGACGGTCAGTCTGAGAGGACCATTCAGACCTTAGAGGACATGTTGCGGGCATGTGTAGTAGATTGGGGACAGGTATGGCCAGATCATCTCCCACTGGTAGAGTTCTCATATAATAACAGCTGGCACGCGTCTATTGGGATGGCACCTTATGAGGCTTTGTACGGGCGGAGATGTCGTACACCGTTGTGCTGGGATCAGTCTAGCAAGGCTGGTGGGTTAGCACCACACCAGATACAGGATGACATCGCTCGGATTGCCCTAGTCCGAGAGCGGATGTTAGCAGCTCAGAGTCGTCAGAAATCCTACGCCGATAAACGGCGTCAACCTTTGGAGTTTAGAGTAGGTGCACAGGTGTGGTTGAGAGTGTCACCTACGAGAGGAGTGAGACGTTTCGGCATTAAGGGGAAGCTGAGTCCCCAATATGTCGGTCCATTTGAGATCTTAGAGAGAATCGGAGAGGTTGCCTACTGATAGCACTGCCACCGAGATTAGAGGGAGTACATCCAGTTTTTCATGTATCTCAGCTGAGAGAGTACATACCGGATCCTAGACACGTCATCAGTCATGAGGACCTGATAGTCGAGCCAGACCACACTTTTGTGGAATACCCAGTAGCCCTCCTAGAGTGTAGTACTAGGCGCCTACGTTCTAAGGAGATACCGATGTTGAGGATCCAGTGGTCTAGACGAGGAGCTGATGAGGCTACCTGGGAGACAGAGGAGAGTATTAGACGTAACTACCCTGAGTTCTTTGCGGAGTTAGCCGCTACCTCAGTACCTACGGGTTAGTACTGAGACGATACTTTATATGATTTATGTGATTATATGTTTAAGTGATTGTTGATGTTTATGTGCTTAATAGCGTGAGTAGATTGCATGATAGGAAAAAGTGAGACAAATTGGAGGGAGATTAGAATATAACTCTTGAGGGGAAATTGTTTGGGTAGGTACCTTATTCTAAGTTTCGGGACGAAACTTATTTTAAGGGGGTACTGATGTAATATCCGGAATTTTTATTCCGTTTATTTCTATAACAAACCCGATTTCGATCAGTTGACCCATATCCGTCTACTTAGTTAGACACATTATTATAAAATTTATCATTTTATGTAGCTTCCCTTCACATAAAATGATAGGATCTTTATAAAATTTATCATTTTATGTAGCTTACCTTCACATAAAATGATAGGATCTTTATAAAATCTATCATTTTATGTAGCTTACCTTCACATAAAATGATAGGATTATTATAACCAATCCTAAACTATAACATGATCCGTATCCATCTATTCCGTAGCCTACCAGTTTCCGATCCCTTGACTTCACATAAAATAATAAGTTTAGCCCCAAACCCTAATTTAGAATATGACTCGTCGTTGACAAGTTTGTGACGAAGCTGTGACAAGGCCCAGACAAGTCTGTGACGAAGCTGTGACAAGGCCTGGACAAGTCTGTGACGAAGCTGTGACAAGGCCAGACAAGGTTGTGACGAGTCTGTGACAAGCCCGGACAGGCTGTTGACAGCCCAGGTTGCCAGCGCCCAGCGCCAGCCCAGCCTGCCCATCAGCAGCTTGCCCAACGCCCAGAAGCTTGCCAGCAGCTTGCTCAGCCCAGCAGCGCCCATCTTGCCCAGCCCATGACAACAACAAGGAGGGAGTGCTAGCCTGCTCGCTGAACCCGGAACTCCAGCCCACTGTAACCTCGTTCTGGCCTAGTAAAGCAGCAACCCGCAGCCTTCTTCAGCCCAGATACATGAGGAGACAGAATCTCGCCCTCTCCTCTTCTGTAACCGTCTATCTCCTAGCGTATCTCCATAAATCTCGCCCTCTCCTCTTCTACGTTATTTCTTTCCTCTTCTGCGTTTATTTTCTTCCCTCAAATCTCTCGAACGCTATCCTACAAGCTTTCCAGATTCATCGACCATTTTTCTCTGCAGCAGCATGCCACCTCTGGCTCTCCCGACTCCCTATCATCAGACGAAGGCGCAGCAGCGAACAGCCGGACACAGTATTCTGCATACGACATTCCTGAGTAGCTAGACGAGGAGAGTGCTTCACACACCTGCAATAAACGTGTGTCTAGTCGGACCTCTCTTCCTATTCAGATCTAACTGTAAACACAAGTAAGCAACATCTCTTTTCCTTCTGATCATATACAACAAAAGATATAATCATAATCATTCGGTTTCTCCCCTTACACCTCTTGAATCGAGCATCAGTTGGAGCCAAGAGTTGTCTGTGTCACGTGGAAGCAGAAGAGGAGGCGCCAATACCTGAGGCATCCCTAGTCCGGCCAGAACGAGATAGAACCTTGCTTAAACAGCAAGTGCAGCAGCCTTAGAAAGCCTTCTGTATAGAGGTAACTAAAAGGCTAATGTATGATCTTGTGTATGCGTACCGATTCTTTAGGACTGGAATGATGTGTTGTTGTAGTTCGGCCTTGAACATGGGTTAGGTTGGTAATGGGTAGCTGCAGAGTTATATAAACATAAGGGTAGAAACAAAGGACTGCTGTAAATACAACTCTTATTCCTTCAGTTTTTAAGTTAGAAACTCCCCATTTTGTCGACCAATGTTAAGGAGTTACAATGAAGATCCACCGTTGAAATTTTAATAGATGATAGATGGATATATGTAGTTTAGTATGTTAAACTTTGAGAAGGAATGAACGGTCGGATTAGAAGTTATAGGCTTCCGAAGTTGAGTAGTTAAGTAGTTTTTGTAAACTTGGATTTTTGGTTAAGTATAGGAATGGTAAGTGTACTAGCCAACTTTGAGAATTTTTATAAAAATAATGGATGAACAGTTTTGAGAAATTCTTGCTCCTAAGAGTAGATGGAACATCATAGATGATCTAGAGAATTATTTCGGAATTTTTATAAGCTTTTACGAATTTTATATTTGAAACCGAAGTTAGACCTTTACGATCTTTCGGAAAATAGGAAAATATGAAAAGTGCCAGTTTGTAACCAAACTAAACTTTAGGAGTTAGAATAGGACTGTAGGGTCTCAAATAGGAGTTTAGACTTGAATTTCGGAAAATTTGGAAGTTTCGGGACTAAGGGTAAAAGGGTCATTTTTCCATAAATTAGAGCTGTAATTAGTTATGTCCTATTACGATCTTCTATCTTATAAGTCTTAGACTTCTAATTACGTTGGAGTGTGCTAATGCACTTATCTCCTTTGGCAGGCAACTGAGTTGCTACAGTTTACAAAGCGAGGTTGGTTTACAGAGAGTCGAGATTTACAACAGGTAAGTCCTTTGGGCTTACTTAGCTGACTTCCGAATATGAGCATGAATGATGATAGTGGTGTGTGATTAAAGTGTTTAGAGTTATAGGTTGTGATAGATATTTACCGACCTATACTTGGCCTAAGAGTAACGGGTGGTGGCATTCTGCTCAGTTAGTTTGCGGGCGCTGGGGGTTTCTTTAGGGACTAGTCCATACTCGGTTTGTAGTGATGCTACCGGCGGAGGTCAGCTAGACCTACACCCAGTTGGATAAGGAACGGAGGCGAGAACTGTTAATAGCTCTCGTGCCACAACTGTAAAATTGAATAAGATGAATCACCTAAATAATAGATAATAAACGGTTGAGTGCCAGCATGATGTTTGTTTATAATTTTTCTGCGTGTGTTTGTGCTGTTGTTATTCTACTTATATTTGGATAGTTAGCTAACAGTTGTTATGTTATGTAGACTTACCACAGGTTAGAGCAGATGCCGAGTGATCCGGATGGTAGTGGTCAGCCGGGGTATCGTACTTTTAGGACGTGTTGCAGTTTCTTTATTTGTGGGATTTCTAGTTGGACCTTGGTTCTTTTCTTTCCTTCCGTACTTTGTTATCTTATGTTTTCTGGCTGTTAGTTGTTCTGGTCACATTCATACATTGTTAAGATTTATTTTATGATTTCTGGTTTTCTTTATTTGTGCCTTGTTGTAAGATCTTGTTAAGTTGTTGTCAAACTAAGGTCGGGACGCACAGTGCGGTCCTAACCAGTAACTCCCCGAGTTGTAAAATTTGGGGGTGTTACAGTTCGGAAATTGTCAAAATGGAAAGAAGAAAATTTGAGAATTGATGGGATCTTATAATTGATAGGTCAAGAAACACAAGTTAGGAGGTGTGTTATAAGAGGAGAAGGTATTTTATTTGGTTCACTGTTATGGTACCAAATACTAAAATTAAAATCTTCCGCATATGCTTTTTCTTGTTCATAAAAATATATGAAGAATTTGGGGCTGGTTTTGGGTAGGCAGAGGAAGGAGAAGTGGTTTAGGGTTTGTATTTTATACCTAATATATATATATATATATATATATATATATATATATATATATATATATATATATATATATATATATATATATATATATATATATATATATATATATATATATATATATAAAGAGTATAGATCATATAAGAACAGGGTTATCGTGTAATCATGAGAACAGATTCATAATTATTATTAGTTTTGGTACGAAGGTGCCATATCGTTTAATGTATTATTCGTAGTTATTGTTGGTTGAGTGGATTATTCGTAATTATTGTTGGTTGAATGGATTATTTCTAATTATTATTATTCGTAGTTGTTATTAATTATGATATCTACTCTAAATCTCGACCTTTAATACTCACCATCCGACGGTCTAAGATTGTTCTCATGTTTACACGATAAGCCTGTTCTCATGCAAACTGCACCCTATATATATATATATATTTGGTGCTTCAGATTAGATGGGACCTAGGTTGTAGTCCACAACGCCCATTAGAAAGGTTGGGCCTGCTAATGAATGTTCATGTAACTTATCCTACACTGTACTCATGTTTCAATCTATACTACACGTATTCATTATAATTTAGATACATCTCACATACACTACGCTACACTTACATTTCAAGCTACACTACACATTGTAGAACTCGTAAGTTGCATCTTTTGTTTCAAACTTCATACCAACTTTTAGAATAATATAGTTTGATATATCGTTTCATCATTTGCGATACAATTTCTTGGATCTTCTTCTTCCTCAAATTCCAATTGATGACATGATTGTGCTTCTACCATAGTAGTGTAAATAACATCTATTTTATCTTGTTCTCGTTTACCTTGGCAAAAACAAACAAATAGTTTATTTATCAACATCTCATCTAGCGAGATGTGTTTTTTCTGACAGAGAATCCAACAATCAAAGCATAAACATTGTAGAACTCGTAAGTTGCATCTTCTGTCTCAAACTCCATACCAACTTTTAGAATAATATAGTTTGATATATCGTTTCATCATTTGCGATATAATTTCTTGGATCTTCTTCTTCCTCAAATTCCAATTGATGACATGATTGTGCTTTTACCATAGTAGTGTACTAGTGTCCATGACGTACCTTGAAAGAGAAAAAAAAAACATGACTACTTACATCATGATCATTCAAACATTAAGAATAATAAAAAGGTGAGTTAAAATTGAATAAACAAGTCTCAAAACCCGTATAAACATAAAGAATTCAGTTTAGACTATAGGAAAAATCATATCTTACGAGAGGAACATATGAAGACAATGAAGGAAGGAGTATGAAACAACGAGGAGAAGACACACGTCGTCCCAACTGCAGTCACCATTCTCCACGATGAAGGTAACGTCAATTTTCTACAAACCATTCTCGTCAATCTAGAAGCATATTTCATATCAAGAAAATCACATCGTTACTTTTGTTTTTCATTTTTAGTAATAGAGAATATTTGTGTTTTTGTTTTAACTAATTAATCAGAGTTCGGATCTGGAAGTGGATTCGAATAGATTTTTGGCAGTTTTATGTAATTTTAATCTATATATTTTACTAAAATAGCTCACATTTCATTCACGTGTCGTCTTCTAAGGTCATCTACGTCAGTTTTTTATCAACTTAATTATGAATTTGCCACGATATATTGGCAAATTTGTCATTATTTCTTTCAAAATAAAATTCAATCCAACCTACAAGTAAGATCAAGTTTTTTTACAATAAGTTCAGTTATTATCACCTAAAAGAAAAACTATAAAAAAAAATAATTAATGTACACAATCAAAATAGTTAAACCCGCTATTATCACCTTAAAATATTTATCACTTGCTGACAAACAAGTGACGCATCACCTTGATAACATCCAAAGAAACGCAAAAGTCTTTATGTAATCTCATTAAAAATACAACATTAAATACATTCTAATCAATCTATAAAACTGAATTGCAACACTATGAAAAACCAAATTTAAACAACACTATATTCTCTCTTTTTAGCACCACTTTGTAGGTCGATCGGTTGTTATTTTCCTCTTACCATCCTCATGATCAATATAATTTCAAACTTTCCGTATGAATATAATTATCCATTTTTTATAGAAGTGAAGCAAATTGCAATGAAAGAAAGTTCATCTAGTTCCCACAACAATGGATATGCAGAAAGTTATGATAACATTGAAGAATTGACGAAAGGAACGCATGCTAAGATCAAACTCATGATATGCCAAAAAGGGGATGCCATTAAACCATTTGGGAGATACCTTAGAACCGAACTCATTGCTTCAGATGATAAGGTATGGTGCTACTTTGAGCAAAACACAGATATGTATTCCCTCACCGTATATGTTTTTTGGTAAGGAATACGTCGGCACTACGTGCTTACCGTGTATTTTATTGAGAAATTGAAAGACAAGCTAACTAGTGACAAGCCTTTGGGTAGTCATCCGCGGGCATCGTTTTTCGACAAATGAGTAATTGAAGGTGGAGGTTGGTGCAAAACAAAATAACCTAGTGGGTAATTTGAAGCAAATGAAGTCAAGTAATCGGCTGCAAAATTAGCTTCACGAAAGATATGATGGATTTGGACATGCCAATCCCCAACTCCATCATAGGAACGATGGATGAAACAACATTCATAACGAAACCGCAAACCCATTGCCCGTGAGAGTCCCTACAGATGCCTCTAGTTGAAGCGTTAGCAAAACTGTTGCGTACCGAGCCGTCCGTGTTAAGCTTGATCCAACCCTAGGAAGGAGCATGCCAACAAATATTGGTAGGATTCTTCAATATACGAGGACTTACAGTCCAATAACGAACTCGTGCATCTCCAATGCTCTTAGCGTATGTAGCAATAATTGCCACACGGTTCGGGGGGTTGAACATTCTTCAAAATAGATTCGTTATGTCACTTCCAACACTACCATTGGGTCACAGAGAAGTAGCGGTTCCATGGCAAGTTATCAGTGATGTAGTCATTTCAGTTCAGATTGGTGGTGATAAGCCAGTGATCTAAATCGGTAGTGTAGAAATCCCCGGCGAACTCATCGGTGATAAGGTTGCTCCATAAGAGCTTGGTAATGGAGCAGTCCTAAAGAGGTGCAACAAAGACTCGGGAATGCCCTTGTAGTGGTGATAGCTATCATCTTGAGCTAGGTGGCAGCGGAATCGTTCCGCATGATGAGTAACCTGTTGTGTGCAACAGTCTAGAGGAAGGATCTCAGTCTTTAGGGAACATCGAGTTTCCAAATAGTTTTGAAAATAGGATCGATGATGGTCGTTTGCATGTTTTTCATAGCGAGAGCATGAGAGGCAGTTTTGGCTGAGTAGATGCCATCAGACGAATGAATCCAAGCGACGCGGTCTTCCAGCATGAGAGGATTATCTAGAGAAATTCCAGCAATCAAAATAAGTGTGTTGGCCGGAAGGTAGGAGGCAAAACGATCCCATTGTCAATCAGCCCCGTTAGCCTAGTATTCGCTGATGTTGTCAGACAGAAAGGCACCACTAGGAAGAAAATCAACCATGGAGATCAGCATCCTATCGCTGCACTAGATGTCTGTCCAGGATCTTGTGTTCAACCCATTAAAAACGATCGATCTCAGTCCGAGCCGAAGTACGTTCTCTTTGTCCCAAACAATGCCCTTAAGGATATAGGACTCTCTTCTGCTTGACCCACAATCCATGATTTCTCCAGTAGAGTTCAAGTAATATTTGGTGGCCACTAGATTTGCCTATGGGGACCCAGAACGGTGCAAGAACTGCCACGCAAGTTTCCCCAATGCAACCACGTTGGCATCCGCCAAAGTGCGAATATCCAATCCCCCAAGGTCCAAAGGCTTACAAATACTTTTCCAAGAGAGTAGATGGATGTTGTGCTTTTTATTCGTTTCATTCCACAAAAACGTTCGGCAAACTCGATCGAGTTCGTTACAGGTTTGTACGGGGAGTTTTACCAACCGCATAATGTATGTCGGGAACGAACAGATGACTGACTTGACTAGAGTCAGTCGTCCAACAAAGCTGAGGTATCTGCCCTTCCACGACGAGAGTCTGCTCTTGGTTTTCTCAACAAGGAACTAGAAATTGCTATGCTTCAGTCTAGAATGCAAGATCAGGAAGCCCAGATATTTGCCGAACTCAAAAACCAAAGGTAGACCAATAACTGAGTGAATAGCGTTCCTAAGGGTTTCTGGCACACTAAGAGAAACCATGATTTGTGATTTCATGTGACTGATCTTAAGCCCAGAGGAGCAGCAGAACTCATGTAGAAAACTTTTTATGACAAGAGTATTCTCTACGGAAGCCTCGGCAAATAATACAATATCATCGGCAAAGAACACATGAGAGAATCATGGACAGCCACGCATAATCTGAATCACTTTCCAAATGTCAATATCAACGAGATTTTGTATAGCTTGTCCGAGTCTTTCGAGACAAAGAACGAAGATGTAGGGAGAGAGAGAGGATCCCCTTGTCTCACACCACGAGTTGTTTGAAGCAGTTAGACATCTCCCCGTTCCAAAGAATAGACATAGATTGGGATCTTACGCAAGTCAAAATCTAGTTCCTCAGAGAGGAGGGGAAACCGGAATGAGTGCACGTTTTGTCAATAAAATCCCAGTTCAGCCTATCGTATGCTTTCTCAAGATCAATTTTAATTGTCATCCATTTCTTTCCGGTCTTTTTTCTAGTAATGGAGTGAATCAGTTCTTGAACGATAACCATGTTGTCCGCGATCATCCTACCGGGAATGAAGCTGCTTTGGTAGGGACTAACGAGCAAATTCATGACAGGTTGCAAACGTGAAATCAACAACCTCAAGATCAGCTTATAACAGACGTTGCAAAATCCGATTGGTCTGAACTTGGACATGTGATCCAGGCTATTAATTTTGGGTTGAGGGCAATAAGTGTGTCACTCGAACCTTTTGGTATAATCCTAGTAATGAAGAAATGCTTGAAGAAGTTCATAATATCGGCACCGATCAGATCCCACGATTTTTGAAAGAAAATTGCGCTGAAACCGTCCTTGCTCGGGGCTTTCAGTGGGGACATATCAAAGAGGCAGCTTTTGATTTCAAGATCGGAGAAAGGACTAGTAAGTTGATTAGCACTCTCTTGGACCAAAGGAGGAAATTTAGAGAAAAGCGTACCGTTAGAAGCAGTTTCCGTGCCGTTGGAGAAGAGATCTTGAAAATACTTCAATGCGTTTTCCTTAAGCTAATTATGATAAGAAATCCACAGCCCTTCATCGTTTTTAATTCAATTGACTCTATTTTGTCTTCGCCGAATCATCGTGTTGATATGGAAGAAGAATGTATTTCTATCGCACTCAACGATGTATTTGCCCTTGGATTTTTGGATCCACAATAGTTCTTCTTGATCCAGGATCGATTCCAATTCCAGTTGAAGGTCCGTGTGGAGATCGATCATGCCTTGCGAGAGATTATATTCCAGCTTCTTCTGAACAACAGTTAGTCGGTCAAATAAAGCTCGCTTTTTAATATCGATTCTCCCTAAGGAAGTTTCATTCCATCTGAGAAGTCTGTTCTTAAGGATCGAAAGTGCACTGCGTATACCATTATTACCAAAAACCGACCGACAAGACCCCACGACATTTAGGAAATCGGGATGGAGGACCCAGGCTGCCTCAAAACGAAAGGGCCTCCGAGACTTCTCAATTTTCTTGATCGGATAGAACTGAAGTAGGAGGGGATTATGATCGGAAGAAAGTGCCGGCAGGTGTCTGATAGAGGGTTCACACCAGCTAGCTCTAGAATTCCATTCATAAAGACCCTGTCGAGACGCTTGGAGATTCTCATATTAGGCAAAAGGCTCCTATTCCAAGTGAAAGATGAACCACTGATGCACATGTCCACTAGTTAGGCATCCTCCACCCATTGAAGGAAAATGTTGGAGTCAAGAGAAAGGTAAGAAGACGATCCCCCAACGTCGTTGGAGTAAGGACGTAATTGAAGTCGCCGCCCACCACGAGTAGTCCGGAACAACCAAGGATAATAGTCAAAAGATTCCTCCAACCCTCGGCACGTCTATGAGGGGTAGGAGGGTTATAAACAGCAAAGAGGTTGAGAGTAATGTTATCCACTTTAACTAACGCATGGATATAGTTCGTATCTTTTGCCTTTACTGTAATACTGTGCGACGTGGAATTCCACAACATCCAAATACCACCTTCGAAACCCGAGGCTTCGACTCTAACATAGTTTGTATACTTTGATATGAGACAAACATTCTCGGCTTTATCTCATGAAAGCTTGGTTTCAAAAAGGAATAATAAATCAACTTGATGACGGTTGATCATGTAATTCAGGGCCTTGCGTAACCGTTTGTTACCCGTATCCCTGCAATTCCATAAATGTGTATTCATTTGGAACCGTCGGCATTGGCGGACCTTGGTGGCAACTGAATTTCTGCAAAAATGGAAGCTTCGCCCATGCAGACATCTTGGCAGGCAGAAGGCAATATGTGTGAGGTGGGGTTATGAGTTGAGGGATCAATCTCCATGTCGGGTGGATGAAGGGGCGCATTATGAGATTGCGAGAGAGGGTGAGTGGTTTTCGAAATTGTAGGAAGTGAAGGAGGAATTAGGGTTGGAACATTTGGGGATGACGAGGAGATAGGATTGGTGGGTCCAGACGATGCAGTAATTTGGCCAATGGGCATGGGGCCCATAGGAAGGTTAGGGAGGATGACATCGTTTTTTAGGCCAACCGTTTTGGCTCTTTTGGGTTGTTTTTGGAGGGTACTAGCGTTGGTTCCTGATGTGGCGTTTACGTGTTTAGCAGTAGGTGGGCAAATGATATTACTACTCTTAACTGTGGGTATAATGATAGGTGCATTTACATCTGCTGTAACGGTTGAGCCGATATTCTCTTTCTAAATGGCCGAATGTTGACCGTCATTGCCGGTGTTTGCGAGGACCTGAAACGCGTTCGCCGTAGATGACACTTGCCCGGCGGTCGACTTATTGGCGTTGCTCTTGTCATGGTTTCTTGGTCTCCTAACCGCTGTCATCTAGGGCCCAAGATAAGATTCTCCGGAGGACATAGGAGGGTGACCAATATTGGGTTCACTAATGGGTTCCTGACGAGTAGTTTGAGTGTTCGTTGATGTGGTTGCATCTTTTGGGTTGGTGTCGATGACAGTAGATAGTTGAGGTTGAGGGCAACGTTATACTCCATGACCATAGAGCCCACAACGAAGGCAAATGGAGTTTAGACCTTCGTATTCGACATGAACTCTCGAATCTCCAATGAGTATGATGCCGATAAGGGGTCTACGAGTTCGACTTTGATGCATACACGTGCGAATTTTCCTCTCGTTATATAAAGGGTGTTTAGGTCTACTTTCAGGGGTGTTCTCAGTGCCGAAGCAAGTCCGTAAAGGACTCCCTCGTCATATAGTTGCATGGGAGATCCGAAAATCTGGTCCATGCGAATATTGAACACAGGGTATCATTATAAGGATTAAAGTCAACTGACATGGTCTTACGGTAATGTAATGACCAAAATTTCCCCAAGGACCATCAGTGAGTGCTCTCGGGAAATCATCTTCTTTGTCGAAGCGCACGGCGTAAAACCCATTCGGGAGATCGAGTATTGTCATCATGCTTTCCGGACACTACAACTGGTATAGTTTGCGTTCCAAGATCTTGAATGATACATTCCTGCCAAGGACCTTGATCATAATAACTCTTTTCTATATTTCTGAACGTTGTTCGACCACATCTAAGCGATATCGGCCACTGCAAGGCCTCACACTCCCTTGGGGAAGGAGATGCGCATATTTCTTGATTCTATAAGTGAGTCGCAACATAGTGGTGCAGCATTTGGTTTAACTTCACCGACTGCCGCAGCATATGATATCGTATGGTTTATCGGGTGGTATAGGATGAGGGGAAGGAGGCTTGTTGCCGGCCGGCTGAGGGGGAGAAGGCGGTGTGGACATCGGAGGAATAAAGAGCGTTCTTTAATTTCTTACAAATGCAGGCAATGTCAAGCTTCGACGTCAATGTTCCTTTAAGGCTCAAATCTATTAATTCCTGCATTAATGTGTTGGTTATAATTGGGAGAAAGATGAAATTGTGCAAGCAGTGTCATTGGCATGTATTTAGCAAATAAGTTGATGATGATTTTCAGGATTCTAAAAGTGAAAACTATGAAGCGGAATAGATCACGAGAAACAACTAGGAGAGTAAAGAATTAATGACATACAGAGCCACAACTTAGCCGTGTCGGAGCATACAACTCCAAACCAGGAACACGGATTATCGTCATCTCCTTCTCCATAAACAATGAATTGAAAATAAATTATCCAAAACTATTAAAACATATGCCGTCCAAGAAAGAAGGACAACCGACGAAGGTGGCCTACCCGTTATAGTGATTATAAAATATACACAAACGATTCACCTAATTAATTTTAATAGTTTTTTAAGATTAAAATAAAATACTTTTTATTTTCGATAAAACTCGCACAAGGTGCGGGTACTGAACTAGTTATTCTAATAAAAAGTTACAAGTATCCTATTTTAATTGGAGTTACAGGTTGGTTATAGTATAAAATGCTTAGAGAAAATTACTCAAACCCACCTCTTATTTAACCCTTTTTTCACTTAACCACCTCTTATATTTTTATTTTTATTTAACCACCATATATTTTAATTTGTTAACATTTGTCCACCTTATTCATTTTCCATCCGGTTTTCCATCCAAATTTAAGGGGTCCAACAAAATGTAATTAGTTTTGAAAAATAAATAAATATCTTAAAAAGAAAAAATACCCAAAAGTTAATTATTCCACCAATTTGTTAAGGTTAGGGATGATACTATCCGGGTTCGTGCCGGATCTAGGCCCGCCTTCTTCTAATTTTTTGTCCGGGTATAAGGGCCAAATCAAGGCTAAGACCGGGTCCCGGGATTCATGGCTTCTCCGTACCCGTCCGCCATGTCGGGCCGGACTGCTCGCCGATACCCGGATCTATTTTTGTCCTATTAAAAAATGTTTAAAATACACATTTATTTATTATTGAAAATGGTAAATTAACATATTGAAAACAAATAAATGTAGGAATCTTTTCTTATGTTGTTTTATGTTGATTTTTTCGCTTTAAATTGATATTTTTTCAGATGAGGCAAACCTCCCAAAAAGCTTGTAGCCGGGATAACAAACAAAAATATATTCCATCAAAATTAGTGTTTTTCTATTGAGATTCCTCCGAAATAGTCTGTCTTTGTTTCCCAAGCGTGATCATTTTCTATTTTCTTTTTCTTTTTAAATTTGACGATGAAAGTGGAGATATTTTTCTCTTCTTTTTTTAAATAGTAGGTCCCACCACAATTTGGACGGAAAAATGAAGAGTGGTTGATTGTTAACATCCAGAGGATTCATAGTATAAAATTCATCGGATCCGGACTACTGTTTAAAATCAAAGAACAGTGGTCTGACTCTCTTTTGTGCTCCATACGATTCATAGAAAGTATATCTTGCAGAATTTGAGGTTTGAATTAACTAGCTATCAAAAGTAATCTTCCATGGAGTCTCCGCTGCCTTGTTTAACTCCGGCAAGAAGCAAACTATTAAAAATATTAAACTCTCTAGGAGATTAAAATTTTTGATCCCTCTCCGGCCTTCCGACCACCTCTTCCCCTAGTGTGGTCTCCCCGTTACGCCCCCTCACACCCTCTGCCACCATGGGAGGTTAAAAACAATCCAAAAAACTCTCCATCAAACTTTTAGATCACAACCAAACCTTCAGGTGTTCACTCAAACCTCCATCACCAACCCATCCCCCAAGTCCTTTCGAGACCAACCTTGAAGACCTGATCCGTTCAAATAACCACCGGCTCTCAAAACCTCTCCCTCATCCCTCATCCATCTCCGGCCCTCTCTTCGGAGGTGCTCTTCCCTCCCCTCCCCTATCACCACCCCCACTGAAGACCACCCCAGGTCTCACAAACCAGTCCCAGCCTCCTTCACCCACCCCCACCGCAAAACCAACGGACACCCCCACTATCACCACCCCCACTGAAGACCACCCCAGATCTCACAAACCAGTCCCAGCCTCCTTCACCCACCCCCACCGCAAAACCAACGGACACCCCCACTATCACACTCATGACCCCTGAAAACCCTACCTTTCAAACCGCCACCAACCCCCCACCAATCAGCACACCCTCTCACTCCACCCCTTCACCTTCCACTGTCTTGAATGACAAACAACCCGACCCTGCACCTGACCAAAAAACACCCAATTTTTCGGCTCCTGACACACCAAAGTCTCTTTTAAGGAAGCCCTCATCAATGCAGCTTCTTGGAATCATGTACCTTTGTCCTACTCCCCATGACATGATGATGGAACTATTCACTTCTCCGAGGAGTGTGTTTCAGACACAATCTCCAAGTGGAACTTATCCCTAATTGAATTCCCCTTTGACAACCCTATCGCCTTCCAAAGAATGAACTCCTTCGCTTCTCTATCCTGGAATCTCGCTTCTCAGCCCAAGATCCTTAAGCATGATAATGGAGTCTACGTCTTCCACTTCAAGTCTGAGGAGGACCTTAACTCAATCTTACAAGGTAGCCCTTGGATCATCAATGGTACCACCTCCCTCCTTCTTAAACGCTGGAGACATGGTATGACTCTCGACTACTCGAGTCTAGCATCTATCCCAATCTGGGCAACTCTTTATAACTTGGACTATCGGTTTTGGTCACCTCACATGCTTGGTAAGATAGGGTCTGCTATCGGAGTTCCACTGCTCACTGACTCATGCTCAGCAAACCATGACCGACTAGGATATGCTAGAATCATGGTCGAAGTGCATGCCTCCAAGCCCCTTCTACGTGACATCTCTCTTATCGGCCCTGATGGTATCCCCATAAACCAAAAGATCACGTATGAATGGTTGTCTGAACACTGCCCCACCTGCCTTGTCTTTTGACACAAATGCAAAACAAACCAGACAAGGAAAGGCCAACAAAAAGTACCAAGACCCAGACCTCCCCCACCCACAAACCCGCAACCACTCCTCCCCACAACACATGAATCATTTCGTATACATGGCTTACCCCATCTCCCGCCTACAGAACCATCACCAACCATGCAAGATACTCCCTCCCTCCATTAAGATAAACCCCTCGCACACTCAAACATAACCCCAACACAAAACCACCCCCTGAGGTTAACCAACCAAACCCAAATCCAGTTGAAGCTTCTACTCCCTCTTCCTCCAACACCCTACCAAACTCTTATCCCTAAAACACATCCACTGTATGCATCAAGGATGTATGCAACACCACCGATAGTTCCTAATGAATATCAACATAGGCGCCTGGAACGTTAGGGGACTTAACCACCCTAACAAACAAAGGGTTGTACGCGATTTGGTTAAGAACCAAAGACTTGATGTTATCGCTCTCATAGAAACCAAACTCCAAGTTGACAAGATGAAAAAGCTAAACTCTCTCATCCCTTCCTGAAACCATACCTCAAACTACTTCATCGAATTCAAATGCCGCATTTGGCTTTGGTGGAACCCTCAATCAACCCATCTTACCCCTATCCTCATCAATGATCAAATCATTCACACAAAAATCACTCTCACATACCCTTCCACCACCAGCCATACCTCATCCTTGAAATTTTCCTTCATTTATGCTCACAATGACATAAATGATCGACCTCATCTTTGGGATAGCCTTACCACAATCAAACTCCTCAACACAAATGAACCATGGGCCCTTCTTGGTGACTTTAACACCTTCCTCACCCCAGACGAGAAGATCTCCATGTCCCCGACTCCTCACACCCAACCTTCACCTGAACTCTCAGAATGCCTCTCCAATCACTCCCTGGCTGATCATACTTACTCATGATGCAAACTCACATGGAATAACAAACGAAATAATATGAGAGTTTGGTGCAAGCTCGACAGAATTGTCACAAACCACACTTGGGCGAGTCACTTCCCAGCATCCACTGCCCACCTTGCTAACCCTAATATTTCAGACCACTCTCATGGCATTATATCCCTCAATACCAAACCTATCCTGCCTAAACGTCAGTTTCGCTTCAACAACTCTTGGATTAATCATGAGAGTTTCACCCAATCCGTCGCCCTAGCATGGACGTCAACTCCTCAAACCCAAAACCACAACACCACCCACATGAAATCACTTCTCCTTAAACAAAAAAATCTCAAACCGATCTTGAGGAAGTTTTCAGGCGAAACCATGGAGATCCTGAACACTACCATTGAGAGCCTCAAAAGAGATCTAGCTTCCATCCAAACTAGGCTTCAAACTTCACCCCTTGACTT
Organism: Fagopyrum esculentum; assembly: GCA_033239045.1. Classification (NCBI taxonomy): domain Eukaryota; kingdom Viridiplantae; phylum Streptophyta; class Magnoliopsida; order Caryophyllales; family Polygonaceae; genus Fagopyrum; species Fagopyrum esculentum. The sequence goes on from BSUD01000008.1 coordinate 13,700,687, forward strand.
GCACCTCCTTGAACTTGAAAAAAACACCACCAGTGAGCTCAACTCCAAACTAGACACCCTCCGCTCTACCATAGCCCAACTCTCAAAGGCCGATTGGTTCAAACATGGCGATCAATGCAATGCATTCTTCTTTAAATCCATCTCTTCAAGGAGAGCCTCAAACGCTATCTTATTCTTAACCGATCCCCAAGATCTCGACAGCGGTCCTACCCAGGATCCTATCAAGATATCCTCTATCCTAATCTGGCACTTCTCCCGCATGCTAAACCCTCTAAACAAACCTAACCCACTCAACCTTTACCCCAACTACCCTCTCCCGTGCATCTCTCTTGAAGATGCAGATTCTCTCTGTAGAGCGGTTACAAGCAACGATATTAAGACGGCGCTCTTTGACATTGGTGACTGCAAAGCCCCTGGTCCCGACGGATATAACAACCTCTTCTTCAAATCCACTTGGAGCATCACTGGGAATCCTTCACTAACTTCATTCTCGACTTTTTTCAAACGGGTAAGATGGATCCACAAACAAACCACACTGCCATTTCCTTGATAGCCAAAAAACCAAATCCAATCTTACCATCTGACTACCGCCCCATTTCTTGCTACAATATCTCCTATAAAGTCATTGCAAAAATTCGTGTTGCAAGACTCAACACTATCTTGCCTCCTATCATTGGAAGTTATCAAGGTGCCTTTGTTAGGGGAAGATCCATCAAACATAACATTCTGCTATGCCAAGAGTATTTCAAGCGTTACAATCAAAAGCATATCTCCCCAAGATGTGGCATTAAGATCGATATCACAAAGGCATTCGATATGATTGACCATCGCTTCATCATCAACTCGCTTGGTCGGATGGGCTTCCCTAGTGAATTCATAAAAGTCATCGACATCTGCATCTCAAACCCTTCTTACTCCATCAACATAAATGGCGCCCTCCATGGATTCTTCAAGGGTTCGAGAGGGCTCAGACAAGGCTGCCCTCTCTCCACCTCCCTCTTCATTATTGCTATAGAGACCCTCTCTTCAATAATCAACACCAATACCTCCTCTCCAGACTTCAACATTCACCCAAAATGCTCCACCCCTAGCATAACACACATGTGCTTCGCTGACGATCTTATGCTGTTTTGCAAGGCCGACTCTACCTCCATTAACATCCTCATGAAGACCTTGGCTCACTTTGGTACCTACAGCGGCCTCAAACTGAACCTTAACAAGTCATTTATCCTCCTGGGTGGCCTCTCTCCTCAGGCTGGCGATCTCATTACCTCCTCTTGCGGGATACAACGTTAAACCCTACCTTTCACCTACCTAGGGGTTCCCATTGGAAGCAAAAGGCTCCGCTTAGCTGAATTCCTCCCCCTCATCACAAGCATCACCAAAAGAATCAACTCTTGGAGCGTGCGGAATCTTTCATATGCTTGTAGAAAGCAGATCATCTCTACCATTCTCATGTCTCTCCATTATCACTGGTGTGTTGTTCTCCCCATTCCCCAAACTGTAATCAACAAGATTAGTAGCCTCCTCCGATCTTTCCTCTAGTCTGGGAAGGACTCCAGCTCTCGCTCCCTTGTCGCCTGGAAGATCATCTGCTCCTCTACAAACGCATGGGTCTAGGCTTCAAGGAACTTCTGTCTTGGAATAAAGCTTGCTTGGCCAAACTCGTATTTGACTTGAACCATGACACACCCTCCAAAAATCTCTAGACCGATTGAATACACCAAAATATCATCAAGGATACCCCCATTTGGTCCTTCAGACACCGCTCCAGATTCAGCCACACATGGCACTCTATCCTCTCGTTCAGAGATGAAATCCTTACCACCACTACCGGCCCCCAATTCATCAACACCACTACCAAACCTAATGGTACCTTCTCAACTACTGCGGCTTACTATCTCCTGTACTCCCCCTCCACTACCACAAACACTTACTCTCTTGGAATCATCTGGACCGGTTTTAACACCCCTCGATGTAGCTTCATCTCCTGGATTGCTAGCCACAATCGTCTCCCTACCCTCAACAAACTCAAAGGTTGGAACCTCACCCAAAATGACACTTGCAAACTCTGTGGAAACCATCCCGAGGAGGAAGATCACCTATTCAACCATTGCAGCTACTCCTCCCTAGTACTTGACCTCATTGCCTGTTGGTCCTACACTACACCTCCCTACCCATACAACAATGATATATGGACCTTGCTCAGCTCTCAAAAAACTCACCGTCATGACTTTATTGCCCACATACGTATCTCAGCTACCACCACCTTCATCTATTCCATCTGGCATGTCCGAAACGACCTCATCTACAACAACTGTTTCACCCATGCCACCATCTGTGCTCACAATGCCATTCGAGCCACAAAAAACTTTGCCTCTTATCACTGGAATGATAGATCTCCATCAACTCTCATGTGGCCCAAGAGACTTGGCATTCATCTCTTCTAGCGACATACTGCACTCCCCTTCTGTTTTCTTGCTTGTGTTTTCTTGTGTTCTTGTTCTTGTTTCTTGTCTTTTTTTTCATATGATGGTCTAACTGACCAAATGTAAATCCCCTTTTTCTAATATATATACATCCTTTTAAAAAAAAAACTATTAAATATATTTATAATTTTGTTTATCATTAATTTTGCACCTTGTGCAGGGTTAATTTTTGATAAATTATTGATACATATAAATGCGTGTTTATTTTGGAAGATAAATAGGAGGAGAATAAAATTACTTTTAATATTATAATTTCAATTCTCTTGTAAGTATTATTCTTTTAACATAGTTGCGGTTTTGTAAAGGAAATATTAGGACACACGGTAATAAATGTCTCTTCTTTAGTATGTATAAAATGTAATAAATATTTTTAATTGTTCTAGTTAGATTGGAAAATTAGCAAAAGTCTAAATTTTACTAACCTTTTTAACAACTTTTTTTTTTACCGAAAAAGTAAGATATCAATAATGTCAATCAAACTTAAACTTTTTCGAAATTCGTTAAATTTAGTCCATTTTAATTTATATAAATAAAATAAGATTTCAATAATCGCAATCCTAACCTTAATCAAAATTTGTTAAATTTAGTCCATTTTAATTTATCTGAATAAAATAAAATTTCAATATTCGCAATCAAAACTTTTTTTTCTAAATATTTAAATTTTGGTCGATTTTAATAGTGATGATTTAATTGAAGAAGATCTAATGGTGATTTAAAATTATTTGTGGTTTGATACAAAGTTTTATTAAATTATGGTATATATTCTTTTAGGTAGACAAAGTTATCTTTAAAAATCTATTGAATGTATCGTTTCTCACTAAAACATTTTTTAAACGATTTAACACCAATTATAAAATTTATTTATTTTTCCTAATTTGACAAAGATTAAATTAACCCAATTAAGTATAAAACTTTTTACGTCCACAAAAATACTTTGGAAATAAATAGCAATAAATTTAACATAAACCTAATTTTAAACAATGTAAATATTAAACATTTACGGTTCAAATCTTAAAATCTTAATTTAGATTTTTTATGTTTGGATTTACTCCAAAAATTTTAACAATTTATATTTAAAATAAAAAGATAAGGTATTCTAAATCAAATCTTGTTAGGAGACACTAAGATTTTTTTTATTTCTTTTAGAAGCTAGCCGAAATTATTATTTTTTTTATATTAATTTACAGATATAAATTTCAGAGTATCTAAACCTTCAAATTTAAAAATAGGAAACTAAAATGAAATTAAGGTTTGAAGATAAACTAGTTTAGCGCCCGTGCCGTGCACGGGTATTTGAAAATATATTTCTTACAGTTTTTTTTGTATGAGTAATTTTTTATAGATTTATTTTTCTTATTATATTATGTTGATTTGATTACGAATGTTTATGTTAAATAGTATACGCATATAAGAAAAATAATAACAACATAGTTGTTGACCTAGTTCGGGGCATACCAAGCCAGGAGTGTCCACTATCTCTGTATTATAAAAATCACAATATTAATAATGTCAAAAAATAGTTAAAATTGTGTACATTTAATATAATAGAAATCACGATGATAACCTTTGACGTGAAACCTCGAGCACATGCGCGACAGTCCGATCCTGAAAAAGAGAAGAAGATAAATTTTATATAAGTGTAAGCTCAAGGACGGGTTATGATCGCTTGATATTATTGATTGAAAACGAAATAAAATGAAGAAGAAATTCTAACGTACCTTAAATTATGTTGCGAAAAACTTCGTCGAATACAACATTAGTTGTAGTATCTTGAACCTTGCTCTTAGGGTCACATATCATAATCCTTAGTTCATCCCTACTCGTCACTATTGAGATAGCGACATATAATTGGCCGTGACTGAAGACCGGTCTAGGCAAATATATTCCAACCTGTGCAAGGGACTGACCTTGACTTTTATTTATAGTCATAGCAAAACATACCATAACTGGGAACTGTCTCCTTCGAAATTTTACAGGAATTTTCAAGTTTGTGGGTGTAAGAACTGTTCCCGGAATGAAGACCTTATGACCTATATTGTTCCCAGATATTATTTCTGCCTCGATTATTTGTTTTCCAAGTCTCCTAACTATCGGTCTGGTTCCGTTACACGACCCTGCAAACTGATCAATGTTTCTCATCAACATAATTGGAATTCCAACTTTCAGTCTCAAGACATGGTTCGGAAACCCAGAACACTTGATGCAGTTCAAGAACTCGCTCGAGTAGAAACCATCATCAAGAGAACCTTCGCTTGGACATATACTATCCGAACTCAAGTACTCTGTCACGTCTCCAGGTATCAGTGATAGAATATAGTCATTAACCTTCTCAACAATCTCATTGGTAGGGGCGAGAATAACTCTTTTTTGAAAGTAGGTCGGTGGATCCTGAATATTGTAACTCATAGGATATACATGGTCAACAATAGTTGCAATCGGGTCACCTGTAGATGCAAGTAGGAGATCTTCGGGGATGGTAATCTGAGCTTCTCTATTAACACTTTCACCTTCCGTGCCATCTCCAATGCCCAATATCCAATCTGAAAACTCCTTAGCCTTTCGAGCTTCTAATTCAGTAACTCCACGTATAACCCTCATGTTTTGAGTTAATCTAAGCACCGTGCAGTGATCCCACAAATATGACGCATTGATTGCAGCAAAGACAATATCATGTCTACTTCCATGACTTACAACAGGCAATATTTGTCTAAAATCACCACAAGAAAGCATACCATTATTACGCAACACCCTTCTCTGTCGTGCAAGAATATCATCAGATAAGTACTTCCATACTTCGGCCCAAACCAGATGAGGCGACGACATGCTACCTGAGAGATACAACATGACGAATAAATTCCGAAGATAACCAGCAGTTCCTCAAAAACTTGCTTCTTTTATACCGTCAATGTATTCCCGGTCGTCATCCAACAACCCCATAGCATAACATGCTTCCCTAAATGTGGCATATAGTGTACCGTTGATTGTCCGAATTTCCTCGTAGCATGTAGGACCCTTAATATGATTCAGCAAAACCCTCAAGCAGTACCTCTCTCCAGACCCAGGTGCAACGTGGTATATCCTCCCTAGTGTATAGCCCGCACCTTGTGCGGGTTTGTTAATAAAATAGCTTATCATATTACATTTTTTTACTATATTATATGTTGTTAACTTTATTAGTTATATGTTATGAGCTCGTATAAATAACGCGTCAAGTGTTACATAGTAAATGAGACCACGTAACCCATGTGTTGATCATTAATAAGTTTTATACTAATAATTTTTTTAAAAATCTAATTTATTATTTAATAAATAATAATTTAAAGAAAAAGAATAATCATATAATTTAAAAATACCATAATCTGATACGAATTCAATTATGTACATAATCTGCGTGCGAAATTATGTACATAATCTGCGTGCTGCGTACGAAATTATGTACATAATCTGCGTGCGAAATTATGTACATAAAATTATGTACAGAATTTGTGGGGACCACTCTCATTTTTCTTATTTAATTAAAAAATAGTCATATTAATCAAGAGAGATAATCTTTTTAATGAGAGTGGTCCCCACAATTAATATTCAATTATCTTTTTAATTAAGTTTATTTTTTTAATTTTTAATAGTTATTATCCTTCTTAATTAAGGTAGATAATCTTTTTAATTAGAGTGGTCCCCCACAATTAATAGATTCTTTATAATTTAATTTAGTTTTATTTATAGGGAGAAAATTGGAGGGGCCTAGATTGTATCATGGATACAAAAAGGGATTCCCTACACCAATTTTCTCATTATTATTTGACCTTTAGTTATTTGTAATTTAAAAATCAAAATAGTTAAAATTTGCAATCTAATTTTAAAGATCTTAATATTTTGTAAAAATTTATATTTTAAAAAAAAATTAAAAACACTAGAAAAAATCAAAAAGTATTGATTTTTTTTATATACAAATTATGAATATTTTTAAAAAACAATATTTTAAAAAAACACTGGAAAATTCGTTAAAATAACTTTTTAATTTGAAAATCATTAGGTTGATCAATATTTGGCTGTTAAACAATTAATTTGATAATCAATATTTTTTTAAATGATTTTTTTAACTGATTTGTACGCTAATCATTTTTTAATGAACAACCCGTGAATTGATACTTGGCTTAATTTCGTGCAGTCACCTCATCAATTTTGGCAATGTCGTCTATTTGTTAACCTAAATCACATACTCTAAAACTTAATTTAATAAACTTGAATTTTTTTTCTATGATTGATACTAACTTTGGCATTCCAGTATCTCAAAGGATATTGCCCCGAAATCCTCTTTTCCGGTTGTTATTGTAGGATTTGAATTATTGCTTGATTTTCATTCATAATGTGAAAAATACATTCTTACAACAAGTATCACATAACAATTAAGACAATTTTGAACATAATGAATTATCAAATAATTTTTTGACACACAATTATCGTCTAACCCGTGCAGGGCACGGGTATTAAAACTAGTTAATTGCTAAAATGACACGTTACGTTAGAGTTTTCGTATTGAGACACGTGGCAATAGGTGTTACTCCTATAATATATATACTAGTGTAGTACCCGTGCCATGCATGGATGTATTTAATAAAATTTTAATTTAAAAATAGGTAATACATATTTTTAATACTTTTAGAATATTATTTACAAACAAATTTAATATAAAAATATATGAATATGGTTAGGTAATTATATCTTATTATTTATAAAATAAAGATATGTATTGTATAACAAAGGTAAAGTGAGTTGAAGGACAATATTATAAGAAAAAGTCAAAGATAATAAAAACAGAAAGGGATGTTAAAAAAAAAAACAAGATAGTTTACATGTTCTTAATAAAACATGTCACTGAATGTTAAAATGACCCGTGACGAAATGCACTATAAAATGACACGTGGGGTTAAGGATTTTTGTTTTAATATAAGTATATATATATATAGATAGATCCTGACTCATATGTAAACAGTTATTATCATGTGAACATGTAAACACCAAATATATGTGACTATAGCGCCGAATATATGAATCAGGTCCGGCGAATATTTTTTCCACTAAACGATTTTTTCTCTTTAATCGCCTAATCTCAGCCATCTATTTAACGATCTAACGAATACAATTTGTTTTCATGTTACATGGTAAGAGCTGTTTACATGGGAGTCAAGCTCTCTCTCTATATATTATATATATAAAAAACAAAAAATAGATAATTACTTTATATAATTTTTTAATTAAATTTTTTTAAAAAAATGAGAGTTCGTTTAAAATTACATGTGACAAAAAGAACGAAAAATTAACATGTGGCATTAAAGGTTTCTACATTTTATTTTTTTTTGGAAAAAGGAAAGTGGTTCGATGCACTAGACAACACGTCGTCTCGGCAGATGGAAAAGCCGTCGAGAGAGAACCCAAACAAGCAAAAAGGAATAAGAAGAAAAAACATCAAAAGAAAGCTTCGATCACAACGAGCCGATGGAGGAGGAAGTGGAGAAGAGCAAGGCAAGCACAAAGAGGAAGAACATCGAGACAATGAAAGTAGAAGTAGTGTAGAGTACACTCACAGGGACCACCGGTGGAAACCTCAGATTTGGACTCCTCTTATCAGCCTTCGGATTTCAATCACCCGTCCTCATCTCCTTCTCACGAACAAAATCACACATTCTTCCAAGAGAAGCTCGCCACATCACATCGAAAACTAAACCATCAGTCCAAACAAAGTGAAACAAATGATCTTTTTAATGATAAACAAGTAAAATATATATAAATGAATTAAGATCATTTAAGAGAGTATGGCATGTTACAACATGAGATAATTCGAAAGTATTATACCCTCGTGGCATGTAATACCATAGAAAAGAGAATTGCTCTTGTTTTCACTGATAAGAATAAATTCGATTATGATTTTAAAGATCTTTATTGACGAGGGAAATAAAGATGGTGGCAAATCACAATCGAATATAATTACAAATTTTGTTAATCAAATTTGGTGAAAATAGAGTCGTTAGGCCGGGAGAGGGGCAGTTAGGCCACAAAAATGGTTACCAAAGTAAATTGGTAAGAATCTAGGAAGAACATCCCAACAAAAACTTTGATTGAGTCGAGAAAACTGGGTTTTAGCCCAAGGTTAAAAGGGTTGTAGCCCGGGTGATTGTTATCAAAATTATAGGTACACCGTCCTTGCAAATTGTACATCTAGATTTTAGATGAACAGTTTTTTCTTAATGTACATATGCAAAACAATAACCACTTAATTTTAATATAAATAGTTTAATTATAATGTTTAAATATGTTTGTATTAGTTAAAAAAGGCAAAAATTAGGATATTGGATTAATATTAGTATATAGAACAGTTTTTTCTTAGTGTCATCGAATTGATAAAAAAAAGTGACATGTGGGACGAAGTGCTTTGGCTTTAATAGATAGATAAGTTTACATCAAAAATAAAACTACAAAAAACTATAGGAAATAACCCTTGATGGGAAGAATGCCAAAGTGGCGCACTAATAATAAGCTTTCAAGTTTCAACAATGTACGACAAACACCTGTTTCTTTCCAACCAGCTAAGAAATGACCCTAAATGGCTACAAATTGATGCCTCGCCCCTATCAACCTGTGCCAATGCCAATAGACAAAAGGGCATTTATAAATACATACTCTTGTTAAGTCTTAATCCTACAAAATTGTACACCAAAGAGGACAATATTGTCTAGACCTGTCCCCCAGTTGAACGTTTCATCATATATCCAGTTGACCAACATTGATCATGCTCGAAGCGTTTTGTATCAGTTCCTTTCGCACATCCACCTGCAAAACCCAATGGCATCACCATAAAATCAACTGCTTGCAAATCAGCAGATCATGAACGGTACTAACAAAAGACCAATTCCGATCAAAATATCCAAATCAATCTTGTCAAGCTGCAACCAGAAAGTTAACATGATCTAAGAATGCAACAAAGAGGAATCACGTCTCCACAAAGTTGATTCAGATTCTCACTAAAAATGCCCTCTAATGATGTTTCCACAAAGTTTGATAAGCAATGAAGTTCCCCTCATTTTCAATTTTAAAACAATTTCCAATGAGCAAGTCTATCTGTTTATGTAAACATGCACACATGGGTATCAGATCTATTTTGAGCTCAGGTATGATTTATGGCTGGGTGCAGACGTTGTGGTTTGGGTATAATTTGTTCAACCATAGGTGTATTTTAACTTCTGTGGTCTTGGATGAATATCGAGTTTTAGTTTCTGTGCAGTTTCAATGGATCACTCGGTTTTGGGTTGATTAGTTTTTTATAAGCTTTGGGTTTTAGGGTGAACTTTTGTTGCAATACATGATGTGCAAAAGAAAGAATATTAGAGATTAGGCCATATTATGCTAGAAGGGGGCAGCGAGACACCTTAAACAAGATTCATTTGGTGGCTTAGTGGAATTCCATTGTATTCAAGGTGTTTTTGTGCTGTTCTTTGTGTAAAACTAGTGATTGTGTGATATCCCGATTTGTGCTCTATCAAATTAGGGGTCGGGAATTTTCCCATCAAGTGGCTGCTATAAAACCATAGCATTCACAGGGACAATTGACTTACCCTGGCACCCATAAGGGAGGAGAAGACGATATTTGCCTCAGCTGCATCTTCAACCTTTAACTGTTTCAGCATTCGTTTCTCTGGATCTAAGGTTGTATCCCACAGTTGTGCTGGCATCATCTCACCCAAACCTATACGCAAAGCAGCAGCAGAGCAGCAGCACATGAGAAACAAAAGATATGGAGAAGACAGAGTTTGTGACTCCTCCGATGATTATTTTTTAGGAAATGGAACCAAAGTAAAAGTCAGAAGCCCACAATAATTACCTTTGAACCTTTGAATATTATATGATGCGTTAGGAGGTAAAGTACTCTGCAGCTTTTTAAGCTCTGCTTCATCATAACAATAGTAGGCCTGTTTCCCCCTCTCAACCTGAGCAGTCATGAGAAACAAAATGGTGTAAATGCTAAATGCAATCATCATTGTACAACACATTTAGGTAGATGGCACACCTTGTAAAGAGGAGGGACGCCAACATATATGCAACCTTCATCAAACAAAGCCCTCTGCAAGAAGTATTTAGATTGTCAGCTATCAACAGATGAAAATTTAAACAAGTGGTATAAACCTTCGGATGTCCTTAAGTGAAATACCTGGTATCTGAAGAAAAATGTCAATAGCAGAGTTCGAATATGGGCACCATCAACATCAGCGTCTGTTAAGATGATAATTTTATGGTAGCGAAGAGCATCCTTCTTAAAATCTTCTCCCTAAAAATAAGAAATTTTATTGGGGAATGATGAATTAGATGGAAGATATAAGTCATAGGAGGCTAAGAAAACTAACCTTCACACCAAGCCCCAGGGCGAGAATAAGATTTTGAATCTCTTCATTCTTATACATCGCTGCCTCATCCTTCCTTTCTACATTTAAGATCTTACCCCTTAGAGGAAGGATAGCCTGTTTGGACATTGTTTAGCACAAAGTGTCACATAAATCCCCAACAACATTGAGAAAGCAACACGATATTGCATAATATAGCTCTAATAATTTTATACCTTTTGTACTTCTATAAGAAGTTCACTGTAAGGCAATGTTTTCAGAAAGCCTCAATAAAGTATATGTTTGGTGGCCTATTTAGATATTACTCCAGATCTTTAATTGTATCGGATAGAAGGAGCAATGCAAGAGTAATGTCGGTTTTGTAATTAAAAACTTCAACTTAATCACACTTCAAAAGGATGTAAAACCTGAAAGCGTCTATCTCGGCCTTGCTTTGCACTCCCACCTGCTGAATCTCCTTCAACAATAAATATCTCTGCAGTAAAGTGATGAACTTCAGTTTCCTGATCAAAGCAGGTTTTAAAGGTTCAAGAAAACTATGTATAGCTAATCGGTGTGAACCTCATCTTTTCAAGAAAATAGAAGAAAAAAGTGTGAACCTCACTCAAAAGAAAATTTTATATGGAAACAGGATAGGTAATTGATATACACAGAGAGTATGGACATGCATATGAATTAGACTAAACAACCTGGATGTCTAAAAGACTACAACTTTCTTCACTACTGAAGGAACTTTGTTTACACTAATAACTTAGTTCAGGGGAATAAGGCGTAATACTTTAATAAGACTTAGCCAAGGCATGCAAGAAAATCGTGTTGACTGATTATAAATCAATAAGGTAATTATTTGTGCTGAGTTGCTGACTTAAACAGTTATCTGAGGTGAAGAAGTAATGATTTGTGCATGTAAGGTCCTGATAATGAATAAGAAAGTTGTGTCAAAGGAAGTCTAGAGGTGACAACCGTTAGCCAGTGTCAGGTGATTTCAGATCAGATCTAGGTTGGATTTCTGATTAATTTGGACGAAGCCGGTCTTCAAATCAAACTTGGACTGGGTTATCTCATATTTCAATTGATTCAATATCGCAACCTTGCAAATTTTCCTAGCTACATGATCAACACTATCATTATAAGATTACATGAGATTAAATGTTTCATATTTGTATAAGTTGCAACCATATTGCAATAAATAGTTATATTATTACCATTTTAAATTATGATTTCATATTGTCAGGAGATTATAAAAATAATAAAAGGGATAATAAAGTTTTCAAATAAGCAAGTAGAAAAGGAAAATTCGTTTCAAAATTAATCACATTTTACAGGTCAAATCAGGGTTTTGCAGGTTTTCAGATCAGGTGGATTTTTGGTTTGAGGTGCATTGATTTTCTTTTTTCTTTTGGTATGAAGGGTTTGTGTTGATGATGGATCAAGTGAAACCTGGACTAAAACCCATACCAAAAAAAAAAAGTGAAGTTATTTCAAGTATATGTTGCGTTAGGTTTGTTTTTTATTTGGAGGATGACAAATCTTTCCATCTTTTTCGGGTTTTAGTCAGATTTGGTGTATGCCTGGTCAAGTCGGTTTCCTTGGTTCAGGTGGTGAACATACAAATGAACATGACTTTTGGTAACGGACTTTCAGTTTAAGAAACTGTGAAGGTAACTTAATAGTAAACTCAACAGGGAGTATGAAACACAATAAGACGATGGTAACCTCAAACATGTGATGGAGCCAAAAAGTGATGGAGGAAGAAGTTCGAAAAAGAGTGTTCAGTTGCAGATTTGATCATCCAAAGGATCAAGAAAGTCGTGCCACCATGAATTAATTAGTGAAATCAATCACAAAACTGCACCTCGATCACTCTACAGCATTATTTTATTAAATTGGTCTTATAAGATATTCATCTGAGTTTCTTGAAATAGGTTGAAATTGAAAAGGTAATAAGAAAAATGTCTACTTCACTCAAACCATTCTTCACAAGCATATATTCACACTCGATATGAAAGGATTCGAAATGACATGTCCTAAGAAGAGGTATGAATCTCTCATGAACCATGACTTAGTTGGACTGAGTGGGCATATTATTGACTACGAACATGTCACCAAAAACAAACAAATATCAAAATTTTGGAAGGTAAATAGGGAATTAAATGTTTGACAAGGAATAAGATTGATACCAGCTTCTTCGGGATTTGTGGCAGAACAGTCAGCGAGTTTTCCAGGAAGAGATGAGGACTTCAGAACACTTTTCTGCCTCACTAGCTCCCTTGCTCTCTTTGCTGCTAGAGCCGCCTAGGGTTGAAACCAAAGAAGCAAATTGTAATTTCATCTCCTATACCCTATTATTTGTACATCCGGGGTATATATGCCTTCCAATTGAGGAGATCTAATTTAAAAAATGCTGAGATTTTGAGTAGGCAAACCTTGAGAGCATTTAGGGACTTTGAGAGAATAGAATCCAGTACATCTGGATGCAACTCCAAATACTCTGTTAGGTACTCCTGAATGCTTTGGTCAACCACTTTGCGAACCTCAGGATTCCCTAGTCTTGTCTATCAGTCATACAGATAGCATCAAGAAATTGAAGGCATAAGTGGCATATTTTGTTAAGAAAAATATCTAATAGAAGAATTTGGTACCTTTGTTTGCCCTTCAAACTCTGGATTTGGAACTTTCACAGATACAACACAAGTCAATCCCTCCCGTACATGTTCACCGCTTAATGTGATATCTTTCTCCTAATTATATAATATTTTCAGTATACTTGATCTTCCATTCAAATGTTTAAAGTAAAGATATCAATGTTAGGGTAATGGAAAAACAGTTAAGCCTTGTTTATTAGGAAGTGGGCATTGAAAATATTGCATACATTTTCTTTTAAAATAATCAATTATATAGTTACAGGAAAGAAAAAGGGGTATAAAACTCCTCATTGTCTGACTGACGATACACCTTGATAATCTTTGATTTCCTTCCGAGATTGTTAAGAGTGCGTGTCAATGAAGCCTTGAAACCCTCAATATGTGTACCACCATCGACGGTACGTATACTATTAGCATATCCCAATAGTGTATCAGAATAAGCATCTGCACACCTGAAAACAGAATAAAATGAGCCAAACAAGCAAATTGAAGATTCACTATATAATCATGCAACCATGAATAAGAATCTGACCATTGAAGAGCAACGTCTACTGTGACCCCATCCGTTTCTTTTCTGAACCCAAATACATCATGCAGCGGTTTCTGAAAATTTGGGCAATCAAAAGAAATTAAGCATCAATTAGTTTTGAAGTGTTTTTAAGGCCATGTAACACTAGAAGGCACCAAAGGCAAACATTGTGTATGCATTATTCTTCCCAGTGCATGCAACCTCAGTTAGTGAACTCGTTAAAAAGAATATAAAATTACTTTAAAACATACCTTATCAGTATTTAACCATTTCACATATTCAATCAATCCACCAGCATAATAGTACTCATTATACGAACTCTTCTCAGGGTCTTCAGCCTCCTTTTTTAGAGTAATGGTTAGCTGCAAGTATCAAGCAAGAGAGTCAAGGGAATCAACACGTTAGAAGATCTATACCAACACAAACTGATATCTGAAAAAGAATATATTTGCTGGAGACGCAGTATAACCGAAACCAGTGGAGGTCCACAGTCATAATAACTCTCACAATGAGAAGAAGAATCAGATATTAAAGAAGCCCTTCAATCCAAGATCAACAATACGAATCTCCATCTGACACTCTTCCATATGTTTGCTGGAGACGCAGTATAACCGAAACCAGTGGAGGTCCACAGTCATACTAACTCTCACAATAAGAAGAAGAATCAGATATTATAGAATCCCGTCTATCCAAGATCAACAATAAGAATCTCCATCTGACACTCTTACATATCCTAGTCAGGCATAGGTTCTCATAAACTCATCACTAATAATCAGGCATTTCCTTACATCTATTGGCTTCTTTTGTCTCAGCAGCTATAGATATTAGACGCTATCTAATTTTCTTAAAAAGAAAATATGGTTACTAGTTAGTGACAGTGTCACTTGGATTTGGATATTGAAGTCCAAAACCCATATTGATCGTTGGCAGCGGACCAAATTATCATCTTACAATAAAGCGGACCAAATTATCATCTTAAAAAAAATGTATTAATGTTAGGGGAACAAAAGTATCTAAGCTCTTAAGCCTCTTATGTTATTCATACCTCTGGATTAAGAAAAGCAAGCTCTCTGATTCGGCCAGCAATGGTGTTATAATCAAACTGTATATCCGTAGTAAATACTGCATAAAATTTTCAAACGCAAAGCATTAATGTTAGGGAATCAAAACTGCATCACAAGAAGCAACTATATGCAAACAGGGTATTTCAATTTTTACCGTCTTTGTCTGGCCAAAATCTGATGCACGTCCCTTGGCGATCCCTAGTGTCGGAAGGAAGAGTATCAGAGCTTAAACTAGTAACAGGTTTACCACGGGCATAGCTCTGCTTGTATTCCATGCCATCACGCCATACAGTGACTTGTAATGCCTGTTAGTAGATAGATAAATAAGACATGATGGACTAACAAAACAAGAATTGGGCTTCAAGGAACCAGCTTCTATAGACAAGGGCTACACACTAGGCTATCCAAAAACTATAGTCTTTGTTCACTGAAATAGGTTCAGCCCTTCTTGGTATAGAGAAACCTAGCACAATGTCTATTAAATTTTATGATGATATCAACAAACAAAAAATAGACTAAATGGAAATGCTTACAAAATTCAGATTAACTAAGTTCACCTTCACATAATAGGTTTAAAATTGCTTGAAATGGAAAAAAGGGTGCTGTAAGTGGCTTTTTGCTAATGAAACCCCCAAAGTTGGGGTTTCATGTAATTTCCCAATTATATGGATGGTTTTCCTTATAATCTTTGCATTGATGGGTGGTTTTGTGTAATCACCACTAGTTAAGGCATAGAATATTGAAGCATGACGAGTGAAAGAAAGGAGAAAAGACAACAATGTAGGAACTAAGAGCGTGAAAACCAAGTTAATACCTCAGACAGTGCATTCACAACAGATAAGCCAACACCATGTAATCCACCTGAAACACTATACCCACTACTTGAACCACCGAATTTGCCACCTGCATGCAGTACCTGCATAATTTTAATAATGATAAGTAAGAAAAGAACTCGTGTAGAAATGCTCCATTCCATTACTTCATTAGTGATTAACAAGGACTGGAACAGATCCGTAAGAAAAAAAACAATTTATAATACCAAAATCGTCGTTTACCAATTGCACATGAGAGATATATAGCACGTGCCTTTCAGACATTTCAAGGATAGAAGCAAAGCTTTACTACTACACAAGACACTAGCTCTCATGATTCATGAAAAGGTTTCCGCATGAGACAAATTTTATTTTATTTTTTAAATAGGTGCAGTGAAAACTGCACTACCGATTTTCATTACTCATATCAGCAATAGTTACAGACTGTAGATGGTCTGGGAGAGACAAGTCCCAGAACCTAATACCGACTTTTCAAGGTTTTAGACTAGCTAGCTCATGGGCTAAAATATGCCCTTCTCTATATACACGAGTCCACCTAACACTGTCAAAGGAGGGACCATATCAGCCACATCCAGTGCTATGCAGTATATCTCTGTATGGCATTTCAGACGTTTCAATGATAGAATCAAAATTTTACTATCACAGAAAACACTGGCTCTCATGAATCTGCATCTACCAACAGAGCTGTAAGAATTTAAAAGCCAAAGAGCATAAACATACCGTCAACACAGTTTCCAAAGAAGATTTCTTTGTTACGGGATGCAAGTCTGTTGGAATCTGTGAAGCAAAAAGAAAATTAAAAACATCATCATATTAAGCTGAAAATTTTCACATATGAACCCCCCTCCAAATGATCTATAAAAAAAAAAGGGGCAAATCGCCATTAATCTGAAATGAAATAAGGGATTCTGAAGCAATTAGGGAAGAACATAGCAGAGTGGATTTAATGAGCAGATACTGATATTAAAAATTAAAACAGGTTGAGAACTCTAGAATCCCCAAGCTCATGTACATACAGATAGATGATGAGTATAGTGTATCGAAGCTAAGAGTGCATACCCCACGTCCATTGTCAGTAATGCTGACAGAATTATCAGAAAGCAAAACAACATCAATCTTTGATGCAAACCCTGCTTGAGCTTCATCAACCCCATTATCCAATATCTCATAGACCTGAAAATTGTTATAGGCTTCATAGGTATATAGTTTCAAATTACGTGAAAGTACATAGAGTAGATGGAAAGAGTGACAACAAACAAAAAATACTTTAAAAATACCAAATGATGCAAACCACGAGGGCCAGTGCTTCCTATATACATCCCTGGTCTCTTCCTAACAGGATCCAACCCTTCCAAAACCTGTATCACACAGCCATTGCAACACACGAAATGCGGTAGAACAATAAACCCTTTCAGAGGACTAGAAGACACGATATTGAAATCGATTAGTACCTAAAACAAGCATTACCTGAATTTGGTCAGACCCATAAGTGTTAGAAGTTGCAGTCCCTTGCAAAACCTCAGAGGCGGTGCCAGTTGACATAAATGCTCTAGGAGAGAGCACATGTCTAGCTATATCCTGACTAGAAACACTTCTTAATCTCAAAGACGCCCTGCAAAGAGCAAATGCCACTGTTTATTAAGAATCTGTCATTTCAATCCTATCTTCATAACAGAAACTCAGCAATAACAATACGCTGTGCAACCTCCGTAACCCACACAACAACTCCAAAGATTTCACATTTTACGGTTCAGCCGTGAAACCCACCCATGAAGGATGAAGTTGCACTCGAAAGAAATGTTGGAACCGGCAATTTCGAAGGCTTAATTCAAAGTCGAAAGAGAGAGAATTCGTACCTGGAAGAGAAGGAGGAGAACGAGCGAAGGAGAGGAAGAGGAGTAGACGGGTTGGTACGAAGAGGAGAATGAGGGAGGAAGAAACGAGAAGCCATGAATGAAAGACAACGAGGTCTTCTAAGTAGCATCAACGCCATTCAATTCAAATGCTCGTTTATAACAGGCTCATCCACAGCCACAGCCACAGCCCCTCCCTCCGTTTGGAGCTTTTCTGGGGTTTGCTGTTTTCTTCTGAGCTTCAAATTCAAGAGGATGACGAAAGCGACTGTCGGGTATTCAAACTCCGTCTCTTACCCTTAAACCCTACCCTTCCCCTCAACCCTCGAGTAGAAACATTGGCGAAAACTTGAAGAATCTCCTTGTACAAAATAAAATGAGTTCATTAGTTTTATATTATATAATTTATCCGTTTTAAGGGTATAAGATATTTTAGTTTTAGACCTATTTTATACTTTACTGGTCAAATTGCATGAATGATCTCTTGTATATGGATCTTTTGTTAGACGAAGTTCGGAAAGAAATTTTCATTGTAGGCTCCGAAATAATTAACGAAATGTACGAGTTTTAGGTTTGGGAATAGAAGCGCGGTATGAGACCGCTCTTTTCGTAAAAACGGTTGTTTTAGACCGCGTCTCTAGTGTAAAGTTTTTCTTTTTTTAAATACAGAGGCGCGGTCCTATTGCTTGTTCGGTCAAAAAAGCATGAAATCTCTGCTGACCTGCAGGGCAATAAAGAGAGGCGCGAGACAGGACCGCGCCTCTTGCCCTCTTTAATACTCACCAACGCTCCTCTTCTCCTCACATTCAATGTTCTTCTTATTCGGTTCTTCCTTCTACATTCAATCTTCCTCCGAGCTTCGGTTCTTCCTTCTACCACTAGAGAGACCCGCCATCAAAGCACGCCACCGTCACCGAAGAATACTTGTTGCACCACCAGGTTCACCTTAAACCCTATTGTTAGTGTTATCATGAAGTATGATAGTATTAGGATTTTTTATTTGTGTAGGATTAGGGTTTTTATGTGTAGAATTAGGGCTTTATTTTAGAAATATTAATGGATATAAGAGTATTGAACTATGATTAATTAAATTATTAATTATGCTTGATTAATGTTATAGACATATTAGTTGTTTAATTATGTTTGATATAATTTGTAATTAGATTTTATTGAAGTATGTTATTGTTATGGTTTTTTATTTGTGTAGGATTAGGGTTTTTATTTGTAGAAGTAGGGCTTTATTTTAGAAATACTAATGGATATAAAGGTACTAAATTATGGTTAGTTAAATTATTAATTATGCTTGATTAATATTGTAGACATATTAGTTGTTTAATTATGCTTGATAAAATTTATAATTAGATTTTATTGATCATATTATTAATATCGTATATATGAATTTTGTTAGTAGTGTAGGATTATGGTGTAGGGTTATCTTAGAAATATTAGTGGATCTAATTTATGTAATTAGTTGTTAATTATATATAAGTAATATTTAATAATATTAAATTTGTTGTTAGAGTATGTTATTTATTTTTTATGTGTGAATTATGTTATTAGTGTAGGGTTATAATTTAGGGGTATTGTAGAATTATTAGTGGATCTCATTTATGTCATAAGTCTAATTAAATATGAAATAGATCACGACAACAACAATTATTGGCCTGCATGGGAAAACATGGAAACATACACGAGATTACTCACAAATAATGAGTACGCACAATCTGTGATGGGATACAGAAATGTTCCGAAATTGAAGAGGAAGGCGTCTCATTATCTTTTCCAGCACCAATCGTTACTAAAATCCATCAGAATCGACTGAAATCGGGTAATCTCTCTCCACAACTCTCAACACTTATTTTGCTTCGTTTTGGCCGAAATTGGAAGAGGTAGTTGTGTTGCTAGTGTGGAAACAGGTCGAAATCCTTGTGAGAAGTTGTTAGGAGTGTTGTTAGGATGAAATCTTTATAGATTCGCCAACTAAGATTGAAACTCGGAAATCTCGGCCCATTCCAGTCATCTCGGCCGAGATACATTCAAGAATTGCCCGAGATTTACAATGAAATGGAAAATCTCTGTCGTTTTGAGCGATCGGTTGTGCTGCGTGAGCGTGTTGGAGCACGGAAAGCTACTCCTCCACCTTCCTCCCACCTCTAGAGATACCGATCATTCAAGATCGTCACCGACGAGGTACGATCATATTTGTGCACGCCCGATTATTACTCCTAGGTATCTAGACTTGGAGGATTTGGATTGCTTGCATGTTGTTGATGACTTAAAGATGATGATTGCGAATGTCGGATTTGAGGGTTTGGTAGCTATTAGGGAGCCGGCTTATTTAGAGCTTACATACGAGTTTTTGAGCTCGTTTACCTATGTGCAAGAATCTAGGGGTGTTAATACCATATTATGAACAAGAATTATGGGTAACCTTAGATACTTTTGGGGCAGTGTTTGGTTTCTCACCCGCTACCTCTACCACTTTGCCTTCGGGGCTACGAGCTAAGGTGTTTTGGGAGAACATCGCTTTGATTGAGAGTAGCGCCGATAACTGGCAACCTGGGGACTCCAAGGAAAATAATATTTATCATTTGGCCTTTAAGCTTGTGCACTGTATACTCAGTGAGACTTTATTTGCCCGGACCGAGACGCCTCAAAAAGTCAAGGCGGGAGAGTTGTTTACCTTATGGTGTATGACTACCGAGGACATACCTGATTTCCCTGCTATGTTGGTGGATAGTCTAAGCAAGATCGCCAACAAGAGAAGGGCGAAATTTGTGTAGGCGGTCTCGTGACCCATCTTGCTAGCGTGATGGAGCTTGATTTCTCTACATGTACCTTAGCCGCTAAGGCTAAACCTGTAGGGCTCCATGACTCTATTACTCGCAGGATCCTTGTTCCTCGAGGCCGTGGCACACCTTATGTTGCCATTCCTTGGGAGAAGAGGGCTCCTAGAGGCATTCCCTGGTCAGTTGAGTACACAGCCGCCGATCCGCGACATTGGAAGGAGATATTTGGGCCGCCACAGAGACAAGCTGATATACATGCGAAGTTTGGTAGCGAGAGTGATAAGGAGGTTGATGGGACATTTGCTATGGATACCAGGACCGACATTGTAGGTCCTAGTGCTCCCACCATGGACATTGATGATGAGGACATGGATGATAATCCGGTGGTGAGGATTGGACATCCGGAGGTTCCACCCAGGAGGATGAGACCTCAGCGAGGTTCTCGCCATGTTGCAGGTTCTTTAGAGCTTCACGGGATGGTCTAAGATCTAGGTGAGCGGATGACGACTTTGGAGACATCTTTCCGGACTATGAGGCAGGACATGGATGACCGCCACACTATTTACGCTAGGATGATGGGTGATATGTATCGCCAGCAGTTCGGGCGTGCATTTGATCCCGGCTACTTCCCATTTCCTCCACCGCCGGATGCTTGATGATTCTCATTTCTATTGCTACTGTTGTTCTATTATTATTATTATTATTATTATTATTATTATTATTATTATTATTATTATTATTATTATTATTATTATTATTATTATCATTATTATTATCATTATTATCATTATTATCATTATTATTATCGTTATTGTCATTGTTATTGTCATTGTTATTGTCATTGTTATTATTATTATTATTATTATTATTATTATTATTATTATTATTATTATTATTATTATTATTATTATTATTATTATGTGTTGTTGAGATACATTGTAAGTTCTTCTCCCTTTATTTTGTCACATTGGGGACAATGTGTATTTTTAAGTGTGGGGTGATATCTATGGTATGTAATAACTACACTTATCTCTTATGTTCCTATGACTTTTATCATATCATTGAGCTTTATGTCCTATATGTTTATGTTCCATGCTTTGCATCATAATTTTTGGAAAAAATCTTTCAAAATTTGGCTTTTAAAATTTTTTCCTCGACCGAAATTCACTTTAGTCAAATGAGATTTTTGTGGAGGGGGTAACATCGGTCGAAAATCTCGGATGCCTAAATGAATCTCGCCTGAGATTGCTTGTGAGAAAAAAGAAAATTTTTGAAAAGTTTTGTGCTTCTAGGATGGATGTGATCCCTATGATGATATATGTTTGTGGAATAGCTTTAATGATTTTTATGTGTTTAAAATGATTTATGGTATGATTGGGATTTGAATGCTTTGTTTGAAATTTGAGCATGCTAAGTAAGTCGTTTTTATCTAAATCATGTTGAGATTTGAAGGTTGAAACCGCGCTATAAGTTCTTATGCATCTTTTTGGTATGATTAAGACAATTCATTTTTCCTTCCTTCTTCTTCTTGATCATGCTTTTAGCTCCTCAAATAAATACATTTGCCTTCTTTTACCTATCGGTGAATTTGGATGCAAGTTGTGAAAAGGTTGATGAAGTTGAAGTTGAAAGTGGAGTATTTGAAAAATAAGTTTGGGGACGTGTTCGCTCTCAAACGTGTGTGAATAATGAACGAAATAAGCTTTAAATTTATAACCTAAAATAAAAGCCTAAATGATATGTGAACCCGCAGTGTACGGATCAATCGTAGCAACGGCAAATACTCCAAGGTCGAACACAAAGACTAAGGTGAAATCAGCAGGTGACAAATCAATGACAGAATAGATCAAATATCAACAACAACCAACAAATATATAATAATCAGGAAAAGTGCAGATCTAGAGGTCAAAGCATCCAGTTGTGGTTTCGACTCAAGACTTCTAAAGATCTATGGACAAAGTTGGAGTTGCTAAGGAAAGGTGTTTCTAAGGTGTGATAGATCACGGGGGAGGTCTCACTATCCGATATCCCAAACCAAATGTCCTATTACCGGGTAAGTCTCAAGGATATAAGGAGATGAACTATAATCTCAAACCAACAACTCAACCTAAGGGAATAAAACTAACCTTTACTAGGTAAGTCTCATGTTAACTCACAAAGGTAAGGTGAAGGCACACTCAAACCTTACAAAGGATAAACCTTTGTTATTGAACACTCATCAACATAGGTAAAAAAGCAAAAGTATCACCATGTAAGTCTCTTCATAAGCTTGGATATAAACCAGGATATGTACAAAAAGGATAGGATTTGGCAAACTACAACCTAAGCTTTCAAGATCAGTCGATTAGGCTAAATCTCGTTATGTTCTCACTCAATCTCGGTCGAGATTCCTGAAGAACAATCTGAAATCGGCAACTGCAAAGGCATAACTCAACCTTTAGGATTCATTCTAACTTAAAAGTTCATTCTATCATCATCTAAACCACAACCATCAACTAGTCACCCTAGAATCACAAGGTTTCTAGCCAACTATAGTCATATTTGAATCAAAGAAGTTATGTGATATCAAATAAGACATAAACTAATAAAAGGCAAATAAAACTAAGCAAACAATCTTCAATAATCGAAAATCAACAACAAAGGTTCAACCTTGTGTTCAAATAACAAAAACAACAAACTAAGTAATTCCCTCAAGAATACTCACAAAACCTCAAGGCTAAATATGCGAATCTTCGATCATTCAATGATGTTCTTCATTCTAACTCTACCGCCGTCTTCCTACGTTCCGAACTCTCTCAAACTGCGGACTCTGGCCTCCTCTCTAACCCTTGTCACAACAACCTTCTTTAAATAATAAAATTAGGGTTTATGACATACGGGTCATGGGCCGTCAACAACGAAATCTCGGTCGGGCCCAAACATAATCTCGGTCGAGATTTCGGTCGATATTACTTCTTGGAGTGAAAATCTCGGATGACCTTGGAGAATCTCGGCCGAGATTTGGTATCCGAGTCCGCTCCGGGGTATTAGAGTTCACTCTGAGGTATAAGAGTTCACTTTGAATGAGTGTTCCTAGCTTCCTTTGCTTTTTTTTTATGCTCCAATATAGTCCAATATGTTGTCCTTTTGACTCCTTGTACTTTCATACTTCCTTTTGATCCAAAATGTGTCATATTTCCTACAATTGCAACAAAACAATGTGTAGACATCCTTTCTAACAAAGTAGGTGAATATATGCTCAAATGACATGGATTATATGGCTTATGCATGCAAAATATAGGAGAAACCATCTAAAAGCATGTCCATACAAAGGTCATAATTCATGTCATCAAAATACCCCACACTTGCCTCTTGTTTGTCCCTAAATAAGGTCCAAACCTAAGGTACAAGATGATATGAATTATGCATATGCAAAAAACCAAAATATTTTTGTTTGTGCTTCTATTCATAGATCACCCTTAGAGAATGCTTCATAGCTCATAACAATCATTATATTGTCAAAGAGAAGTATAGGCATGGAAAGGATAAGCACACTTTATCGGAAATCATTACATTCATAGCAAAGTACAATTTATCAAAATCAATCATGAGGAATCCAATATAAACCACCAAGTCAAAACACATGTGCTAAAAGATCTTAAGGGCTTAACAAATAAAGGCCAAGGAATGTGTTATGAGTATGATGCATTTTAGGATATGTGGTGTAAAAATCCAAGAAAAAGGAACAACTCCACAACTTCAACAACAACACATCAACCAAAAATAAGCAAGCCTCACTTCATAATTTTTTCATTTTTTATTTTTCACTTGAGAACATGGACAAAGGTGCATAGTAGCCGAAACCTTGGAGATCAACAAGCCTCATTTTTACGAGGTGTCTCAAACCGGATGCACATACCAAGACTCGTTAGGACTATCGATCAATCAGACTTTGGCAAGACACAAACACCCGACTATGTGAATGGTGCCGAGTTACTCATCGTCATGATCAACATTCTCAATCCTATTTTTCTACACAACACACTTCACTTTTCAACTTCAACTTCAACTCACATCGCTTTTTACTAATATGCTTCCTAATTCCCGGATAGGTAAAGGGAAAAACAAATACAATATAAGAGGTGCTAAGCATGATCAAGAAGAAGAAATGAAGAAAATCGAATTGCCTTAATCATTCCAAAAAGATGTGTAAGAACTTATCTCGTGGTTTCAACCTTCAAATCTCAACATGATTTAGATAAAAACAACTCCCTACCCATGCATGAATTCTAACAAAGTATTCAAATCCCACATATGTCATAAATCAGTTCAAACATATAAAGACCCTCAAAGCTACATATCATCATGGGGATCATATCCATCCTAGAAGCACAATTTTTTTTTCGAAATTTTCAATTGTTGGGTTTTCGAAAACATGATGCAAGACATTGATATGTAGACATGTGATGTGGAAACACAATGCAATGCATACACATGCAAAAGGTATTGCAAATACCTCTACCCCATACTTAAAACTCACATTGTCCCCAATGTGAATGAAAAGAAAGGTGGAAAAGGATACTCACAATGTAACATGGTAAATCAAGCAACGACAATCGGATAGAGAATTCTGGATACGCTGATCGGCGTCAAAGAATGTTGTCGAAGAAGAAGGGGATGTGTGCCGGCCGCGAGATTTCCTAAATTTTTTTTTTAAAATCTCGGCCGAGATTTCTTAGGGCATCTGAGATTTTCAGCCGAGGTCACTCCTTGGATAAAAATTTCGGTTGGGTGAAAACCGATCTCGGTCGAGATTTTTCCAGGCCACCCGAGATTTTTCTAGTTTCCGATATTTTCTCAATTTCTCGTGCCCATAGCAATCTCAACGCATCTCTTTGATTTATTCTTTTCGGAGGGTACCTAGTTCCTATCATCAAAGACACAAAAAACCAAAGCACACCAAAAACTAACTAATCTAATCTAGAAAGCAAAAGGGAAGAACTACCTTGGGTTGCCTCCCAAGAAGCGCTTGGTTTAAGGTCACTAGCTGGACCTAACTCCATAAAATTACTCAATGTACCTCAAACATTTTAGATTTCTCATTACATCCACAATAGAACTCTTCAAAAAAGGTTCCGGCTCTTAATTTCACCGGCAAATGGTAGTATCCCCCCATGTACAAGCTTGTACGGTTTTGTTATCACTGGAATCCTACCGGTCTTCCTATGTTTCCATGGGGCATAACTTAGTTTTCTGTCCCATCCTTTTTTGGATCGAGAAAACAACTTCTCGAGAATCCTAGTAGCTCCCCTTTTCCAGCTCGGGGATGACGTAGGGTCTTTGTCACGTGAGCGACCCCATACTTGAACAAAAAACACTTCATTGCCTTAGTGGTGAAGCGCTTGCTAACTCCACTCCTTGTAGTCCAAGGAGCGTCTACTTTCAGCAAATTCAGGGGATGTTTCATATTGACCTTTGGAAGTTCTTTTGGAAGAGAACTTCAACTCTTCGGTGCATCCTTGGAGAAATCTAGAAACTTTAAAGGGAGTAGGAGCAAATACGTACCTTGCAAATTCCTTCAAAACTTGGGACGAGATTTGTGTTAGGATGATAATTTGTATATGATATCTCATCCATCTCAATTGTTTGTACCTCGATCTTGGCCAATGGTTTAACAATTTGGCCAAGGTGTTCCACATCTTCCTCTTCTAGAACTTCAAGAGGAACTTCGGGGTTGACAGCATGAGTGCTTAAAAATGGTAGTTCTTCCTTGTACACCTCTTCCGGCTTAGCTTTGTTAGCATAGGACAAGGTGCTTTCGAGGTTTTCCAACCTCTTCATCAACTTCTCGAATTGTGATTCAAATTGATCTTTAGGAGGTTGCTCATAAACCTTGTGAGGGGTATAAGGCTTATCCCAATATGCAAGTTGATCCTCAATAGCTTCCTCTCTTTCTATTTCGTCACTAAATTCACAGAACACATATATGTGCTGCAAATACATACTCCTCTACTCTAGCTATTTGCTTTGCTCTCCACTTCTCTTCTTGCAAGGCTTTGTACCTAAGCTTAAGTTGCCTCAAAGCTTCATCAAATTAAGCTCTCAGACTCCTTATATCCATCGACAAGCAAAATCTCAAGGCTAACTATGTGAATCTTCGATCCTTCAATGTTGTTCTTCCTTATAACTCTACCGCCGTCTTCCTACGTTCCGAACTCTCTCAAACTGCGGACTCTGTCCTCCGGCCTCCTCTCTAACCCTCGCCGCAACAACCTTCTTTAAATAATAAAATTAGGGTTTATGATGTATGAGCCATGGGCCGTCAGCAAAGAAATCTCGGTCAGGCCCAAACATAATCTCGGCCGAGATTTCGGTCGATATTACTTCCTGGAGTGAAAATCTCAGATGACCCTGGAGAATCTCGGCCGAGATTTGGTATCAGAGTCCGCTCCAGGGTATCAGAGTTCACTCCGAGGTATCAGAGTTCGCTCCGAGTGCGTGTTCTTAGATTCCTTTGCTTTTTTTTATGCTCCAATGTAGTCCAATATGTTGTCCTTTTGACTTTGTACTTCCATCTTCCTTTTGATCCAAAATGTGTCATATTCCCTACAGTTGCAACAAAATAATGTGTAGACATCCTTTCTAACAAAGTAGGTGAATATATGCTCAAATGGCATGTATTATATGTCTTATGTATGCAAAATATAGGAGAAACCATCTAAAATCATGTCCATACAAAGGTCATAATTCATGCCATCAGGACGTTAATCATGATGATGAGTAACTCGGCACCATTCACATAGTCCGGTGTTTGTGTCTTGTTGAAGTTTGATTGGTTGATAGTACCAACGAGTCATGATATGTGCATCACAGTTTGAGGCACCTCGTAAAATTGAGGTTAGATGATCTCCAACGCTTCGGTTTTTGTGCACCTCTGTCCATGTTCTCAAGTGAAAGTAAAGTAAAAAGTGCGAAAAAGAAGTGAAAAGAGCTTGTGTGGTGGGTGTTGAGTTATATTTGAAGATTGTGGAGTTTCTATCCTCTTTCCCGGATTTTGCACCACATACCCTTTATACATACTACCCCTAACACATTTCTTGACCTCTATTTGAAAGCCCTTAAGACCTTGAGCATGTGGTTTGACTTTGTGGTTTAAATTGGATGTTTCATGATTGATTTTGATAAATCTGATTTGCTACACATTCTATCATTTCATGTTAAGTATGACTATCCTTTTTCATACCTATAACTCGTTTGGACCATGTATTGATTATTATTGGTCATGAAGCATTATATTCTCTAATGGTGATCTGTGAATAGAAGCACACAACCAAAGATTTTGTGAGTTTTCATCATTTTACTAGTTTATAATCCATATCATCTTGTTCCTAAGATTTGAACCTTGCTTGGGAACGAGCAAGAGACAAGTATGGGGTATTTTGATGACATGAGTTATGATTTAAGTAATGGCATGTGTTTTGACGGTTTCTCTCCATTATTTTGCATGCATGGACATATATTCATATTGATTATGTTATTATTTGCCTACTTTGCGAGAATCAAGGTCTACACCTTGTTTGGTTGTATTTGTAGGAAATAGGGCACAATTTGGATCGGAAAAGAGCATGGAAGCATGAGGAGTTAATAGAACAATACTATGGAGCACCTTGGACTGCAAAAAAAGAGCAAGGATCCTAGAACTTGGATGCAAGAAGAAACCAAGAGAAGAATCGAAAAAATTACGTAATTGAGGAAAATCTCGGATGAATCAAGAACTATCTTGACCAAGATTTCTACATTGGGCTCGGCCGAGATTGCTTGATCGACGGCCCATAGTCCATAAACTTAAACCCTAAGATTTTGTATAAGAATGGAAGGCTGCATATTGATAAGGGTTCGATCGGTTGCGCTTGGTTCTGTTCTCTTTTCTGCGGCTTTTGTCCAGTTGGTACATTCCAAGGTTCCGTTAGTTGAAAGGCTTGTGAAGATCAAGATCAAGGTTAAGGAGAAGAAGATTTGAAGAAATTTGTAAGATTTATTGGAGAAGGATACTTATTTGTTAGTTTTCATATTTTTTAACACAAGATTGATAGTTTGTTGGATTATTTTTCCCCTTTGATAATTGTAGACCTTTGAAGTCTTGAATCGATACCACAACCAAATGCTTTGATCTCTAAAATCTGCACTCTCTTATCTAATTATCATATATCTTGTTCTTATCGCTTGAGATTTTCTAACCTAAAGTGATATACCGTTGCTTGATTTTCTAACATAAAATACTTGCTAGTATTGCGATTGATCCGTACACTGCGGGTTCACTTATATGCTTTATTCTTGGTATTAGACTATATTCCCTCATATACACTCACGTTTTGAAGCGAACACATATATACTAAGCTAAAGAGAGAAAGGAATCGAATAATCGGTTTGTAGAAATCACTTTGAAAACTCAACAAAAGGGAGCATAGAAAGCAAGATGTGTGAGATTATATATATGAGATGAGCAATCTAAGGAAGCGGGTATCCCTGCTATAATGAATCAATAAGCAACGACGTATGTGAGCAACATGAACTTCAAGTAGCAATTTGTAGGTAAACATCTTAAAAAAGCCTTTCACATAGACAAACAAAAACCGTATTAACCAACTAGAGTGTGCCCTCAAACCGGAGGTTGTTTTAAGTAAATAGAAAAACCCTTCAATAACTTAGAAATCCAGAAAAGAGCAAGAAAATCTCTCCGGTTAGCGCAAGTTAGAAATGTACAAAGACCGGAACTTTCTACGACAATTAGAAATCCTCGACTTAACGATCAAGCTCTACTGTCAAAACAAAGTTATTTTTCAGTAAATCCAATAAAATAACCTCGTTGGTTAGCGCAAGTTCTTTTATCTAAATTCTTTATAAGCGTCACTTCTTTTGAATGTAAATAAAACATGAAAACAAAGCACTTTGAAAAGAAACATATATATGCTAACATTCATTCAGTAATTCACGTAAATAGTCACCATCGATCTATCATAGGGTTCAACAAACCCCTTAGATCAAAAAAGACTGAGCCAGACATGGATGAATGAGACAAATCGGATAAAAAAGAATAGTCTTTGCATATAATAAACTCAAAGGAAAATAGCAATGCGGTAAAATAAAGTCTGACCGCGAATAGGGGTTCGGATTTTGGAGTGTGACTGCCTACTCTAGAACTCTAAAAATGGAAAATATATAAAGAAAACTCCGGGGCAAAATACGTACAAGAATGCCCAATAAAGGATAAGGGAATAGATCGTAGTTCACAAATGCCGCCGAAGACGGCATATGAGATGGCCCGAGATGGTATAGATCTTGTCTCACAAGCCGTCTCTTCCCGTTCGGGATGCCGTCTTGTATAACTATATGCTCCTTTGCAACCTTGGCTTTTTGGCTTGCATCCAAAGTAGTTCCTTAGCCTCTCGAGCAGTCGATTCTCAATCACATGTAATATTGATTTGTAACACTTGACTTCAAGGAAGATCGAGCTATCATACTTGGGTTTGTTGTATGGATCGAAAACGCTTCAAAGTAGGGCTTGAACGCTTGAAATGCAAAACAATCGAAAGTAGATACCGAAAATATAATATGATTGCATTCTGCATTATAATACCATATTTCTTGCAAAAAGAGGTGGAACATGCATGAATAAGAGGGTAGAAAACACGTATGTTTTGATGCTATCAAAACACCCCATACATAGCTCTTACTCGTCCTCGGGTGAGTAATATGAAAATCAAAGCGTTGCGTTTTAAAACAAGAGCATGCCTCAGCTAGGAAAAAAAACAACCTTTCAAACCAAACCATCATAATATCAATCATCGTTTAAGGGAACGGGAAAAGAGAGGAAATTACTGGGTAAGTCTCATTCCTCAATTAGTTTGCTAACATTAGGTCACCCTAAGCTAGATTAGGCTCAACAAACACTAGGATTTCAACACATCTACATCCTAACATCAAGATTCATCAATATAGGTACAATAGAACAAAACCAAGGGTGGATCATGGAAACCACGACCGAGATTTCATGAAGAACAGGCCGTGATTTTGGTTCTAGGCTAGGTTTTCGAACATAATTCATCCTAAGATAACATGAAAGTCTATACAATCATCATCCAAGCCATAAACATCATTCTTTCACCCTAGAATCACAACTATTCAGCCAACAACATACAAATCTAGATCAAACTTCATAAATAGAGCATGCTTGCAAGTCATAACTAGAAAATGAAGATAAGATCAAAGAACAAGAAGTTACTTAGCTAGATAGATGCTTCAACAATCTTACAAAGGTTCCAATGACAGCTCCAAGATCCAAACTTACAAGTTACAAGCTTCCAAGGACAAACTACACTAATCTCTTCCAAGAACACCCACAAGGGTGCTTGGAGGAGAGCTACAATCCACAAGAGAGTATTGGAAAAGGTAATGTGCATATTCTTTTGTGTACAGTCTGCAAAACCACTTATGTACTCAACCAAAAAGCAAGAGTCGGACAAAGAAGTCGCGTGACAAGTGTCAAAGCTGTCCTGGCAGAAACCATGGGTCAAAACCACGGGCGTGGTTTTGCCACGTAGGCCGTGGTTTTTATTAGAAAGCCCTTCTTAGATCACCAAGTCATGAGTTTGTGCAAGACATGCACCAACAAGGTCTTTTGTGTTCTTCCTTGCTCCAAGCTTGCTCCATAGGGAGTCCGGATGCGTGCCACCACGAGGAACGATCCTCGAATGTATCGATTAAGTCCAAAAGCTCCCCAAAATACCTACAAAACTGACAAACGCTCGTCTAGACGTCTTTTCTAGAAATAAGACTCGATTAAGCATAAACGCCACAAACTAATGCCAAACCATGCATGAATAAGTGGAAAAACTATCTAAATGAATGCCTAAACTAGTGTCATAAATCATGTCATAAAAATACCCCATACTTGCCACTTGCTCGTCCCTGAGCAAGGTTCAAACTAAGCTACGAGATGGCATGAGTTATGAATGCGGAAAAACCAAAAGTATTTTTGCAATTGTGCTTCTAGTCATAGATCACCTTCATAGTGATGTTCATGGCAAAGGATGATCAATCATGTATTAAATGAATGAAAGCACGGAAAGACAATCATACTTAACTCAAAATCACATATGCAAAGTAAATCGAGAATGTCTAGATGATCATGAAGATATCAAATCTAAATCACTTAAGTCAAAACACATGTGCATAGAGGTCTTAAGGACTTAAGATAGAAGGGGCCAAGAAACGTTGTTAAAGGTGGGAATTTTTTAGGCAATGTGGTGCTAATCCGGGAATGGAACTAACTCCACAACTTCATTTTGTTCACATCCACCATAAGTGTATATTTTTCTCCATCTTTTTCTTTTCTTTCTTTTCTTTTTCTTCTTTTTCTTTCATTTTTATTTTTGAGACAATGACATTGGTGTACAAAAGCCTAAACCTTGGTGATTAGAGGTCCTCAGGATTTTTCCGAGGTGCCTCACACCGGGCACACATACCAAGGCTCGTTAGGACTATCAGTTAATCCGACTTTGGCAAGACATAAACACCCGATTATGTGAATGGTGCCGAGTTACTCGTCATCACAACAAACATCCCCAAACCTATATCTTTTCAACACTTTCACAACACATTCAACACTTCATTCATAATATTCATACACTTCCTTCAACACCCCACACTTGCTTTTCACACACTCAACACACTAACATGCTCCTATTTCCGGATGGGTCAAAAGAGGACAAATTTTCATATCAACTGAGGTGTTCAAACAACATGATCAAGATGAGAAGAA
Organism: Fagopyrum esculentum; assembly: GCA_033239045.1. Taxonomy (NCBI): domain Eukaryota; kingdom Viridiplantae; phylum Streptophyta; class Magnoliopsida; order Caryophyllales; family Polygonaceae; genus Fagopyrum; species Fagopyrum esculentum. The sequence goes on from BSUD01000008.1 coordinate 13,733,082, forward strand.
GAGAGAAGTGAATGCCTTAATCATTCCTAGATGATGCGTAAGAACTAGCATGCGATTTTGATAATCAATTCTCTATCCAGCCTAGACAACAATCTTCATCACAATTCATACATGGATTTCAAGAGAAGTATTCAAGTCCACAATGCATAAATTCATTCAACACACAAGGCCATCCATAGCCAATTCACAAAATAAAATCATCATAAGGGTCATATCTAAACTAAGAAGCACGAAATATTTTGAAAATTTTCTGATTTTTTGGATTTTTTTAGATAAATATGTACAATGCAAAACATAATGAAACATGTAACAATGATATGAAACTATTCTAGATGCAATTATGAAAACCCCACCCCATACTTAAAATCACAATGTCCCCAATGTGCAAATCAAATAAAGAAGTGAAAGAAGTCCTCGCAATGTAAAAATGGTAGCGTTTTCGGTATTTCGGTTCACTCATGTGGAGTGGTGGTAATGGATGATCAATCAAACATGGTAGAGAGCTCTTGATGTTCATTATGGAGTCAGGACCCGCGCCAAGGTGTATGCGAGATGGGAGCTCTTCCATCCAACGATGACAACTTAAGCCGTCCAAGTTCCACATCCGCTGCACCCACGGTTGATGCGGGATCATCATCATCATCATCATCATCATCATCATCATCATCATCATCATCATCATCATCATCATCATCATCATCATCATCATCATCATCATCATCATCATCATCATCATCATCATCATCATCATCATCATCATCATCATCATCATCATCATCATCATCATCATCATCGTCATCATCATCATCGTCGTCGTCATCATCTTCGTCGTCGTCGTCATCATCTTCGTCGTCGTCGTCATCATCTTCGTCGTCGTCATCTTCGTCGTCATCATCTTCGTCGTCGTCATCTTCGTCGTCGTCGTCGTCATCGTCGTCGTATTCGTCGTCGTCGTCGTCGTCGTCCTCGTCGTCGTCGTCGTCACCGTCGCCGTCGCCGCCGTCGTCGTCGTCGTTGTCGTCGTCATCATCATCTTGCTTGCCTTGGCTTCTTTATTACCTAGAATCTAGCACACAAACACAATACACACAAAAACACACAAAAACAAAACAAAAGCAAAAACGAAAAAGAAAAGGGAAAGATATTACTCATGGGTTGCCTCCCAAGAAGCGCTTCTTTTAGGTCATTACCTTGACCAAACTCCATGATGCTTCAATCCAAATTAAAAACCTTGGTTTGCTTGAGGAGTCCAATAAACAATCTCTTTCCGGCATCCTTGATCATAAGAATGGGCCATTTGATACCCAAATAAACTTTGAGCTCTCGCTTCACCGCTAAGTAGTAGAACTCACCATAGTCAAGCTCATAAGGAATGCCAACATTTGGATTCTCGGGGGTTTCCTTACTTTCTCTATGTGAAGTGTCTTCATAACCGCCTCATTGATGATCATATGGGGTTATAACCATGTGAGCCACCCCATACTTAGACAAATAACGCTCGACGGCTCTATCGGTTAAGCACTTGTTTCCTTCACACAACATGATCCAAAGAAAGCCGACTCTTGGAAAGTTATCTTGATTGAAGGGCTTCATAACCATCTTGGATCCATCCTCTCTAACCGGGAGTGGTCTCATATCAACCTTGGAGACTCCATAAGAACGGAACTTGATAGCACGTATTATAGTCTATATTTTGGGATTGGTTTAGACGTTTTATCTTCATAAATCTGCATGTACGGATGTATATTCTTTGATTATATTGTTGTTTTGTCTACCTTTGCGGGAATCGAGGTCTACACCTAGTTTTGTTGTAATTGTAGGGAAAATGACACGTTTTGGACCGAAATGGAGCTAAGGAAGCTAAGGAGTCATTTGAGCTACATTCTGGAGCATTGAGGAGTTATAGGAAGATATCAGGAAGCATGAAAATGATTTAGAAGATTGATTTTGGACCAGATCAGAGAGATTCACTCTCAATTGAGACTCACCTCGGTCAGCTACAGTACCACCTCGACCGACGTGATCTTCAGGAGCGTTTGGACCGAGGCGAACATCATAACGGCCATAAGATCTTTATTTTTGGCTGAGATCTTCTATTTTTGGAAAGTGAATATCTCATATTTTTGGCTGGATTTTTGGAAGAAAGATATTTTTTTGGCCGATTTATTTTGGAAGATATGGAGATATATTTTAAGGAAATTATCTTTTTAAGATATTTTATCTTTGGAAGATAATTCTCCTATATAAAGGGTTGGATTTTCTACAATTCAGCCATCTTCGGATCAAGGATTTTGTGAAGGATTGTGTGAAGGAAGTTTGAAGGAAGTTTGAAGGTTGAAGATCAAGGAAGGAAGGAATCAAGTTGAAGTTGGCTTTGAAGGAAGTTTGTAAGATTTCCTTAGTTTGGTTTTGTTGTCTTTTCTGATTTGTGATTGAGGAACGCTGATTGTTTGTTTGTTTGTTTGATTCATTGAGTTATTGAGACCTTTTTGTTAAGGTTTTCTTGTTTGAATATTGATTCCTTTCTTATACATTTGGTTATTATTATCATGATCATTGTTGGCTAAGTTCTTTATGCGATTCTAGGGTGATTGGCTGAAAGTTGTGGGAAAGACGATGATAGAATGATCTTAACCCCAACGGACCCTGAAAGCTTGAGCCTTTACCTTAACCGACGAACACCTCGAACAGTCATTGAACATCTCGGCCGGGATGGAATATAACTGAACGAGGTGAACCTTTCACTAGTACAAATGCGCACATCAATGGCGTTTCATAAACGCCATGGATGTCAATGCATGGCGTTTTTCAACGCCATGAATTAACGCCATAGAAATGGACGCCGTCTTAGATAATTGGTTTTGATGACATTTTAACAAACGCCATAGAAATTTCATTCATGGCGTTTTGTAAATGCCATAGATGATGTAAACCATTGCTTATACTTGATGTTGACGGCATTTCGTAAACGTCATAAATCCCAACCATGGCATTTGAAACGCCATGCATATATCATCTATGACATTTGTAAAACGCCATAAATATACCATTTAGGGCGTTTGAGACACGCCATGTTCTGCTAATCAATAACGTTTAAAACGCCATAAATACATCATACATGACGTTTGAAATGCCATTAATGATACGGTCGTAAACATATTTGTCTATCCATGACTACTAAAAACGTCATGCTTATTAAAAATTTATCATATAGCCATAGAATTTGATACACAAACGACATTCAAATTCCCTGTTTTGAATTACTATCCTAATACTAAAATAACCTGTTTTGTAACATCACAAAAGATCACCTAAAACAAATGATATCATAAATTCATTCACCATCAATACATTGCACGATTCTTACAATTCTCGTGTTATAATTTTTTGACAATTAACAAATTAATGACGATTAGAAAATAAAACACCATTACATATATTTTTTATGACGTTTTATTAAAAACGTTTGGATTGCCATTGTAAACCATATTTGTAGTAGTGTTTCCAAAACCTTTTATGAGTTGAGAGTTTCAGTTTGCCAAATCCTATCCTTGTTATACCTATCCTGGTTCAACGCAAGCCTAGGATGAGACTTACTCGGTAATTCCTTTGTTTGTTTACCCAAGATCATGAGTGTAGGTAATAAATGTTTATCCTTTATTGGGGTTTGAGTGTGCCTTCATCCCATCTTTGAGAGTTAGCCTGAGACCTACCGGTAAAGGTTGATTCTATCCCCTTGGGTGGTGTGTTGGTTTGAGATTATAGTTCCTTTCCTTAGTACCTTGAGACTTACCCTGTGATAGGATCTTTGGTTTGGGATAGTGAGTAGTGAGACTTGCCCGGTGATCTTTTCCCGCCCTAGCAACACCTTCCCTTTGCAAACCTCAGCTTTGTCCACGTTATCTTTTGAGATCTTGAGTCGAAACCACAACTGGATGCTTTAATCTTTAGAATCCGCATTTCCTTTACCTGATTATTATATCATCTTTGATAGCTTTGACTTGTTACATGTGGTTATTTGACAACTTGAATTACCGATCTTTGTTTCACTATAGTCCTTGTGATCGACTCTTGGAATATTTAATGTTATTACAATTGATCCGTACACTGCGGGTTCACATATTGTTCAGGCACATATCTTGGTTTATAAATATTAAAGCTTGCACACACCTTTTGGAGCGAACAAGTTTTTGGCGCCGTTGTCGGGGACTTTGTCAAGACCAAGTTTGGTTTCGGTTGTCTTTCGGGGCTATTGCCCTTGTTGCTTTTGACCACTTTACTTGAGTGTTTTCGCAGGATCTTTCCTTAGGTTTATGCGAAGAACTCGTGCTGGAAAGGAAATCGTTCTTTACGATCCCGAACCAGAAAAGACCTACAAGAGAAGATTGAAAGAAGCTAAGATGGCCGGTCAAGACAATTGCGATTTTGAAGCCGAATTGAAGGAGGCATTGGAACGACTGCGCCTCAATAAAGAAGAACTGCAGCGAGAGGGAGAAGAGACTCGCGCAAGAACTGAAGTAATTGAAGCTGATATGGCCGTTCTAAGGGCTCAGTTTCTACCTCGACCGATTCCGGATCCTCGACCGAGGCAAGACCCAACCCTAGTTGCCCCGGCCGAGATACACCTACCACCTCGGATGCCTGTCCGAGATGTTCTTTTTGCTGGAGCTCCACGAACCCTACCTCAGAGGAGGGACACCAATCAACAAGTGAGGCGTCCAGGAGTCAACATAGGAGATCCAGCTGAGCATGATTATGAACTTCGACCGCAAGTTCTAATCATGATTCGACAATGTCAATTTGGAGGACGAGAGAGAGAGAGTCTCCACACCAACATTTACAAAACTATGAGATTCTGATGAAGACATTGAGACCATCAAGATTGGAGAATAACAACTACAAGTTGAGGCCTTTCTACTTCTCTTTGAAAGACAAGGCACTTGCTTGGTATCAAGCTCTTCCGGCTGGAAAAATCAACACTTGTGAATAGATGTCGATGGAGTTTCTTACTAAGTTCTTTTCCCCTTCAAAGACCGCTGAATTGAGAGGAAAGATCAATGCTTTTATTATGAAGGAAAAAGAAAGTTTGTCCAAGTCATGGGAGAGATACAAGGACCTTTTGTTGGATTACCCACATCATGGGATTCCAAAGATCGAATAGCTGGAAATATACTTCAAGGGTTTGGATGGAGATACTCAATTCAAGCTCCAATTACTTTCCGCCGGCACCTTCATGGATATGCCGATAGATGAAGCTTTGGATTTCATTGAAAAGCAAGCTTTACACATGGAGAAGTACTCTCATCAAAGAGTTGAGGATAGAGCAAGGAGAGTTAGCTTTCAAGACACATCATCAAATGGAGCTCAACTAACCTCACTTAGCAATGAAGTAAAGCTATTGAAGGAGTTTTTAGTAGATCAAACGAAGAAGGAGCAAGATGGTGGATACCAAGGAAGAAACAACTATCAATGGCCATGGAACAACAACAACAACAACAACAACTACAACAATAAAAACTCCAACAACAACAATTGGAGATCAAATCAACAAATTTCCGGTAACCCTTATTCTCATACTGAAAATGCTCTTAATGCCCCCTCTTCTTCTTCTATTCCATTGAGAAGCCAAGAGCTTGCATCAAGCTCGTCCCAGCCACAAATGAAACCAGATATTGTGCTGGAGGCAATTTTGATCAAGCTCAACGCTATGGAGACATCGATGAATTCATTTTCGAAGGCACAAAAAGCCTTAGAGCAACAATTTTTCAACAAGGCGAATGAAGCGCCAAGAGATCTAGGGAAGCTCCCAACAAGGACAAAGAGCAACCCAAAAGGACAGATCATTGCAATTACTACACGCAGTGGATTAAAGACTGCAGATCGAGTACCTCGGTCAAGCCATGACCAGATGAGGAACACGTCGGACCAAGATCAGACGAGGAACACCTCGGTCGAGGTGCCAACCGAGATGGAGCCCCAGAAAGCGGAAGATAAATTTGAAGTTTATGTTCCACCTCCTGCTTATAAACCACCACTTCCATTCCCTCAGTCAAGGGCGAGGGCACATCTAGACAAACACTTTGGTAAGTTTCTAGACCTTATGAATAAGCTACATATTAACATCCCTTTCCTTGATGTTATTCTAGGGATGCCCACCTATGGGAAGTTTCTGAAAGAGATTCTATCAAGGAAGAGGAAATTGGAAGGCTTTGGTGAAGTGAGGATGACATCTAGATCTTCGGAGCTCATTCAAATCATGAAGGAGAAGATTCCACCTAAATTGAGAGATCCCGGTTCATTTTGCATTCCCATTCAAGTTGGGGATGTAACCTATGATGCATTATGTGATCTAGGAGCCAACGTGAGCATCATCCCGCTGGAGCTTTGTGAGAAAGTCGGACTTGGAGAGCCCAAGCCCGTAAAGATGACGTTATACATGGCGGATCGCTCCATTACCTGTCCCGTGGGTATCTTGGAAGATGTTCCCATCAAGTTAGGTAACTTCTATATACCTATAGACTTTGTCGTACCTGATATTCCCGCAGATTATCCCATTCCCATCATTCTCGGGAGACCATTTCTAGAAACTTCGGTTGCAACGTGGATTGTAAGAACGCCAAGTTGAAATTTAACATTGGTGGAGATCATGTGGAGTTTGCATTACTTGCTGTAATGAAGGGAGAGCCGCTGGATGATGACATCTTCAACATCTATGATGAAGAAGATTCTCGAGAATTGGTGAGCTCTATCCTTATTAAAGATCCTCTTGAAAAAGTTCTTAGTTTTAGTTTAATGGAGGAAGGTATAGATGTCTTTTGTGATGCAGATGTGCGAAGCTTAAAAGCATTGGAAGAAGATCCAGGAGCTAGATTTGATAAATTGATTCAGGAGCAGAAAGGCACAATAGGTTTCGGTCCCAGTTCTAGTACCTCGACCGAGGCACTTCCTGGAGCAAGCGAGTTGCTCTTATCTGAAGAACACCTCGGTCACCCATCTCGGATCCAGACCGAGATAGCAAGCGAGACATTCTCAATTGAGGACAACAAACTTTCTGATTCATTTTCCGAGGGTCATTTATAGTATGTGGAGCACTGGCTTCGCCCAGTTTCTGATGGAAAAGAGCCTTGAAATGTTGATATCGTTAATTACCTTGTTTGTCAAGAAATACCGCCCGGATTGACGTACGCTCAAAGGAAGAAGTTCTTCAAGGATGTTCGTCATTACTATTGGAATGAGACTCTACTATTCAAAAGAGGTCCAGATGGGATGCTTCGACGATGCATTCCGGAGGATGAAGCTGCTAGTGTTATACGGAATTGCCACTCACTTCCTTGTGGAGGACATGCTAACGCTCACAAAACTTGCGCTAAGGTATTACGTTCTTGTTTCTTTTAGCCTACATTATTTAAGGATGTACAAGCGTTTGTTGTTTCTTGTGATGCATGCCAAAGAACAGGGAATTTATCTAGAAGGAACGAGATGCAACTCAACAATATTCAAGAGGTTGAGATTTTTGATGTATGGGGAGTTGATTTCATGGGACCTTTCCCATCATCCGCGGGGAACCTCTACATCCTCTTAGCTCTTGATTACATTTCTAGATGGGTGGAAGACATTGCCTCTCCCACTAATAACGCCATGGTGGTTGTGAAGTTCTTCAATAGAACTATCTTTCCACGTTTTGGGACACCGCGCATCATCATCAGCGATGGAGGGACACATTTCATCAACTGGTAGTTCAAGGCACTTTTGTCGAAGTATGGGGTAACCCATAAGGTAGCAACCCCTTATCACCCTCAAACTAGTGGGCAGGTTGAGATCTCGAATAGAGAAATCAAGGCGATCCTGGAGAAAACCGTTTCAAGAACGAGGAAGGATTGATCCATGAAGTTGGACGATGCTCTTTGGGCTTATAGGACCGCATTCAAGACTCCCATTGGTACCACCCCTTACAATTTGGTATATGGGAAGTCTTGTCATCTACCCGTTGAGCTAGAGCACAAGGCATATTGGGCAATCAAATGGTTGAATTTCGACATCAAGGAAGCCGGAGAGAAGAGACTTTTAGACATTAATGAGCTGTAAGAGTTGCGCTTAAACGCCTATGAGAATGCCAAGATCTACAAGGAAAGAACGAAGAGATGGCATGACAAGCATATCATTCCTAAGGTGCTCAAAAAAAGAGATCTTGTGAAAACTCCACCTTGTTTATAATGTTTTACAGGTTTTGATGATGGAAGACTTAACACAAATGTAGTAGTTGGATATACTAACAATGTATTGATTATGATCTCTAGATGCTTGGTTGATTTGAATTCAGTGCAGGTCTTATCGAATGTCAAGGGCCTTGATATAGACTTCAAGGGCCTTGGAATATCACTCAAGGACACAAGGAAGATAACGTTACAAAGGAACGATCTCAAAGGTCTTGGAGTTATACAATTGCACGACAAAACAAGGATTCAAATGCAAAGAACATTTTCCAGGAACGAAATGCTCAACAGAAAGATTTCAGGGAAGATCTTTTACAACCGAAGATCTCAACCGAAGATTAGAGAATCTTTTCAGAAAGATTTTCTAAAATAGAAAAGCGTCAAAATATCTTCTCTTTCGGTTCAACAAAGAACGAGAAGATCAAGGAGCTAAGGACTCGATGTGTTCTCACGAGTTAAAGATTTGCAACGTCTACCTTATCTCGAAACAGGAAGCGATCTTCATGGAGAAGAAGATTCATCTTCAAACGGTCATCTCTCCAATGGCTAGAAGACCTCTCCATAGAAGAGTATAAATGAAGATGGTAATCGAAGAAGAAAAGACACACAAGCATATACGGAAAACATCTTTACGTTTTCAAGCAACCGAACCATCTTCATTTGATTCGTTGTTTTTCTTTCTCTTATTTACGCAAAAGCTTTATTCCCTTAGAGAGAAAAAACACAAGAGCTCCATTGGAAGATCTAAATAGTGTTATACTAGAGTGTGTGTTACTCTGCGTAGTAACTAGGCTATTATAGCTAGAGTTGGAGCTAGATCGTAGCATTGACTACAGTGAGAGAAGAAGGGGATTTCTTCTAGTTTGTATATAAGACTCTTTGAAGCTGATAATAGATAGTTAGATCCTAAGGCTATACCCTGGGACGGAGAGTAGGCTATTTAGAGCCGAACTTCGTAAACATATCCTCGTGTCAATCTTTTACTTTCCGCATTATATCTTGCTATTGTGACTAACTTTGTTTTGTAGGAGTACGAAGTCAAGGCCCTTGAAAGTTGTTTCAAATCCCTTGAAATCAAAGTTACACGAAGAGCACAGATCGACATCAAGGCCCTTGAAAGGAGTTTCAAGGCCTTGAGATTTGGTTTGCAAAAAGTTCCCATTCTCTATTCAACCCCCCTTCTAAAGTATCTTTTAACTTATTTATTTCACCTACCGGTTCTTCAATTTGTATCAGAGCTAGACTCACGTTTATTGATTTAACCATGAGTGAGACTAATCATGAATCCTGTAGGTGATGGTGGATTTGCTCAATGAAGATCCTCATCTCGACCACCACTCTTCTGTGGCAACAACTTTGCTCATTGGAGAGCACTCATGTGTATGTTCATTATTGACCAGGACATGGAGCTTTGGAGAATCATTCAAAATGGACCTAAAGTTCCAATGACAATGGTTGAAGGTGTCCAAGTCCCAAAGAAGGAAGCTGACTTCACAAAAACTAACCTGGGCAGCGTATCAAAGAACTACAAAGCAATGAACCTACTATACTGCGGATTAAATGCCAATGCATTCAACCACATCTCATCATGCAAGAGTGCTAAAGATATATGGGACAAGCTTGTTGTCACTTACCAAGAAACAAGTCAAGTCAGGGAAACAAAGATTAGCATCTTCCTCAAACAATACGAGCTATTCAAGATGAATCCAAATGAAACTGTCAAAGAAATGTTCACCAGATTCACTGAGATCGTGAACAATCTGGACTCACTAGGAAAGATCTTCACAAATGAAGAGAAAGTGATGAAGGTTCTAAGGAGCCTACCTAAATCCAAGTGGGAACCAAAGATGACTGCTATTGAAGAAGCTCAGAATCTCACAACTCTTCCTCTTGAGGACCTCCTTGGAAAACTCATCACACATGAAATGATTCTTGGTGAAGAAGATGGAGAACTCCCATCCAATTCCAAGAATTTGGCATTAAAATCAAGAAGAGATGAATTACCATCTGATGAAGAGGATAGTGATGATGATGATGATGAAGAAGATGCAATCGCCATGATTTCTAAGAGTTTCGCAAGAATTATCAAGATTAAGAAACAATCTGCTAATAGAGAATATCCATGAACATCAAAACCCCGAGGTAAGTTTTCTAACTCTAATAAGAAAACGAGAGTACTGACTTATTTTGAATGTGGTGAAACAGATCATCTTGTGAAGGATTGTCCACAAAAGAAGAGGACCAACTTCAAGAAAAATGATCGAAAGAAGAAAGCTATGGTTGCTTCATGGAGTGATTTAGAATCAACAAATGAATCAGAAGACAAAAAAGAACAAACAAACTTGTGTCTCATGGCCGATCATGAAGAAGATTCAAATCTGTATGTTGACAATGTGGTAAGTACAATTATGTCTCAACCTGAAACTGACCTGAAACAATTCCTTAAAGATATTATCATATGTGATAAGGAACATAGAATAAGGATAAATTCTTTAAAAGAAAAGCTACTTGAACAAGAAAAACAACTAAGTGAAATGTCTCTGGAAATTGAAAATCTTAACACAGAAAAAGTAGACCTTGATGACAATATCAAGACCTTGGAATCAGAGAACCTGATTCTCAAGGACAACCTCTCCTCTCTTTATCGAAACTATATCGATCTAGATAAAGAGAAAGTTGATCTAACTTTGACGTGTCAAGACCAGAAGGCTGCACTTATTAAGTTTACTCGTTCAAAAGCTAATCTTGAGAGAATGATGGGTGAACAACAATCCTCCCTTAACAAAAATGGTATAGGTTATCATATGAGCTTTCCTAGAAAACCTACCACCACTTTTGTCAAGGCCAAAGGAAGCATTCATATACCTACTTGCTTCTACTGTTGTAAAAAGGATCATGTTAAATCTACATGTCCTTATAGAAGAAATGATCCTTATATCATCAAGAACACCTATCCTTTATGTTTAAGGAAACAGGTCAAACAAATTTGGGTTCCTAAAGGTACTAGACCCCCAAACATGATCGAACCTGAATATGAACCAAAATATGCCATCTGGTCGACCCGGAAAGGTTGATGTTTGCTGTTTTGCAGGATATCACCAAGGTAAAGGAGCACAAATGGATATTAAATAGTGGTTGCTCAAGACACATAAATGGAAAAAGCTCTTTATTCTCAAATTTAAAGAAGCAATCATGTGGAACCATTACTCTTGGTGATAAAGGAAAGTGTGACATAATTGGCATTGGTAAAATTTGCTATAATTCATCTAACTTTATTGATGATGTTTATTTGGTTGATGGTTTGAAATATAATTTTCTAAGTATTTCTCAAATTTGTGATAAAGGCAATAAAGTCATGTTTGATTCAGATAAATGTGAGGTTCAAGACAAAAAGACGGGTGAAGTGTTGCTTACTATTTCTAGATGTAATAATGTGTATTCAATGAGTACTAACCAAGTTTCAGGAACTAAGCTAAAATGTCTAAAGGCTTTGACTGATGATCCAAGGCTTTGGCATAGAGACTTGGTCACGTAAGCATGCACACCATACAGAAGCTACTTACAAAAGATTTGGTACGTGGTTTTCCAAACCTAAATTTCAAGGTTAATGATCTATGTAAGGCATGTACACAAGGTAAAAAAAATAAGAGGTTCATTCAAACCTAAGAAAGTTGTAAGTTCTTCTCGACCCATTGAACTTTTACACATGGATCTTTGTGGACCTATGCATGTCAAAACTCCCAGAGGAAAGCAGTACATCCTTGTTATAGTGGATGATTTCTCTCGTTTCACATGAATTTCCTTTCTACGAGAAAAATCTGAAGCTTTGTTTGAGTTTTCAAAATTGTGTAAGGAGTTACAAACTTTGAAAAACCTACCAATTGTTTCTATAAGAAGTGATCATGGTAGAGAATTTGATCAACTGAAGTTTGATTTGTTTTGTGCAAAATATGGCATTTCACATATTTTTTCAGCTCCTAGAACTCCTCAACAAAATGGAGTCGTGGAACGTAAGAACCGCACTCTTGAGGATATGTCTAGGACAATGCTTTTAAAAAATAATTTGCCAAAAAGTTTTTGGGCTGAAACAGTAAACACTGTAAATTATATTTTGAATAGATGTTTAATTCGCCCTATTTTGAAAAAGACTCCTTATGAACTCTTTAAAGGAAGAAAACCAAATATTTCATATTTCAAACCCTTTGGATGTACTTGTTTTGTTCATAACAATGGCTAAGATAATATTGGGAAATTTGATGCACGTAATGATGAAGCTATATTCATTGGATATGCTTCAAATAGCAAAGCTTATCGCGCCTATAACAAACGTACCAAAATTGTTGAGGAAAGCATCCATATTATTTTTAATGAAAGCAATGATGGTACTTTGAGTGAGAGTTTTGCAGATCTAAATCTGAATCAAAGAGAAGATCATAACTCGGATGAAGAGGAAGATCCTAAAGATTGAGACAAGAATATGTAGGAAAAGATTCAAGATACCGAAGAAAACCCTCAAGACCTTGAAACACACCTTCAAGACCTTGAAACAGGAAACTGTGATAACATGACTCCACTTCAAGGGCTTGAAACCCAACTTCAAGGCCTTGAGATTGGACCAACAGATAATATATCAACGGTACCTTAATCTAGTCAAACATATGAAGCTCAACCTTCTGGATCTGCTCCATCTGTCAAAAGAAGAAAAGTTCAACACTCCTCGTATCATCCACAAGAGAATGTGATCTCAGATCCAAATGATAGAGTTCAAACTAGATCTAAAGTGAACAATCTATGTGCCTTCTCCGCTTTTGTATCGCTTGTCGAGCCAAATAACTACGTTCAAACTCTTTAAAAACCTGATTGGATCATTGCCATGCAAAATGAATTGAATGAATTTGAGAGGAACAAGGTATGGACTCTTACTTCAAGACCACAACATCAATCAATTATTGGCACGAAATGGGTCTTTCGAAACAAATTGGATGACAGTGGCAAAATCATACAAAATAAAGCACGACTTGTAGCACAAGGCTATAACCAAGAAGAAGGTATTGATTATGAGGAGACTTTTGCTCCTGTTGCCAGGTTAGAAGCCATACGTATGCTACTTGCATTTGCATCTTTTATGAGCATAAAACTTTTTCAAATGGATGTAAAATGTGCTTTTCTAAACGGCTTCTTAGAAGAAGAAGTCTACGTTGCTCAACCTCCTGGTTTTGAAAATGATGAATTTTCAGATCATGTTTTTGAACTAGACAAAGCTCTTTATGGTCTTAAGCAAGCTCCTCGAGCTTGGTATGAAATATTATCTAAATATCTTCTTGAAAATAATTTCAAAAGAGGTTTGATTGATAAAACATTGTTTATCAAAACTAGAGGCAACGGCATTCTAGTAGTACAAATCTATGTTGATGATATATTATTCGGTGCTACTAATGATTCCCTTTGCAAGGAATTTTCAGATATTATGTGGAGGGAATTTGAAATGAGCTTAATGGAAAAGCTAAATTTCTTTCTTGTACTTCAAGTTACACAAACAAAGAAATAAATTTTTCTCAATCAAAGCAAGTATAGTAAAGACTTGCTTAATAAGTACAAAATGGATCAATCTAAGGTTGCAAAGAATCCTATGAGTTCAACACTTTCGCTAGATCATGACAAGAATGGTAAAAGTGTAGTACAAAAGGAGTATCGAGGTATGATCGGTTCATTGTTGTATCTAACTGCTAGTCGTCCTGACATTATGTTTAGTGTGTGCATGTGTGCAAGATTTCAAGCTGATCCTAAAGAGTCACACTTGATAGATGTGAAAAGAATTTTTCAGTATTTCAATGGCACTAAGGATCTAGGGTTATGGTACCCACGTCAAAGCTTGTTTCATCTTGTTGGCTATTCAGATGCAGACTTTGCACGTTATAAGGTCGATAGAAAAAAGTACTTCTGGATGTTGCCAATTCTTAGGGACATGGTATCAGAGCTCTAGGTTGGCAACAATGGCACTTGAAATCTTCTGAAAGACCGAATAAGTACTTGAGCAGAACCCGAAAAGGGATCTGAGTTTTAAAAAGGACTTTTGGTTTTCAAATGCATGCATAGTCTGGTTGGGGATAGAAAAGTACGGCTGACCACCACTACTACCGCGGATCTCAATATGCTTAGTTTAGACTTATAGTATTGTACAATTATGTATGTTATATAAATATCTATATATATATGTAGCACGTTGTTACCCTAGAGGATATGAAATATCCTTTAGTTGAGTTATCATGATGCGATCATCGCCTCATGATAAAACGTTTGGAGATCTTAAAGAGTATCTGTAAGAAGATAGTGGACTCATACCCCAAATTGGAACATTACATTATGGCGGACGCCCTGGTGGTTACTACAATTGTCCGAAGAACGAGTGGTTAAGGAGTTGAGGATTACTAGAGGATGTTAACAACAAGAACAATCGGACGAGAAAAGAATATCAAGCAATTCAAATAGAAGTAATAGAAAACCGTACAAGGATTTTAGCGGTAAGACGACGAGAGGTGAAACTCAAGATGCATGTAAGGACTAATAAGAGCGCAGATTGAAGAGGACAACATCAAAACACCATTCAAACAAAGTATAGTACAACTACACCTGGCGGGTTAAAGGACACTACAACCAAGGTGGATACCACCATAGATAAGTATGAGCATGAGAGTACAGAGAAAATAGAGTGTTGACCCAGATGTAAAAGATTAAAGGAGTACCAAGACAGAGATTTACGATCGAGTTTAAAAGACAAAAATTAATAAATTTCATAACCATGGAGATGGGTTGACTCCTTTAGAGACACGAGAATGTTGAAGGAAAGCACGACACAAGTATTGAAGATAGTAGAAGTCTGAAATTGAGACAATGGATTTCCATGAAGGTAATGTTACAAAACAACATCCACCGAGGAAGAAGCATGTGCGGGAATGATCATGATGGACTTGAGGGATCATAATAACTACTCAATCACCAAGAGACTTAAGTTAACCATACTAGTGGACTACAAAGAGCTGCAGGTAGACGATAACTTAGGAAAAAGGAACCACGAAGATGGGTTTGTAAGCTATCACGGAAGGTTTGATAAACCCATAGATGGCAGGTGAATAATGCAACTAGACTCGGATAAAGTGATCTTATGGTAGAAGACCAACTACAGACTAACTAGTAATAACGGAGAATTCACACGTCTGAGTTGACCAGTGATGACCGGTTGGTAGATAAGAAGAATAACATCAGATTTACTAAAGAATGTTACTGGCATATGGGGAATCTCTACAAAAGATCAACGACGACAATTGTAAAGTTAAACCGATACAAGTACTAGTACCCTTAATAGTAACATGGAATGAGTTCGAGCCAATATCTCTAATTAAGAATTTAAGGAGAAGATTTTGACGGCCGGAAATGACCCCATAGGTCTTTAAAGAGATTAAGGAAATGGTTGGGAGCAGTTTCTTACCTTTTGGCTAAGAAAAATGTACAGTTCACAGTAGTACTAATGGATTGCATAAGGAGAACTAGAGGAGTAAGAAGAAGCAGATGATTTTAATTATGTCCAACGTCAATCAAGACAGAAGGTGCTTAACATGCCACACATATGAGACTGATGGTGCTCTCCCGAGGTTTACAGAGGAAGTTTTTTTTGACTAAAGATGTCACACATAATAACTACAGTTATAGAGACGCAGCAACATAGAGATTATGACCTTAGTGTCTTGGTAATATGTCTCATCAAGTTGTGAGGTGATTGAAGATAGAATCTGCATGTTGGCTAGAATACACATGAGAAGGAGTAAAGTTGAATGACTAAAGGTTGCTAGATAGATCCGGTATTACCCCAATAAGATAATTACCGAAATGTGTCTATATAAAAGTAATAAGACCAACCAACGTGCTTTGTAAAGCGTGTATGAGAAAACTCAAAGGGATTTAACTATCTTACGGGGTCAAAGATTTAAAGAAGGTAAAGCGACATGAGTATAAGGGAAACATAATAAATGCAATGCGAAAAATTTGATTGGTGAGAAAATCATATGCATCTGATGTGTCGTATACAAATGGTACCATTAGATGTTTAATAAAAATCATACTATCAGACTGAGGACACTATGATGGATTAAGTGTAAACCAAGCATATAACTTAACCGGTGAGAAGGAAAGTCATGTATCAAAATGCGGGTCATGCTAAATTTAAATAAAGTCTTGAGATGAGGATGTCCGTAGGAAATCTATGCAAGAGTACAAAGTAACTGAAGTTCCAACACATAATGGGTAGTAATGATCAACAGACAGTTAGAGACCAATGCAGAGAAGAAGAACGTATAAGATGAGTTACCTAGTAGAAGAATTCACAAGACGAGCTTGAGAGACCAAAAGAGATAAAATGTCGACCCGGATATGAGGGTCTAAGGTATATGGAATGGATACCTACAAGGGAGTGTAGAAGCAATATGTAGACTATACAAGTGTGAAGAGGTTTTGACCTCCTCAAAGATATAGGAATTTGAAAGAAATTACAATGCCGGTATCAAAGAGTTGAAGCCCTATAGCAGAAACAACGGAGTTTCACGAAGGCAATATTGCCGGTAACACCAGCGAAGGAATGTATATATGAGAACGGCCTTGGTGGAGTCGAAAGTTCAAGGTAACCCCAATTATCACAGGACCTAAGTCATCAACACCGACGGTCCATTCAAGAGGAACTGCAAGGGGATGATAACTAAAGTCAACAGAACTACTGAGACACTCGCCAGTTATCGTTGAAGACTTGGGAGGACTATTTATGTCCAGATGAATGACCCAATTGGGCTCGAGAAGTAGAGTTAGTCTAAGGAAAACAGAAGTGTGGAAGATAAAACGAATTAGCGAAGCATGAAAGGATTAAGCGAGCAGATGATGCTCACCAAGAATTTAACGCCATTATAGGTAAGAGAAGAGTAAGTCCGGGATATTGAGATAAGTCAATTATAGACTGACCGACATCAACTGAGGATATGTAAGTGATGGTTGGTACTGACGAGTAGGTATCGTTAAGAAGAGACATTAGTGAGTGCGGATTTAAGAGGTACCTTAACCGATGCCTTAGAGGATTCCCCAAGTAGGCAACGGCAACTTTCTGGGATGATCTAAGGATATAGAGGAAGTCGAGTTAGAGGTTGCTTACTGGTTGGTTAAGAATAGACTACGGTTGAGTAAGAGAGTAAGGGTCTGTTTGAAGAGGATCTTGCTAGTATTAGAAGGAAAGTATATGCAGGAGTGGGTAAATCATGTTGAACCTCAAAAGGACGCCATTGTGACTAATGGGTGTTACACCGAAGCGTGGTAGGCCCATAACCCACAGATGAAGAAAATTAATGTTAGGTTAACTATGATTTCAAGTTAAGGAATTAGAGATCTATATGAAAAGGTCCACTTGGGTGTGTGATTTGTTTTGAGTTATATAAATTTGAAAGCTTGACAAGAAGTAGGTGAAAACCCATTAATTAAGGAACGATCCGATTAGGTTACATTGAGGAAACCGGGCCAAACGGTTTGTATTACAAAGAGCATTAGGCACTTAGTAAAGTGCCGACAGAAGTTTAAGATCATTATTCCAGAATCGATAGCCGGGAACTTTCGAAAGGAAAAAACAAGAGGGTCCAGTGGAAGAAAAGTTTGGTAGTCATCAAAAGAGCTGGAAGTAAGTTTAGAAAACCAAACCGTTGAGAGAGTACCTACCGAATCCGAGACACGTCATCAGCTATGAAGATCAGAATATTTATCCGGTTCATGCTTTTATAGAGTTCCAGTGGTCTAGACGAGGAACCGATGAGGCTACCTGGGAGATAGAGGAGAGTATTAGACGTAGTTACCCTGAGTTCTTTGCGAGGATAGATATTACTTCTGTATCGGCGAGTTAGCACTCGGATGCTGTGTTGTTTGACTTTCATGTTTTACCTTAGACTGAGTGATTGTGTTTCTTTTCATGTGTGCGTGATCATCATGATTGAGTAGTTGCATGGTAGAAAACGAAATTTTAATGATACCAAGATATACCAAGAAAGTCGTGTGATTAGGAATATTATTCTAAGTTTCGGGACGAAACTTCTTTTAAGAGGGTACTGATGTAATAACTGAAATTTTTTAACTCCGTTTAATACTGGATCAAACCGGATTCCGATCCGCCAACCTAAATTCTTTTAAATAAAAATAAAACAATATTAAATCCTATCATTTTATGTGACATGGATTCACATAAAATGATAACTTATGTAATTCAGTAAATAATTTCGTAATTAATTTCCGTATTTTTAACGGTTTCGGGCGAATAATGAACCTTCCTTCAGCCTTTTATTTTAAATGATAGAGCAGCCCAATTTTTTTTTCTGGCCCATGCTTCTTCAGCCGGCCCAACACTCTTTTGGATCCAATTAACCCAAAACCCTAACTTAACCTAACCCTGCACTAATTTCTTAATTAACCTAATCTCATATTTAACCTATTTTAACTTTCTAACGGCGCTTGTGAGATCTGCTTCCTACACCGAACGGACGAACCAGAACCGCCAGCCAGAAGAGCGAATCCGACCAGCGACACCTCGACGCTCCTCCCCTGCGCCGGACCTTGCCTGTCGACGCCGACCAGGTGAGTACATCCCTTACCTCTCCTTCCCCTGGGACATTTCAATCCCGTTGATCACCTCCCTGCTGCACAGCGAAGAGTTCAGCACCAGCCAACACTAGCCTCTGCATAGACGCCTAGGACACCAACGCCGGCTGCACAGACCGCCTAGGACGCCAGCGCCGGCTGCACAAACCGCCTAGGATGCCTGCATCAGCCTCCGCGCTGGAAGATCGCCCACTGCACGCCTCACTGAAGCGCCGACCTTCCTTCTGCAACCGCTTCACTCTAGTCCGTTGCAGCCGCCTTCAAGCCGTGACCATACCGCCTTCTGCACAACGTTCGGATTGGCTGAACTCGGAGCTGTTGCACGCCTCTTCGAACTGACGCAGGAAAAGAGAGGGCCTCCTTCCATCTGCTGCAGAAGGGAACTTGGTAAGCAGCTTCTCCTGCTGTTCCACTTTTCTCCCCTCCTGATTCTAATACAGTAAACCTTCCTACCTTAATCTATAGCAACCTCTGTAACAACATACACTTACCCAAGTTCAGTGCGGGTTCCTCGTGTGTGGATCGATGCAAACCGTAACCTCACAGCTGCGGGTGAGTTGATACAATCTCTAATCATAATACCAATATGCTGTATAAGGGAGTGTGTTGTAGTTGTTGACAATATAGAGGCTTGTATAAGGTGAAATAGAAGAAGCTAAAGAAGTCAGTAGAAAGAGAGAATTGAACATAAAATGGTTCAATAGGGTTCATGTATAATTGGTTATGTGAGATTCGAACTGGAGACTTCTAAGTAGAAATGAGGGGAAAATATGCTAACAAGGAGAATCGAAGTTAGGACCTCCTGCACACTTTATGCTACAACCTTGACCTACTGACTTTAGGATCTAGTTTCGATACCTTAGAATGAACATCCAACGTTGAATTTTTAATATGTTGTAGATTGCAATACTTAGTTTAATGTGTTAAAATATGAGAGAAAGTTAACGGTCGGATTGGGATTTACAAGGTCCTAAAGTAGGACAGTTGGGCTGTTTTTACAACAGGGAAAATTGACTAAGTATGGAATTTTTCAGCTTTCATTCCCACTTTGGAGATTTATGGGAGAGTTATGATTAAGTTTTTGTGAGAGATAATTACCCCTATGTTTAGTATGCATATCATAGAGGATCTAAGATTTTTTTTTTGGAATTTTTATAACCTTATCCAAGCTGCGTATATGAGCCCAAAATCAAGCTTTAACGACTATAGTGTAAATTACGAATGTTGGATAACTCTTCTAAAACCTTACTAAACCTTGCTATGAAAATTAGGTTTAGGACATAGGTCCTAGAAGGAAATAGTAAATTAAATGATAGACTTTTTCGGTTTTTTGGCACTAAGGGTAAAATGGTCTTTTACCGTGAGAGAGCTTTTTCCATAATCCCTTCGCATGAGGTTGGACATCTGGATGTGTTTTTGATCCACATGCCTTATTTGACAGGCGTTTGAGTTACCACGAGTACGGACCGATTTGAGACTTGTTAGAGTGTGATTTGACTCAGGTAAGTCCTTGCGACTTACTTAGCCGATTTCTAGATATTAGTTGGGTGATAATGGTTGTGTGTGTGCAATGTGTGTTATAATAAAAATAACTTGTTAGGACGACCGTGGTTATTATGCCAAGTGTATGTATAACGGGCTGTGACATCACTACCCAGCTCTGCCAGGAGACTGGGAGGTTCTCTATACCCAGACCATACAGGTACACAGTGAGATGCATCGGATCCACTCTTGATGGGTATACGGGGGCGGAGGCGAGGTTTGGGAATCCCTCGTGTCACAAAATAAGTATCATTAGAGTGAATGACTTAAATGAAGATAATAAATGGATTGTTTGAAAGCATGATGAGTGTTTATTATTTTATGTGTGTGTGTGTTGTTATTATTTTCCTAATGTTTAGATAACTAGCTAATGGTTGTTTTGTTGTGTTTTTGATTTACTGCAAGTTAGAACAGCAGCTGAGTGATCCGGAAGTAGTGGTCAGCCGGGTCTCCGTACTCTTTAGAGTGGGGGTTTGAGTTGTTGCTTTGTTGTCTTTCCCTTTTGTTAAGACCGTTAGTCTTTTCCGTTGTTTAAGTACGATAGGCTGTTAGAATTTGTTGTATTCATCCTTTTACAAATACATTTTATGAATTTCGGTTTTTCTTAATTGTGTCTTGTTGCAAGATCCTAGTAATATTGTTGTCAAACTGAGGTCGGGACCCATTGTGAGGTCCTAATCAGTAATGCCCCGAGTTCTGAGAATTCGGGGTGTTACAATCCCTAATTAGTTGGCACTCCAAGAAGTAAAACTCTGTTGCCCTATCCACAACTGAAGCTGAATATATAGCTGCAGGAGCCTGTTGTGCACAAATTCTTTGGATTGCTCAACAACTTCGTGACCTTGGCTTTGACTTGAAAGGTATTCCTATAAAATGTGATAATACTAGTGCTATTTCTATAACCAAAAATCATGTGCAACATTCAAGGACTAAGCGTATTGATGTAAGGCATCACTTCATACGCGATCATGCTGAGAAAGGTGATATTTCGATCTCTTTTATCTCAACTAACTTGCAGCTTGCAGATATCTTTACCAAGCCTCGTCTTGAGGAACAATTTAATTTTATTATATTGGAGCTTAATATGTTGAACAAGTAAGCATTAACGTAGGGGGAGTAAACGAGTTTAATTGTTCCTACACATGCAGCCTAATTGATGTTTTCAAGGGCCTTGAAATGAAATTCAAGGGGCCTTGAAACATTTTTTACAGGGTATATTAAATTTACGGATATTTTAATAATTAATATCTTTTAGATATTTCAATTCTTAAAATATTTTTATAAATCTTTTGTTTGAAATATTGAAAAATATTTGCTGTTGTTTTATTGGTATTAAAATTGGTCTTTTAAAAGCTTGATTTTCTCAAGATCTTGTTATTTCTCTGTTAAAAAGGACCTACTTTTTCTATCTTTTTCATTCTTTCACAAGAAACCCTATTTCAAAATCCCTTGATTTCTCTCTCAAACTTCCCTCATGGCACCCAAAAGCAACAAATCTGCTCCTCAAGCTCCCAAAAAGAAAGTCGTTCAGAGTCCCTTAATTGCTAAAGAAGAAAAATCTTTTGAGGATCTGGATACATCTCAGACGACTGGTCCTCCCTCATCATGGTTCATTAATTTTCAAGCTTCTGGATCTTGGCTTGATGGGTTCACAATCGACCGCTCTGTATGTGTGATCTGGTGGACACTGATTTTCCCGACACTCTTAAGATTCCCTACATAGACAAGCTAAAGAGTTCAATTATCTGGAAGGTTCTAAACCCTGGAGATTTTGCTTTTCCACGACTCACGAGACTATTCTATGTTAATCTTACCACAAAAAGGGACAAAGGATGTATCACTCTTGAATCTTCATTTAAAGGTACTCCAATTTCACTCACTCCTTCTATTTTAAGTGAGATTTTTGGAATTCCTACAGATGTTGTATTCAACCATCCTTCAAGATCAGAGAGTGTTTGTATTGCTAAGGAGAAATTTCTAGTTCCGAATTCAACCTCACGTCAACTTACTCATACATCTCTAACCTTAGAGACTAAAATAGTGTTTACTATACTGGTTCGATGTGTTGTTCCTCGTGCTAACTCAAGAGAGCTGTTGACTGATCAATCTCTGGAATTAATTCATCTGCTTATGATTGATTTGGACATAGATGTGCCTAATCTGATTCTCAACCATATGATGCATTCTGTCAATTCTAAGAGACCTATTCCTCTGCGCTATGGAAATTTACTGCCTAAGGTCTTTGATTATTATAAAATTGACACATCCTCTGAGGAAAGACAGTCTATTTCTGACAAAATTGATGAGAACTACTTAGAACGTCTGGGGATTGGAAAAAATCTTGCAGGAACATGGACTTTAAAAGGAAAAGGAACTACTCAAAATCCAACTGAAGAAGCTAAACCTTCTCCTACTCCAGAAATCAAGTTAGAAGGTTGTGAAAAAGAAATAGCTTGTCTTAGTCGTGAATTATCTGATTTTCAGTTTGACACCAAGAGGAGAATGGATACAAATTTCGAGTTGCTAGCTACCATAAATGCTAAAGTCACTGAAATGTATTTGATGAATGCTCTTACACTGAATACAATGGGAAGCATTTTGCCCATGCCTGAAGATGTAGCTCAACATACTCGAGAGAAAGTTGAGAATGTGTTGATGAATTGTAAAAGGTGTGTACAGAATAAATCAATTCTGTATCCAACTCATGTTGAACCAATGTTTTTGCCAATAATTGAGTACGAAGTAGTTAAGCAGAGAAGAGCTGAAGAAAAGAGAAGACGTTTGGCAGCTGAAATGGATGATTGGCGCTATAAGAAATCTTCATCCAAAGGAAAGAGGAAGTTCTATGAGGAGAATTGAGCTGATTGGTTTTCTGAAAATCTTTTTATGTGGCTTGTGAAAATACTTTTGGGTCTGTAATCGTGTTTAAAACTCCCGTGCTTTGACTATTTTTTCTCCCTTGTTGAAAGATAAAGGGGGAGAAATGAATGATCCGACATTCGATATACTACATTCTGCATTTTAGTTTTGATTTTCATATGCATTGCTAAACTTACAAATGCAGGTACGATAAAGCATTTGTGTTGTCTTCCATCAAGGGGAAGATTGAAAACTCCACCTTGTTTATAATGTTTTACAGGTGTTGATGACGGAAGACTTAACACAAATGTAATAGTTGGATATACTAACAATGTATTGATTATATTCTCTAGATGCTTGGCTGGTTTGAATTCAGTGCAGGTCTTATCGGATGTCAAGGGCCTTGATATAGACTTCAAGGGCCTTGGAATATCTCTCAAGGACACAAGGAAGATAGCGTTGAAAAGGAACGATCTCAAAGGTCTTGGAGTTATAAAGTTGCACGACAAAACAAGGATTCAAATGCAAAGAAGATTTTCCAAGAACGAATCGCTCAACAGAAAGATTTCAGGGAAGATCTTTTATATCAAAGATCTCAACCGAAGATTAGAGAATCTTTTCAGAAAGATTTTCTAAAAATAGAAAAGCGTCAAAATATCTTCTCTTTGGGTTCAACAAAGAACGAGAAGATCAAGGAGCTAAGGACTCGACGTGTTCTCAGAAGTTGAAGATTTGCAACATCTACCTTATCTCAAAACAGGAAACGATCTTCATGGAGAAGAAGATTCATCTTCAAATGGTCATCTCTCCAAAGACTATAAGACCTCTCCATAGAAGATATAAATGAAGATGGTAATCGAATAAGAAAATACACACAAGCATATACGGAAAACATCATTACGTCTTCAAGCAACCAAAACATCTTCATTAGATTCGTTTTTTTTCTTTCTCTCATTTACGCAAAAGCTTTATCCCCTTAGAGAGAGAAAACACAAGAGCTCCATTGGAAGATCTAAATAGTATTATACTAGAGTGGGTTTTAATCTGCGTAGTAACTAGGCTATTATAGCTAGGTTGAGAGTTGAAGCTAGATCGTAGCATTGGCTACAGTGAGAGAAGAAGGGGATTTCTTCTAGTTTGTATATAGGACTCTTTGAAGCTGATAATAGATAGTTAGATCCTAAGGCTATACCTTGGGACGGAGAGTAGGCTCTTTAGAGCCGAACTTCGTAAACATATCCTCGTGTCAATCTTTTACTTTTCGCATTATATCTTGCTATTGTGACTAACTTTGTTTTGCAAGAGCACGAAGTTAAGGCCCTTGAAAGTTGTTTCAAAGCCCTTGAAATCAAAGTTATACGAAGAGCACAGATCGACATCAAGGCCCTTGAAAGGAGTTTCAAGGCCTTGAGATTTGGTTTGCGAAAAGTGTCCATACTCTATTCAACACCCCCTTCTAGAGTATCTTTTAACTTATTTATTTCACCTACCGGTTCTTCATCTTGTTCTACTCTTCAAATCCCGCCTCCGCCTCTTTCCAGGTAAGTTGAAATCTAGATGGACAAGACCTTACGTTATGAAAACTGTTTTTCCCTATGGTGCAGTTGAAATATGGGGCGAAACTAGCAGAAGTTTTAAGGTCAACGGTCATAGGCTGAAGAAGTATCGACCAGAAGTCCCGATTGAGGAGATTGCACCATTATACCTTATTTTATGATGAAGTACGGTCCAACTAGCGAACTTAAACCAAGCGCTTCTTGGGAGGCAACGCAAGGTATTTCTTTCTTTTCCCTTTTCTAGCTTAGTTTTAGATAGTTTGCATCGTTGTGTTTTTGCGTCCTCCAGACACGAACCAGGTACTTTCTAAGGAAGGATTACAACTAGGAGCTACACTGGAAGGACAAAAGTTCGAGAAATTGAGAAGACGGAGCTTGACTGAGACACATCTCGATTGTTGCCACAACACATCGACCGAGATGTTCTTGGTCAACCGAGGCGACTAGGTCTGACACCTCGGTCCGCTCGGGACCATCTCGACCGCGGTGTAATCAAATTCAGCGAGGGGTATAAAAGGCGCGACGGTTTCTCACTCTTCCACTTTTTCCCTCTCTACTCTCACCTCGACCGCGGCGGCACTTCACCCTCAACTTCTCGATTCTTGCTCGTTTTCGACGTTTCTTGGCTTGATTTCACCGGAGGAAGCAAGAGATTCAGTTTCCAAGCATCAAACATCAAGGAAAACGCTTCAATATGCAGAATCTTGGGTATTTCGTTCCAAACCCTAACTCCCTCCTTCTTTTGTCGATTTTGAGCAGATCTGGCTTTGGTTGCCACTGATTGTTGTTGAAAAAGATATGATACCCCTTAGGAAGATTTTGGTAGTGATTTGGGGGGAAAAAGTTTACAGATTCAGAGAGTGCGTTCGAACAGCAGTTCCCCTCGGTCCAGTCGACTGTGTCTCGGCCGAGGTGTTCTTAGGGCAACCGAGGTGTTCTTCATCCAGAAACATGAGCAACAAATCTGATCATCAATTGGCCTTGAGGGACATGCCTAGTAGTTTACACCAGTCTTCTCCTTCCTCTACTTCTCAGTTTTCCATTCCGGTGATCCACGAGCGACACTAGAAGGATTATGATCGTATTTGCGGGCGTCCGATCGTTGCCCCGCGTTTTCTTCATGTTGATGCCTTCGAGTGCCTCCATGTGGTGGAGGACTTTAAAAAGATGATCTCCATGGTTGGTCTTAAGGAGTTCATGGATATCAGAGCACCGGCTTATCTGGAGCCGACGATGGAGTTTGTCAATTATTATGACATACGTGCCGGAGCATAATAGAATCAAGTACCGGCTGCTGAACAGGAACTATGTAGTTCCTATGGATCAGTTTAGGGGAATTTTCGGTTTCCCTACTCCTACAGTGACTAATTTTCCTTCCCGAGCGGTGGTTCGGAGTTTCTGGGGCGAGATAGCCCATGTGACGGACCATAGTGACAGGTGGAGGCCCGGAGATTCCTGGGAGCATATTATTTTTCATCTTGCTTTCCGTCTTGCTCACAGGATTTTCAGTGTGACTCTTTTGGCGTGTACTGAGATGCCCTAGAAGGTCTGTCAGGGGGAGCTGCTGAGTTTGTTCTGCATGGTGACCGGAGGAGTGCATGACTTTTCTACCATGCTGGCAGATGATTTGCACAAGATCAAAGGCAAGTCCAAAGGCGATATCTGTTGTGGTGGGTTGGTGACCTACATCTCCACTTCTATGGGTTTAGATCTTTCAGCTTGTACACTCGTTGCGGCTGCGAAGCCGCTGGGACTTCAAGAGATGATCACCAAACGCATTCTAGTTTCTCGTGGCCTTGGCACGCCCTACGTTGCCATGCTTGGGAGACGACAGCTCCATAGGGCATTATGTGGTCATCCCAATTTTCTATTTTTGATCATCAGTATTGGTCCGCTACTTGGTTCCCATACATGCAGGATGCTGGAGACGTAGCTGACGATGATGATGATAATGAGGGGTATGATGGAGGAGCTGCCATGGAGACCGGTACTGATAACGGCGGCCCTAGTGTTCCCGTTGTCGATCTTGATGATGAGGCGACGGAGGATGAGAGAGCAGCGCCACCACCACCACCTCAGCGCAGATCCCGCTGCCGTAGAGATCCCGAGGCTCACCGACGGATTGATGACCTCACTGACCAAATGATAGATGCATACGCAACCCTGACAGTTGACATTCACCAGCGCTTCGATGATGAGAGCCAACATATTGAGGGATGGACGCATCAAATGATGGAGAGCCAACACTTCACTAGATGGATGATGGAGATCCAGCATCAGCAAGTTATGGACTATCCTTTTGATCCATCCCAGCATCCCTACATTCCACATCCACCACCGCCAACTGACGAGGATTAGAGCTTCATGGATTTCTTTTCTATATTTATTATGAAGTTCAGCTAGGTCCGGTGTGTACTTTATTTCCTTAGACTTATATTTGACCCATTGGGACAATGTGTCCCAAGTATGGGGTATTTGGATGTATTTATTTGACTTATTTGCTTCGATGGTTGTATGACTCTTATGGATATTATTGTTTACTTGGCTTTATATGCTTATCTGTCATTACATGCATACCTACAGGTTTCTGTTTGAGAAAAACGTCGAAAACTGGTTTGAAAAAAAACAAAAAAAAATTATGACCTCGACCGAGACGTTCATGGCCGATCGAGGATGAACACCTCGGATGACGCCAGAACACCTCGACCGAGATGGTTTTAACTGAAAGGTTTTCGAAACACTTTTGTGCTTTTACTCTGGATATGACCTCGATGATGATTTTGTTTGCAGATTGGTTTTGAAATCTTTATATGCTCAAAAGGTTTTATGATATGTTTAAGTTGCAAAATGCTTTGTTTGAAATTCTAGCATGTTTAATACTTGTTTTTATCAAAATTATGTTGGATTTGAAGGTTGACACCACATGATGAGTTCTATCACATTCTTCCTGGGATGACTAAGGCAATTCATTCTCTTCTCTTCTTCTTCGTGACCATGCTTTAGCTCCTCATATACATATTTGCCTCCCTTTAACTATCCGGGAATTTGGAAGCAAGTGAAGGTGAAGTTGAGATCTTGGCTGAAAGTGTTAGAAAGAAACAATTAGGTTTGGGGAAGTCAATCATGATGATGAGTAACGCGGCACCATTCACATAGCCGGGTGTTTCTGTCTTGCCAAAGTCGGATTGAGCGATATTCCTAACGGGTCATGGTATGTGTATCAAGGGTTTGAGGCATCTCGAGAAATTGATGATTGCTGATCTCCTAGGCTTCGGTTATTGTGCACCTCTGCCCATGCATCCCAAAAAGTAAAGTAAAATAAGCAAAGCTTATTGGTGGAAGATGTTGGGATTCAAAGAAAGTGAAAGTAAGATCCTATTCCCGAATTCTAGCACCACATTACCCTATATACATCCCACCTAGACACGTTTCTTGACCTCTTTTGAAAGCCCTTGAGACCTCGAGTATGATGATTGAATTGGTAGTTTAAACTGGATTATACATGATTGATTTCGATAAATATGATTTATTATGCATTCTATGATTTTATGAAAAGATGAACAACTTTCTTAAAATTATAAAATGTTTTGATCATGTCTTGATTTTATTTTCCATGAAGCATTCTCTTAGGGTGATCTATGAGTGCAACACACAACCAAAATGTTTTGAAATGTTTTTCATTGATCTTTTTGATGACTTATAATCCATTCTATCTTGTATCTAAGATTTGGATCTTGCTTGGGGACAAGCAAGAGACAAGTATGGGGTATTTTGATAGCATGTATTATAGTCTATATTTTGGGATTGGTTTAGATTTTTTATCTTCATAAATTTGCGTGTATGGATGTATATTATTTGATTATATTGTTGTTTTGTCTACCTTTACGGGAATCAAGGTCTACACCTAGTTTCGTTGTAATTGTAGGGAAAATGGCACGTTTTGAACCGAAATGGATATAAGGAAGCTAAGGAGTCATTGAAGCTACATTCTGGAGCATTGAGGAGTTATAAGAAGATATAAGGAAGCATGGAAATGATTTAGAAGATTGATTTTGGACCAAATCAGAGAGATTCACTCTCAGCTGAGATTCACCTCGGTCAGCTACAGTACCACCTCGACCGAGATGATCTTCAGGAGCGCATGGACCAAGGCGAACATCATAACGACCATAAGATCTTTATTTTTGGTCGAGATCTTCTATTTTTGGAAAGTGAATATCACATATTTTTTGTTGGATTTATGGAAGGAAGATATCTTTTTGGATGATTTATTTTGGAAGATATGGAGATATATTTTAAAGGAAATTATCTTTTTAAGATATTTTATCTTTGGAAGATAATTCTCCTATATAAAGGGTTGAATTTTCTCCAATTCAACCATCTTCGGATCAAGGATTGTGTGAAGGAAGTTTGAAGGAAGTTTAAAGGTTGAAGATCAAGGAAGGAAGGAATCAAGTTGAAGTTGGATTTGAAGGAAGCTTGTAAGATTTCCTTAGTTAGTTTGGTTTTGTGTCTTTTCTGATTTGTGATTGAGGAACGCTGATTGTTTGTTTGTTTGATTCATTGAGTTATTGAGACCTTTTTGTTATGGTTTTCTTGTTTGAATATTGATTCCTTTCTTATACATTTGATTATTATTATCATGATGATTGTTGGTTAAGTTCTTTATGCGATTCTAGGGTGATTGACTGAAAGTTGTGGGAAAGACGATGATAGAATGATCTTAACCCCAGCGGACCTTGAAAGCTTGAGCCTTTACCTTAACCGACGAACACCTCGGTCAGTCATTGAAGATCTCAGCTGGGATGGAATATAACTGAACGAGGTGAATCTTTCCTGAACCTAATCCGAGTTGAGAGTTTCAGTTTGCCAAATCTTATCCTTATTATACCTTTCCTGGTTCAACGTAAGCCTAGGATGAGACTTACCCGGTGATTCCTTTGTTTGTTTACCCAAGATCATGAGTGTAGGTAATAAAGGTTTATCCTCTATTGGGGTTTGAGTGTGCCTTCATATGATCTTTCAGAGTTAGCTTGAGACCTACCCGGTAAAGGTTGATTCTATCCCCTTGGGTGGTGTGTTGGTTTGAGATTATAGTTCATTTCCTTAGTACCTTGAGACTTACCCGGTGATAGGATCTTTGGTTTGGTATAGTGAGTAGTGAGACTTACCCGGTGATCTATTCACACCTTAGAAACACCTTCCCTTTGCAAACCTCAACTTTGTCCACATTATCTTTTGAGATCTTGAGTCGAAACCACAACTGTATGCTTTAATCTTTAGAATCTGCATTTCCTTTACCTAATTATTATATCATCTTTGATAGCTTTGATTTGTTGCTTGTGGTCATTTGACAACCTGAATTACCAATCTTTGTTTCACCATAGTCCCTATGATCGACCCCTGGAATATTTGTTGCTATTACAATTGATCTGTACACTACGGGTTCGCATATTGTTCAGTCACATATCTTGGGTTATAAATATTAAAGCTTGCACACACCTTTTGGAGCGAACATAACTTCAGCTTTCAGGCACACTCCGGACAAGCAAGAAAGTATTGAAAGGAGTTAAAGTCAACTTCGGTTATCCTGACAGAAACCACGGGTGAAACCTTGGGCGTGGTTTCATCAGGTAGGCCGTGGTTTTGGCTGAAGTTGGCTACGACATGAGAAACCACGGGTCCAATTAATGAAACCACGGCCTGGTTTTAACTTGTTACGCTAGAGATGTGTAGCACACGAAGCTTTACATTTATAAACTCGAATTTAAATCCTAAACTACCTAGCGAAACCCGCAGTGTACGGATCGTTATGTAGGAAGGAAAGTATTTCGAGGTCGAACACAAGGACTAAGGTGAAATCAAATCATTCAATGATCATGTATAGTGCAAATCTAGACTAAGAGATGAGAAAGGAATAAAGAAATGCAAAACACAATATTTTTGGTTAGTTTTGGGTGATCAAACAAGGACCACAAAATATGCAAACAAGCAAACAAGCAACACACAAACACAAGATATGTGATAAGTGTAAGAAGTGTGGATTCTAGGGATCAAGAATTCAAGTTATGGCATTGGACTCAAGCAATCTAAACATCAAAGCAGAGCTAC
Organism: Fagopyrum esculentum; assembly: GCA_033239045.1. Classification (NCBI taxonomy): domain Eukaryota; kingdom Viridiplantae; phylum Streptophyta; class Magnoliopsida; order Caryophyllales; family Polygonaceae; genus Fagopyrum; species Fagopyrum esculentum. The sequence goes on from BSUD01000008.1 coordinate 13,764,037, forward strand.
AGTTGTTCGGAGTTGGGTGTTTCTTTAATGGGAGCAAATACCGGGTAAGTCTCATGCACCATTAGTCTCGAACCTATGGTCCTATTACCGGGTAAGTCTCAAGGAACCTAAGGACGGGAATTCTACACAAACCGGCCACTACATAAGGGTCAAACCCCTCCTTACCGGGTAAATCTCGAAAAAAGTAAGTCTTAGGCAACGATCCTAGCACACTTAACCCAATAGCGGCTTTTTTGGCTCACTACTACCTAGAGTTCATCATCTTATGTATCTAAGAGAGGAAATTACCGGGTAAGTCTCATTCCTCAATTAGTTTGCTAACATTAGGTCACCCTAAGCTAGATTAGGCTCAACAAACACTAGGATTTCAACACATCTACATCCTAACATCAAGATTCATCAATATAGGTACAATAGAACAAAACCACGGGTAGATCATGGAAACCACGACCGATATTTCATGAAAAGAAGGCCGTGATTTTGGGTCCGAGCTAGCTTTCCGAACACAATCCATCCTAAGCTAACATGCAAGTCCATACAATCATCATCCAAGCCATAAACATCATTCTATCACCCTAGAATCACAACTATTCAGCCAACAACGTACAAATCTGGATCAAACTTCATAAATAGAGCATGCTTGCAAGTCATAGCTAGAAAATGAAGATAAGATCAAAGAACAAGAAGTTACTTAGCTCGATAGATGCTTCAACAATCTTACAAAGGTTCCAATGGCAGCTCCAAGATCCATACTTACAAGCTTCCAAGGAAATACACTCAAAACCCACTCAAATCTCACTCTAAAACTACAAACTACACTAATCTCTTCCAAGAACACCCACAAGGGTGCTTGGAGGAGACCTACAATCCACAAGAGAGTATTGGAGAAGGTAATGTGCAGATTCTTTTGTCTACAACCTGCAAAACCACTTATGTACTCCACCAAAAAGCAAGAGTCGGACAAAGAAATCGCATGAAAAGTGTCAAAGTTGTCCTGACAGAAACCACGGGCGTGGTTTTGCCAGGTAGGACGTGGTTTTCATCAGAAAGCCCTCCTTAGATCACCAAGTCATGAGTTGGTGCAAGGCATGCACCAACAAAGTCTTTTGTGTTCTTCCTTGCTCCAAGATTGCTCCATAGGGAGTCCGGATGCGTGCCACCACGAGGAATGATCCTCGAATGTATCGAGTAAGTCCAAAAGCTCCCCAAAATACCTACAAACCGACAAAAGCTCGTGTAGACGTTTTTTCTAGAAATAACACTTGATTAAGCATAAATGCCACAAACTAATGTCAAACTATGCATGAATAAGGGGAAAAACTATCTAAATGAATACCTAAACTAGTGTCATAAATCATGTCATCAAACAAAGACCGTTCTTTCCAACTAGCATAACTCTCAAGTAAACGGTTCGGTAAGTATACAAAACCTCATTAAAAACTTAGAAATACAAAAAAGACCACGAACAACCTTCACTTTTGGCTATTCGGTTAGAAAAGGTACAAAGACTTCTATGATAGTTAGAAATCTTCGAGGCAATGATAAAGCGTTACTCTCAAAACGAAGTTTTTTTCAATAAATCCAATAAAATGCCCTTTGCTTGTGGCTCTTTAGTTGTCTTATCTAAACCAATTATAAGCGCCACTTTTTTCTAAGGTAAATAAAAGGTAGGAATAAAGTACTTTGAAAAGAAGCAATATTACAATTTCAATTCACAAATATATATGCAATAATAAATTAAACCATTATAGGGATCATCCAATCCTTAATTAGTTCAAGAAGAATCAGCCATACATGATAAAAAAAAAAAAGACTTTCATAAATATCAAACCTAAAAAGTATATAAAAAGCAAAGGAAAGAGAATCTAACTCTATTGTTCCGTGGTGCAGACTTGGAACCTTGAAACCCTAGAGACTCATCAACCCTAAGGTGGGATGTGGCACACCTCTAGTTTGACTTAGAAAGGTCTATATATATAATGTTTGGATCAAACCTTAGGATAGAATCAAGGAGCCAAGCCCATAAACATAAGATAAAATAGGATAAAATATAATTTTAGCAAAACAACGAAGGCGTAACGGCCATGGGACGGCCTACAAACAAGTTGTATGTTGTTTGACATCAGCTTCACCTTCCAACAATTTTTTAATAGTTTAGCAAAATTGAATTTACCGTTGTCTAGATTGGAATAACAAGACCCATGAGTACTACTTTCAAATCTCATTCGAAGATTTACAACTTTACAATTGACACAACTGTCCAAATCCAAAAGGAAGATGGTCGAAATTGGAAATCTCTCAGAGGTCGTCATAAAATGGGGTTCAACATCAATGATCTTCACATGGTTCTTTAGTTCTTCATTCTCCAACATATATTCACCTTGGAACTTCAATCATCAGTCAATATAGATGTCTTCTATGATATGGTTGACTTCAGGGAGGAGCGAAATTCGTAATCTAGCATTCTTTTATCGTTTCTGCTTATTTTTTGCCTCGAACCTTGAAATATGAAATAAACTAAAGTAGGCACCACAATTTGCAATTGGAAGGATTTATGCTCTATATGAACACAAAACAAACCAAATGAGGTATGAAATGCATGCATATGATGACTTAAAAGACGTATGTTTTGGACTCGTAAAAAAACTCAAAAAATCAATAGTGAATTGTTCACGGGTAATGTACTTACTTGTTGGTTTTCGTACAGATCAGGTGTGAGTTTTAACATCTAGAGAAAATATGAATGCTTGCATTTTCATGTCATGATCTAAGACATTGTAGAATTTGATCTTATTCATAATATCTTCAAAATTCCTCAAGTGTTGATGAGGACTTTCATTCTCCTCACCACTGAATTTGCTTCTCTGAATCAAGTTTACAGTTGTAGCACTTGGAGCAAATTCTTCAGGTTTGTTGTCTAGAAACACCCAAGTGTGTTCAGGATTGGATTGTTTAGGATCCATTTTTGCTTCCAGTGTACGCGGTTTATCAACGTCGTCCATCATTTATCTTTCAAGATTCCAACATGTGGAACAAAGGGAAAAGGAAGCTACAAATCAAAGAGAGATTGCAATGTTGCTTTTTATATAATTTTCAGCTTGATGGTCCTTTTCTTTTTATATACTTTTCAGCTTGTATTAACTCGAGTGTCGAGTTCACTGGGACAATGTTTGTATTGATTGAAGCAATAAACATATATACTAAACTAAAGAGATAAAGCAATGAAAAATATCGGTTTGTATAAATCACAATGAAAGCATGACAAAAGGTATCATAGAAAGCAAGACGTGTGAGATTATAGTTCAACGATGAGCAATCTAAGGAAGCGAGTATCCCGCTATAGTGAATCAATAAGTAATTATGTATGTGAACAACATGGCCTTCAATTAATAATTATGTAGGTAATGATATTAAGATAGCCTTTGATATAGGCAAACAAAGTATGTGTTAACCAACTTGATTGTCCCTCAATTCGGCAGATGATTCAAGTAAACATAAAAACCCATTAAGTAATTTAGAAATCGAGAAAATATCAAGAAAAACCTCGCTGGTTAGCGCAACTTAGAAAATGTACAAATACCGAAATTTTTTTACGATAGTTAGAAATCCTCAAGGCAATGATAAAACGCTACTCTCAAAACCAAGTTCTTTTTAACAAATCCAATAAAATAACATCGTCGGTTAGCACAAGTTCTTTTATTTAAATCCTTTATAAACACCATTTCTTTCGAAGGTATATAAAAGATAAAAACAAAGCACTTTGAAAAGAAATATATGCCTATTGACATTCATTTAGTAGTTCACATAAACAGTCACCATCGATCTATCATAGGGTTCAATATACCCCTTAGATAAAAAGAGACTTAGTCATACATGGATCAATCAGAGAAATCGAATGAAAAGAATAGTAATTGCATATAATAAAATTCAAAGCAATAAAATAACAATACAGCAAAAAAATTATAACCGCTACTAGGGTTCAGATTCTAGAGTTTGACTAACCGCGTCTAGGAAGTCCCAATCAGGATGGAGATGATGTGACTGTGTGGGTACCGGTGGTCTGACGGGTATGGTGGTAGAAGTAGAAGAAGGTCCTAGCGGTAGGAATGGTGGTTGCATGGAGGTTTCCGGGGGTTGTGGGTGGTAGTTCAGTGCGGGGTTGGTGGGGTTGGCTCCGGGAGAGGGAAGCAGTCAAGCGCTTGGTTGTCCAACGACGTGGGTGGTGGCAGCAACAAAGGTTATTTATGGGAGGGTATCGTTGAGTGTATAAGGTTTGTATTTATTGGATTTGATTTACAATATTTCTATAAAGGTTCGGTATTGGCAGGTTTTCAAAAGAAAGAACAAGCTTCAATTCAATCTTTTAAAATGATTTGTAATTAAAATCGAAAATAGTAGATAACGAGAATAGTAAAAACAAACTAAACATTGATTGCTCTAATGACTCTTTTTTTTGTTGAACTTCTTGACATATCTTGAAGCTCGGATTTTTCTTGATTTTTCTTGATGTTGATGAACTCAACTCTGATACCACTTTGATATAGGGTACGGTTAGCTGTTGTTGAGTCCCAATTTTCACTATCAATTGACATTTCTAATTCTATTACAAGTATCAAACAAACGACGGTTGATCTTGATGATTTAGGTGGCAACTTGTCTGCTGAAGGCTTAAGCATGACGTGTGAATGATTCAATGATTTTGAATGGATCGGTAATTGAATAGATAAGGTCGAACCCTATGAAACGACTTTGATCATGATAGGGAAACTAAGACCCTAACACACAACCAAGAACGATCGTAGGACCCCTCCACTACAATCAAGGTCAATAAAACATCCACCGATGAACAAGAAAGACTTGTAATCGATCTAAGAAGATAGCATCTTGTAGACACAAGCGGAACGACTCAAAACAGTCCAAGTTATAGGGAAAATGAGACGTCACTCACTCTCTCTTTCTCTTTGTGCCGGAAGAACAAATAATTTCTATGCAAAACCAAAATATGTGTGAAAACTCCACCTTGATTGAAATGGTTTACAGATGTTGATGATGGAAGACTTTACACAAATATAGCAGTTAGATATACTAACAATGTACTTGATTATATTTCTAGATATTTGGTTAGTTTGAATTCAGTGCAGGTTGTATATCTACATGTCAAGGGCCTTGAAGTTGGATTCAAGAACAAGTTCAAAAGGACGAGATCAAGGGCCTTGGAATCTAAGGTGCACGGAACAAGGATTCAAATAAATTGAAGATCTTCGTTGAAGATTCTGTAACAAGAAGATCTCATCAACCAAAGACTTTGTCAACTGAAGGAAGATCTCAACCAAAGGATAGAGAATCTTTTCGAGAAGATTTTCTAAACAACAAAACGGCAAAAATATCTTCTCTCTCTTATCCAACAGAAGACGAGAAGATCAAGGAGTAAAAGACTCAACGTGTTCGTAGGGGTTGAAGACGTGCAACGTCTACCTTACGATCTTCATTGAAAAGAAGGTTGATCTTCAAACGGTCATCTCTACAACGGCTAGAAGATCTTTCCATAGAAGATATAAATGAAGATGATGGTCGAAGAAGAAAGATACAAGCTAACACCGGAAAACATCTTTGCATCCTCAAGCAACCTAATCATCCTCATTCGTTGTTTTTCTTTCTCACATTCACGTAAAATTTGTATCCCCTTAGAGAGAGAGAAAACACAAGAGCTCCATTGGTAGATCTAAAAAGTGTTATACTAGAGTGTGTTACTCTGCGAAGTAACTAGGCTATTATAGCTAGGTTAAGAGTTGGAGCTAGATCGTAGCATTGGCTACAAGTGAGAGAAGAAGAGGATTTCTTCTAGTTTGTATCTAGGACTCTTTGAAGCTGATAATAGATAGTTAGATCCTACGGATATACCCTGGGACAGAGAGTAGGCTATTTAGAGCCGAACTTCGTAAACATATCCTCGTGTCAATCTTTTCAATTCCGCACCATATATACTTTATTGTGACTCACTCTGTTTTGCAGGAGCAAGAAGTCAAGGCCCTTGAAATAGAGTTTCAAAGTCCTTGAAATCAAAGTTTCACTAGTAGCACAAATTGACATCAAGGCCCTTGAAAGGAGTTTCAAGGCCTTGAGATTTGGTTTGCGAAAAGTTCTCATACTCTATTCAACTCTCCCTTCTAAAGTATTATCTATCTTATTTATATCACCTATCGGTTCTTCAATGTGTATTGAATTTAACGTCCGCAAAATTTAGTATCCATTCTATATTTATAGGGAGAGGCTCGAAATCCATCTACAAACTAGTGATATGATAAGAGCTATCTTATGTAAGATAAGATAAGATCTCATTAAATCTATCTATAAGCCTCTCTATCAGATGCCTTAAGTATTGGGAAATAACTAAAATAACGTGGGTAGAAATATAACAATAAAAAGGCCCAAAATAAAAAAATTAACCCATATTTAAAAGATGTTTTTATGGGCTGAAAAATAAAAAAATACTGGCCGAAATTCAACCACTAATACCGTCCATCTTCACGTCCATGCATGGCTTATCCGATGTGTATGTGTGCATGGTTGGTCCGTATGTGGCTTGTGTATGATTAACATGCATACATATATGGTTACACAAAGTTCCCAATGGCTTTCTACGCGATCTTGTATGGGGGAGCTCTTCCTTTGTGCATGTAAGACCCGGACTCTCACATGCATGTGCATGCGAGATTTCTTCCACGTGTAATGACCCCAGTCTCCTTCTTCTACGTGCATGTGCATGTGTTGTACATGGGCAAGTAAGCTTCTAAGCATGCGGGCTCTTCTAGCACATAGGGATCTATAATGTCTCATCTGGTCCTTCCTCTTGATCACATGTGAGTGCTTCCTTCTCCGATCCTTTTAGCCTAGCTTGTTATCATTTGAGCTTCTTCTTCCTTCTTCCATCTCTTCACCTCCACCTTCCTTTTCTTGCTTATAGGTGATTTTGATCCCGGAGATGCTATTGCATTAATTTGTATCTCCGATAGCTACACAAAGTGCAAAAAAATAATCATAAAAACTTTTGAGAAAAATGGGCATGTAGTTAATGAATCAATGTAGAAACAATAGGCAAGTGAGTATCTATCAAGATAAACTAGGCCCCTTCAGATTTTATAAAAAAAGATATATTAAAATAAAAAAAAGGAGATTATGAAAATTAGAAGATCTTTCTCTTTCCTATATAGAAGATATTTCTCTCTCCTATTAATTATATTTAATTTTGTTAATTGGGGTAATAAACTATTTTTCTCTCTCCTCTTAATTATATTTAACTTTGATGATGCACAATACTAATACACAATTTCAATTACACAATATTAATACATAATATCAATTACACAATGTTCATACACAATTTCTATTACACAATTTCATTTTTTATATCAATTTATGTAGTTAACACATTCGGTCCTCTTAATTTTCATTTGTTATGGAAACTAGAGCTCTTTCTCTCTCCTATAAATATAAATTAGAAGATATTTATCTCTCCTATTAATTATATTTAATTTTTTTAATTAGGGTAATAAACTATGGGCTAATTTGGAAACTAGGCCTTTTTGAGTTATGGTTATAGTAACTAGGCTTTTTTGTTTTTAATTAAGTAACTGTACCCCAAATTTTTTTTACCGTGAACCCTAATATTTCCTCATCCCTCAGCCGTCTTTCTTTCTCACAATCTCCTTCACTCTCTTCCCTCACCCCTCTCTCTGGTATGAGTTTTCTACCATCAAATCCCAGATCTAGTCACCCCATCGGCCGGCCGTTTCTGCCGGTGCCGTCGTTGCGTTAACTTCAGGCCAGAGGAGGTATGTCCGCCGCTATTGTCGTCGCGCCACCAAGGAGAAGTTGAAGTCCCTCCCGCTTTCCCCGCATAGATGCCACGCCGCCTCGCCGGTCTAGCCGACGAGATCTGTTACGGATCTAGGGTTTGATGTAACAATGTTTCTGGATCTTGAAGATGCCGCCATTGCCACACAGGTGTAGTCTCGGAAGAGTATGTTTTGTTGGTTATCCATCAATCCCGCTCGATCCACCCCACCTGTTCGACGAGAGAAGATTCGTTTTGAAATAAAAAGCAAGATGTAAGTCATATCCAGTTTTTGTTTCGTGTGTTATTTGCTATCTGGATACGATTTTTTTGTATTCTAGTTTCTTGAATTTGGGTTTTGGTTACATCTATTGCTTTAGTTTCTTGTTCATAGATTTTACAAATTAGGTCGTTTTGATTTTGGGAATCCGTTTGCTCTTTGAAATTAATTGATGTCCAATATGTTTATCATTGATTCTTTGAGTTCTGATTTAGTGTTTTTCTTTTATTTAACTATGCAGAATGAAGCTTTGTTTTAAGTTCTTTGAGTTCTGTTTGAGTTCTATTTGCGCTAGGAAATGGCTTCTTGGAACCGGGCTTGTGTATGTCCTCTTACTTGTCTGAGATATCCATGATCAGATTAACTATAGGAGAGGATGAGTGCAGGAAGGTGTGCTTTGGCATTGCTGAAACTCTGAAAATGTATAAAGAGGGTTAGCAATTGCATATATGAAGTTGCAATTGGTGAATGAAAGTCAACAAAGAGAGACGTGGCATTTTTTAAGTGTCATTCCATAATCATACTCATTCTATATTGCTTTTACTTTCATATTACCTACTGCCTTTCTATAGTTTCATTCTTCACTTTTGGAGATTCCTCTCCCACCTTCATTTCTACTTTACTCCTGATATATCAAAAATACAATTGTTGATATGTGAAAAAATTTATGGTATGAGTTTCTGGTATGAATTTCATACCAGAAATTCATACCAGAAAATTATAAAAAATAAATAAGGATACAAAAATAAAAAAAATTTGGTATGTATTTCTGGTATGTATTTGTGGAATGTAAATTCTGGTATGGAAAATTCTGGTATGTAAAATTCTGGTATGTAAAATTTTGGTATGTAATCTTGGTATGTAATTCTGGTATATAAAATTATGGTATGTAAATTCTGGTATGTTTAATTCTGGTATGAAAAATTATGGTATGAAAAATTTCATACCAGAAATTTATTTCAGAAAATAAAATAAAATAAAAAGAATAAATAAATAAATAAATAAATTCAGTAATAGTAATTACAACTTAACACTAACTAATGTCTATTATTCTTTTTTTATTGAAATAAAGGGGTTAATTATTTTTACCTACTATTAAATGAAAGTGGTAAAAAATTATGGGGTACATTTACTAAATCATATTCTCAAAAAAGCCTAGTATGTCAAATTCTGCCATAAACTATTCTTCTTTCTCCTCTTAATTATATTTAATTTCGATGATGCACAATATTAATACACAATTTCAATTACACAATATCAATACATAATTTCAATTACACAATGTTCATACACAATTATCCATTACACAATTTCATTTGTTATGTCAATTTATGTAGTTAACACATTCAGTCGTTTTTCAATTACACAAGTTCCATTTGTTTATGTCATGTACACAAGTTTGTCATTTACACAAGGTTTGGTTACACAAGTCTGTCATTAACACAAGGTTTGATTACACAAGTCCGTTAGTTACACAAGTCTATCATTAACACAAGGTTTTGGTTACACAACTCCGTTACTTACACAAGTTTTTCTTACATAAGTCCGTCATTTACACAAGTTTTGGTTACACAAGTCCGTCATTTACACATGGTTTGGTTACATAGGTCCGTCATTTACACAATATTTTGGTTACACAAATCCGTCATTTACACTATAATGTCATTTACACAAGTCCGTCATTTACACAACTCTCTCATCAAAGCCTTGAACCTCTGGCCTCCCTCCAACTCCTCTCTGTGTGCGTAGTACCTTTTCCCAACGATATAGAGTTGTAGGTGGTTCCGATGGTTATAGGCGATGGTTCCGGCAGTTCCGGCGAGGGTTTCCAAAGTCGTCTTCTTTGACGGTTGTAGGCTCGCACTTCAAGCAGATCCTCGCATATCCTCACAACCTTCAACAATGGCGGGGTTGGGCGCTCCTCGAAAGAGAAACCTTACCAGATCTGCATTCACTCGACGACACACCGAAGACGAACCACACACACATAAGTGAAAAGAGAAGAAGCGCAAAATCGAAAGAGAAACATTACCAGGTTTGCGCTCAATTGAAGCCTTGCAGCCGCCTTCATCAATGGTGGTCTCGCAGTGCACGCACTTTTCTTTGATCTAGTTGTCTTCTCCGACATGACGGTTTCATGCGGTTCCGAGCGGTTTCTTCCAATCGAGAAGCAGACGGCTTTTTGGCGAGACGAACGATTGCCAAAAATCCTTACTAGACGATTGGGGTGATTTTATAGGAGTTACCAAAATTTTGTTAAACGGTTTCCTTATTTTTAACATAACTAAATATATATATATATATATATATATATATTCTAATACTTAATTATCACTCTTTAAAATCGGTAACTGCCAAATAAAGATCATCTTAATATCTAATGGGCAATTTTGGTAACTAGGCATTTTTGAGAAACTAGAGTAGTAACTAGACTTTTTAATGTTTCAATTAAGTAAATATACCACAACCTTTTGTATTTATTCTCAAACTCTACACACTATTCTCTCAAGGGGTACATTTACTAAACACAAAACTAGAAAAAGCCTAAGTAAACCAAATTGTTTCATATTATTATATCTAATTTACCTTTCTTTTTGAAATTGTTAAATACTAGTTGTCTATTTTGTATCTTAGATACAAAAAAGACTTTTATACACCAATTATCTCAAAACTCTTCACATAAGGAGAAATAGGTTTCCCCTCTCGATCGCTATCACCTCTCATGCGATGCTAGAGCTCATCCCGAGCATATATAACACGATTGGGTTTGCGCCGCTGAGTCGGATGTGGTCGCACATCCAAGCCCTAGGGAGAAATTTTTAGTCAAAGCTGTAGAGTTAGAGAGAGTGTTTAGAAATCAAAACCTTTAAACTTGGGTTTAGTTTTTCAATATTATCATAACTGAAATATGTTATTTATAAAATTCACTCAATGTACTGTCACAGCACCTTTTATTATATTATTTAATTGATGAAAAGATCTAAAACATTAGGTGAGTCAACGATCTAAAATAATTCCTTACCATAAGTAGCAGATACACTTGAATCGCTGGCTAAATCATATTTTGAATGGGAAACAAGCGATGAAGCAAAACTTACAGCTCTGGCTTGTAGTCTTGTTGACACCTCACTAAGTTGGTCTCTCACATGGTATTGTCCTTGTGAATCCAATAATTACACAACATTACTTGTTAATTAAACCTTAAAAGTTAATAAAACATCCTCTACTAAACATATTTTTGGGCTTTTTTGTCTTTTTTGTTTGGTGGGTTAAGACTTTGTATATAATATACTCTTTATCTCCTCCACTAATGATCCCTTGAGGGTGCAGCTACAGCCCCACATGAACAGCCGAAGAGAGAGAGAGATGGATAGCTCGAAGAAGAAGATGAAGAGCAGCGAAACGCCAGATGAAGAAGAATCTGAAACAACATCCCTCATCAAATCTCAGCCGTCGTTTGCTGCATCATCCTGCAGCTGCCACGTGCCTTACCTTCTTATCCTGAAGCAGCTTCAATGGAGGATCAGATCTAAATGGAGACATTATCTCATCCGACGACGCCGACGGTGCAACACCCCCGCCGCCGGTCTCAGATTCAACTACGATCTCCGGAGCTACTCCCTCAACTTCGACGACAGCCGCCGGTGCCTCCATGATCGCCGTCCACCTTTTCCTCCCTGATGTTACGATAGGAGAACTATAATTCAGATCTTGACCGATGTGAATTTTTTTTGAAGTTATTGTAGGGTGTGAACTTGGCATTTTGTTCAGATGATGTGGTACTCACGTGTGGCTATGTTCGATGCATTCCAAGATTTTTCATTTAAGTGGAAATGTTATCTGATCTGCAGCTTTTAAGTTGTCAAATTTTCTATACTAGAAAAATGTTGTGTTTGTTCTTCATCATTCTCGGGTCTTACAATGTTGAAGCCACAAATTTGTTTAAGGAAAAGTAGTATTGCTGCCAATGTTTATTAAAGTTAATGAGTATGTCGAAATTGTTTTTAGGTACTTTTTCATTCATAGGAAACCCCAACCGGAACGGGTAGACAAAATGTAGTTTAGGTCAGACATGGTTCTAGTTTAGGTAAAACCGTCAAACTGGCGGTTTGGTTAAGCCGACGATTTAAATTTATCGGTTTGGATTTAGATTTGTCATTTTGATAAACCTAAACCGGCGGTTTAGCCTTGCTTTAAATATTCTTTCAAAAAAAACAAGGGAAAACTGGCGGGAAAATAAGAGTCGTTGCTTTGCAACGGCTCTTTTGAGCCCATCAACGGCTATTTCAAATAGCCGTTAATGGATCCTACATCCCCAACCGCTAATAACTGTTGGGATTTATTTGTTTATTTTTTTATTATCATTTTTTTAATAACTAGTAAATGACTAAATTCTTATAAAAAAAACTCACTCATTTCCTATAAAGACCCAACCCCTCTTCCATTTTATCTCACACCAACATTCTCAACTCTCTCTATTACTACTCTCTAGTCAAGTATCAATCTCGTATTCTCAATTTTTGATTTCTCGAATTCGTTATTTGTCTTTCAATCTCGTAATGATAAACGCAAGCGACAGCACTCATCCCCATCTCTTCCTTAGCACCCAAGAAAAGTGAAACCCAAATGCCCGAAATGTCACAAGGTGAAGGGACATTTCAAATTCGTTATTTGTCTTTTAATCCCGTAATGGTAAACACGAGCGACAACACTCCTCCCCATCTCTTCGTTAGCACCCAAGAAAAGTAAAACCCAAATGCCCGAAATGTCACAAGGTGAAGGGACATTTCGACAAGTTCCTCAACCGAAAATTCTTACATCCGACATTTTTACAAAGTATTACAAGAAGGGTGAAGCAGTGATGTGATCCGGGGAACCGATGCAAATGGCTTCACTACAATGTAATGTTCTTATCTTCTTATTCCGAAGTCCGTTTGATTCGATTCAAGATGTTTTAGAACGACAACTTCAATCTATACAACTAACTTTTCAAGTGTTTCATCTGATGAAAAATTGAACATGCTCAAAATAGAAGTTGTTCAACACATAATACCCCCGAATCCTCTTCAGTAGACCCTTCAGTATTTTGGACATAGAGAATGCTACATTTATCCAATGAAGGTCCATAAATACTTGTTGGAAAGCTGATATAAAGGTCTACAATATTGATGAAGATTACAAGTGCAGATTCGTCCATGAGATGGGTTGTAAATGCAGTTCTTTCAGAAGTCGTATTTATGGACACAATGTGAAGAGTCCAAAACCAATGCCTCATTATGTGGATCTTTAAGGCCTATAATTTATTATGAATTTTGGCCTTGTTTTTGATCTTTTAGCTAGCCTTATTTTCCCTATTTAAAGGCTTGCTTAGTTCATAGAAAAATAAGTGAGAGTTGATAATATTTGGAAAACAATTTGGTTACTTGGTTTTTGGTGAGATGCCGAAACCTCCTCCTTGGTGAGATGTCAGATGGGTTGCCTTTGTGAGATGCGAGGGCGAAGACATTAGTTCTCATAGGTGAGAGGCTTGTGAGAGTTGATGCGAGTATTGTAGAGCGGATGGTGAGATGCTTGAAGCTCTAGCAATACATATCTTGTACTTTATTTTCAATTATCACAAATCCAAAACACATGTGTATGTTTTCTTTAGTTTTTTCGTTTGTCTTGCATCGTTGGATCCTTTGGCTGGGGCATATCATTTGGTATCAGAGCCTTATTCGATGTAAGTCAATAAGAGGCATCAAGATTCGAGGAAGAATCTTTTTAAAAGGCAGAGAGGATGATGTGATCCGGGGAACCAATGCAAATGGCTTCACTACAATGTAATATTCTTATCTTCTTATTCCGAAGCCCGTTTGATTCGATTCGAGATGTTTTAGAACGACAACTTCAATCTCTACAACTAACTTTTCAAGTGTTTCATCTAATGAAAAATTGAACATGCTCAAAATAGAAGTTATTCAACACATAATACCCCCGAATCCTCTTTAGTAGACCCTTCAGTATTTTGGACATAGAGAATGCTACATTTATCCAATGAAGGTCCATAAATACTTGTTGGAAAGCTGATTTAAAGGTCTACAATATTGATGTAGTTTACAAATACAGATTCGTCCATGAGATGGGTTGTAAATGCAATTCTTTCAGAAGTCGGATTTATGGACACAATGTGAAGAGTCCAAAACCAATGCCTCATTATGTGGATCTTTAAGGCCTATAATTTATTATGAATTTTGGCCTTGTTTTTGATCTTTTAGCTAGTCTTATTTTCCCTATTTAAAGGCTTGCTTTGTTCATAGAAAAATAAGTGAGAATTGATAATATTTGGAAAACAATTTGGTTACTTGGTTTTTGGTGAGATGCCGAAACCTCCTCCTTGGTGAGATGTCAGGTGGGTTGCCTTTGTGAGATGTGAGGGCGAAGACATTAGTTCTCATAGGTGAGAGGCTTGTGAGAGTTGATGCGAGTATTGTAGAGTGGATGGTGAGATGCTTGAAGCTCTAGCAATACATATCTTGTACTTTATTTTCAATTATCAGAAATCCAAAACACATGTGTATGTTTTCTTTAGTTTTTTCGTTTGTCTTGCATCGTTGGATCCTTTGGCTGGGGCATATCATTTGGTATCAGAGCCTTATTCGATGTAAGTCAATAAGAGGCATCAAGATTCGAGGAAGAATCTTTTTAAAAGGCGGAGAGGATGATGTGATCCGGGGAACTGATGCAAATGGCTTCACTACAATGTAATGTTCTTATCTTCTTATTCCGAAGTCCGTTTGATTCGATTCAAGATGTTTTAGAACGACAACTTCAATCTATACAACTAACTTTTGAAGTGTTTCATCTAATGAAAAATTGAACATGCTCAAAATAGAAGTTGTTCAACACATAATACCCCCGAATCCTCTTCAATAGACCCTTCAGTATTTTGGACATAGAGAATGCTACATTTATCCAATGAAGGTCCATAAATACTTGTTGGAAAGCTGATATAAAGGTCTACAATATTGATGAAGATTACAAGTGCAGATTCGTCCATGAGATGGGTTGTAAATGCAGTTCTTTCAGAAGTCGGATTTATGGACACAATGTGAAGAGTCCAAAACCAATGCCTCATTATGTGGATCTTTAAGGCCTATAATTTATTATGAATTTTGGCCTTGTTTTTGATCTTTTAGCTAGCCTTATTTTCCCTATTTAAAGGCTTGCTTAGTTCATAGAAAAATAAGTGAGAGTTGATAATATTTGGAAAACAATTTGGTTACTTGGTTTTTGGTGAGATGTCGAAACCTCCTCTTTGGTGAGATGTCAGATGGGTTGCCTTTGTGAGATGCGAGGGCGAAGACATTAGTTCTCATAGGTGAGAGGCTTGTGAGAGTTGATGCGAGTATTGTAGAGTGGATGGTGAGATGCTTGAAGCTCTAGCAATACATATCTTGTACTTTATTTTCAATTATCACAAATCCAAAACACATGTGTATGTTTTCTTTAGTTTTTTCGTTTGTCTTGCATCGTTGGATCCTTTGGCTGGGGCGTATCAGGCACTGAACGAATATTTTCAAGTCTCGTGCAACTATTGTTTGAAGGTGTACGAGTGGAGGGCGAAGGGCACCTACAGGACTTTGCAAACCCATACACAAAAAAGTTCATCCCGATAAGCTACAAATATCACGGGGACAATCTCAATTGTCCCACGGGTTTGCATCTTCTTCCTCTCAATCTCCTTTATTTATGTATAATCACATTGAAGAAAGTTTAGAATTAACCAACCTTATATGTTCTCATGCATTTCCATTTTCTTATGCGGAACATGAAGAACTTTGAGCATATAACACTAAATATCTTCAACCTTCTTTTAAACCAACTTCTCGCAAAACCGTTTCAAAACTAGTTTCTAAATCTTACGAACAAAAGAAACAAAATATTCATTCGATTTTGTCATCTTTTTTGCATCAAGTTTCTGTTTGTAGTGATACTTGGAGTACACTATCATAAAAACATTTGAGAATATTGGGCTTGTAAGGCACTTTTTGTATCGTAGATACAAACTAGGTCCCTCTATTTTGGCCTAAAATGTTAATGATTAACAGAAATAATTAAAGGGGTATAAGGGGAAAACTTAAACATAAAAAGCCTATAAGAAAATTACCCAATCCCCATATTCCACATCTAGTTAGGGTTTCTCGCAGTCTGCTTCTCGAGTGGGTAGAACTGCTCGGAACCGTCTCGTCGGAGAAGACAATTCTTATCGAAGTAAGTGTTCGCTCCAAACGGTGTGTACAAGCTTTAAATTTATAACCCTAGATGTAAGCTTAAAACAAGGATGCGAACCCGTAGTGTACGGGTCAATCGTAGTAAAAAGCAAGAAATTCCAGGGGTCGATCACAGGGACTTAGTGAAACAAAGTCGGAATAGGTAAGCTTTAGCAATTACTAACCACAAAGCAATTAAAACAATCAAAGATGATAAAAGTCAATAAAAAAAATATGCAATTCTAAGGATTAAAGCATCTAGTTGTGGTTCCAACTCAAGATCTAAAGATAAGCGGACAAAGCTGAGGTTTTTGCAAAAGGAAGGTGTTACTAAAGTGGAATAGATCACCGGGTAAGTCTCACTACTCACTAATCCCAAACCGTAACTCCTATTACCGGGTAAGTCTCAAGGAATTAAGATAAAGAACTATAACCTCAAACTAACACTCCAACTAAGGGAATAGAATCAACCTTTACCGGGTAAGTCTCAGGCTAACTCACAAAGATGGGATGAAAGCACACTCAAACCCCAATAAAAGGATAAACCTTTATTACCTACACTTATGATCTTTGGTAAACAAACAAAGGAATTACCGGGTAAGTCTCATCCTAGGTTTGCATTGAACCAGGAAAGGTGTAATAAGAATAGGATTTGGCAAACTCTAACACTTAACTCTCAGTTTCGGATCAGATAAGTCACCTCGGTCAGCCAAATTCCACCCCGGCCGAGATGTTCATCGACTGAGCGAGATGCTTAGGGTTAAGGTAAAGAATCGAACTTTCAGGGTCCTACTGTGATTAAGATCATTCTATCATTGTTTTTCCCACAACCTTCAGCCAATCACCCTAGAATCACACAAAGAGATTAGCCACTCATCATCATGAAAGTATTAATCAAATATATGGGAAGAAAGAGAATAATTGAACAAGAAAACCTTAAGAGAAAGGCTTCAATAACTGAATCAATTATAAAACCAACAAGCGTTCCTTGGATAGAAATCCAACACGACAACAAAGAGGAAAGGAATCTAAGATGATCTTACAAAAACCCTTCAAAAGCTATAAAAGCTATAGACTTTCTTCCTTCAACCTTCAAAAAGGTTCTTCAAATCTCCTAACTGGAGTATGGCTGCAGCGGTGTATAAAACACAATCGGTGGTATAGCATGCGAATCGGTGTAAGCGGATGTATGCAGGATGTCGGATTTGTGGGAAATCCGACCCTTTTTATAGGAAAATTACTCTCCAAAGATAAGATATCTTAGAAAGATCTCTTCCCATAAAAATAGGTAAAATATATGATCTATCATATCTTCTTCCTTCCAGGAGCCAAGCCCAAAAATATAAGATCCTCTTTCCAAAGATAAAAGATCTCAGCCAAGAATAAAATATTCTCGCCGCGTCCCAGGTGTTCGCCTCGGTCGAGTCGACTCCTCTGGATCACCTCGGTCGAGGTGACTCTATAGTCAACCGAGGTGAATCACAACTGAATGTGAAATCTCTCAAATCTGGTCCAAAGTGAATCTTTAATCCATGGCTATGCTTCCTGGATGTTTCCTTATGTTCCTGAATGTAGCTCCAATGACTCCATAGCTCCTTTTGCTCCTTTTTGATGCAAAACGTGCCATTTTACCTACGATTACAACGAAACTAGGTGTAGACCTCGATTCCCGCAAAGGTAGATGAAATGGTAATATAATCACATAATATACATACAAACATGCAACTTATTGAAGATAAAACGTCTAAACAAACCCCAAAATATAGACAATAATTCATGTTATCAAAATACCCCATACTTAGCCCTTGCTTGTCCCCAAGCAAGTTCCGCATATAAAATACAAGATAGAATGGATTATAAGTCATAAAGATCAATGAAAAGTCTTTCAAAAACATTTTTATGGTGTGCTACAATCCTAAATCACTCTAAGAGAATACTTCATGGAATATAAAATCAAAATATGATCAAAACATTTTATAAATATGAGAAAGTTGTTCATCTTTGCATAAAATTGTAGAATGCATAATAAATCGTAATTATCGAAATTAATCATGTATAATCCAGTTTAAACCACTAAGTCAATCAACAAGCTCGAGGTCTCAAGGGCTTCCCAAAAGAAAGGTCAAGAAACGTGTAGGGTAGGGATGTATGTAAGGTAATGTGGTGCTAGAATCCGGGAAAAGGATATCACTTCACTTTCACTTTGACTTTCAACATCTTCCACCAATAAGCTTTGCTTATTTCACACTTTTTCTTTTTTTTTTACTTTACTTTTTGGGATGCATGGACAGACGTGCACAATAACCGAAGCCTAGGAAATCAACAATCATCAATTTCTTGAGATGCATCAAACCCTTGATGCACATACCATGACCCGTTAGGAATATCGCTCAATCCAACTTTGGCAAGACACAAACACCCGGCTATGTGAATGGTGCCGATTTACTCATCATCATGATTGACTTCCCCAAACCTATTTATTGCTTTCTAACACTTTCACTTCCAACCAACTTCTCAACTTTTACTTCACTTGCTTTCACCACTTTGCTTGCTTCCAAATTCCCGGATAGGTAAAGGGAGGCAAAAAAATGTATATGAGGGGCTAAGCATGATCAAGAAGAAGAAAAGAGAAGAATGAATTGCCTTGGTCTTTCCAGGAAGAAAGTGAGAGTACTTATCTTGTGGCGTCAACCTTCAAATTCAACATAATTTGGATAAAAACAAAGTATTAAACATGCCAAAAATTTCAAACAAAGCATTTAGCAACTTAAACATATCATAAAACCTTTCAAACACATAAAGATTTCCAAACCAGTCAGTAACAAAATCTTCACTGAGATCATATCCAGATAAGAAGCACAAAACGTTTCGAAAACTCTCAGTTAAACCACCTCGGTCGAGGTGTTCTAGGTCAACCGAGATGAAGCACCTCGTTTGGCCAGAATTGCCCCGGTCGAGGTCAAAAAATTTTTTTTTTTTAAACTAGTTTTTGACGTTTTCTCAATCAAATAACCTGTATGTATGCATGCAATCTCAGATAAAACCATAGAAGCAAAATAAAGCATAAATATCCGAAAATATCGAGTCATACATCACATAAGTCAATCAAATACATAAATACCCCATACTTGGGACACACTGTCCCAGTGGGTCAGAATAAGTCTAAGGAAAATAAAGTACTCACCGGACATAAAGCTGAGCTGCATAATAAATAAGAAAGAAAAATCCTGCAAGCTCTCAATAATCATGATCCGGTGGTGGTGGTGGTGGCATGTACGGATACTGGGATGGGTCAAACGGATAACCCATGGTCTGCTGAAACTGGATCTTCATCATCCGACGCTGGTAATGCTGACTCTCTAGCATCTGATGAGTCCAGCGGTCGATCTGTCGGTGCTGGGCGGCGAATCTCTCATCGATGTCCACAGTAAGGGCATCATAAGAATCTATCATCTGATCCGTCAGATCATCGATCCGACGGTGAGCCTCTGGATCTCTCTGTCAGATCACCTTGGTTGGCCTGACACAACTCAAGAACACCTCGGCCGAGGCACAGAACGACTGGACCGAGGCGAAGAACTGCGCGACGAATTTCTTCAAAAATCCAGTTCTTTTCCCCCAAAATCACTACAACTGGTTCCTATGGGGTACTTAATCTGTTTCTCAGCAAATGCAAGGGCAACCAAAGCCCAATTCGAAGCAAAACAGCGAAGAGAACGAGATTAGGGTTTTTTCTTATTTTACCTCTAATCGGTCGATTCAGTTCGTTTTTCTCGCAGATTGACGCTTGCACTGGGATCCTCTATCCTTTCTTTGCAATTTGGAAGCAAAAATCGTCGAAAACGAGTGAAGAACGGCGAAGCGAGGCGAGGAAGCTGCCGCGGTCGAGGAGAGGGTAAAGGAAGAGAGAGAATTTCAGCCCCCCTTTTATACCCTTTTCTGGAACTGCTGTCACCTCGGTCGAGGTGGTCTCGACTGGACCGAGATGGTACGGACCGAGGTGGATCTTTAGAAACCCTAGTCGCCTCGGTTGCTCAAGAATCATCTCGGTCGAGGTGCTTTGACAGCAACCGAGATGTGCCTCAGTCAAACTCCGTCTTCTCAATTTCTCGAACTTTTGTCCTTCCAGTTATGCTCCTGGTTTGTACTCCTTCCTTAGATGTCACCTGTTGTCTGTCTAGGATGCCAAAAACAAAACAAAGCAAAGCAAAAGCAAAACTATCTAAGTTAGACTAGAAAAAGGGAAAAGAAAGCAATACCTTGGGTTGCCTCCCAAGAAGCGCTTGGTTTAAGGTCGCTAGCTGGACCATAGTGCTTCTCTCAAACGAGGTATAATGGTGCAACCTCCTCAACCGGAACTTCCGGTTTGTATTTCTTAAGCCTATGACCATTGACCTTGAAGCTTCCACTCGTTTCGCCCCATATCTCAATTGCACCATGAGGACAAACATGTTTCACAACATAAGGTCCGGTCCATCTAGATTTTAACTTACCTGGAAAGAGGCGGAGGCGGGAGTTGAAGAGTAGAACTAAGTCTCCTTCTTTAAGCTCCTTAGGGATAATACGCTTGTCATGCCATTTCTTCGTCCTTTCCTTATAGATTTTGGCATTCTCATAAGCGTTCAAACGCAGCTCCTCCAGCTCATTGATATCCAATAGCCGCTTCTCGCCGGCTTCCTTAATGTCGAAGTTCAACCATTTGATCGCCCAATATGCTTTGTGTTCTAACTCAACGGGCAAATGACAAGACTTCCCATATACCAAATTATAAGGGGTGGTACCTATGGGAGTCTTAAATGCGGTCCTGTAGGCCCAAAGAGCGTCGTCCAATTTCATGGACCAATCCTTCCTCGTCCTAGAGACGGTCTTCTCCATAATTGCTTTGATTTCTCTATTCGAGATCTCGACCTGTCCACTAGTTTGAGGGTGATAAGGGGTTGCTACCTTGTGGGTTACCCCATACTTCGATAGAAGTGCATTAAACTTCCGGTTGATGAAATGCGTTCCTCCATCGCTGATGATGATACGTGGAGTTCCAAAACGTGGAAAGATAGTCCTGTTTAAGAACTTCACAACCACCTTGGCGTCATTAGTGGGGGAAGTAATGGCTTCAACCCATCTAGAGACGTAATCAACTGCTAGAAGAATATAGAGGTTTCCTCCGGAGGATGGGAAATGTCCCATGAAGTCTATTCCCCATACATCAAAGATTTCCATTTCTTGAATGTTATTAAGTGGCATTTCGTTCCTCCTAGATAGATTCATGTTCTTTGGCATGCATCACAAGAGACAACAAACGATTGCACATCTTTAAATAATGTAAGCCAAAAGAAACCGGAAGGTAATACCTTAGCGCATGTCTTATCGGTGCCAGCATGTCCTCCACAAGGAAGTGAATGACAATGACGTATGACGCTATTAACTTCATCTTCCGGAATGCATCTTTGAAGCATCCCATCCGGCCCGCGCTTGAATAGCAGCGGTTCATCCCAATAGTAATGGCGTACGTCCTTGAAGAATTTCTTCTTTTGAGAGTACATCAATCCGGGCGGTATTTCCTGACAAACAAGATAATTCACAATATCAGCATACCAAGGTCCTTTATTATCAGAAAGTTGGTGGATGGAATGTTCCACCAACTGAGGATGAATGTCAGAGAAAGGAGTAAGAAGTTTGTTATTCTCAGTAGTATCAGTTGACATCACCTCGCCATCGACCTCGGTCGAGGCGTAGAGGCATTGACCGAGATGTTCTTCAGGCGCCTCGCTTGGTCCAGAAAGTGCCTCGGTCGAGGTACTGCAACTGGAACCGAAACTGGAGATCCTTGTCTCCTGGATTAGTTTCTCAGTTTTAGCTCCTAGATATTCTTCAAGTGCCTTTAAGCTCCGTATATCTACATCACAAGAAGCAACTATACCTTCCTCCATTAAACTGAAACTAATAACTCTTTCAAGTGGGTCGTTAGTAAGGATAGAGCTCACCAATTCTCTTGATTCTTCTTCATCATAGATGTTGAAGATATTATCTCCTAGCTGCTCCCCTTTCATGGCCGCAAGTAATGCGAACTCCACTTCATCTCCACCAATGTTGAATTTCAACTTGGCGTTCTTACAATCCACGTTGCAACCCGAAGTTGCTAGAAATGGCCTCCCGGGAATAATAGGAACAGGATAATCTACGGGAATGTCAAGTACGACAAAGTCTATAGGTAAATAGAAGTTACCTAACTTGACCGGAACGTCTTCCAAGATTCCCACGGGATGGGTAATGGAGCGATCAGCCATGTATAATCGAATCTTGACCGGCTTGGGCTCTCCAAGTCCGATCTTCACACATAGCTCCAGCGGAATGATGCTCACGCTGGCTCCTAGATCATATAAGGCTTCACAAGTGAGATCCCCAACTTGAATGGGAATGCAAAATGAGCCGGGATCTCTCAACTTAGGTGGCATCTTCTCCTTCATGATTTGAATAAGCTCCGAGGATTTAGATGTCATCCTTACTTCACCAAAGTCTTCCAGCTTCCTCTTCCTTGATAAGATCTCTTTCAAGAATTTCCCATAGGCGGGCATCCCTAGAATAGCATCAAGGAAAGGAATGTTAATGTGCAGTTTATTCATCAAGTTAAGGAACTTACCAAAGTGCTTGTCTACATGTGCTCTAGCCCTTGACTGGGGGAATGGAAGTGGTGGTTTGTATGCAGGAGGTGGAACATAAACTTCAGTTTTCCCCTCCGCTTTCTGTGGCTCCACCTCGGTTGGCATCTTGGCCGAAGTGTTCTTCGACTGCACTTGGACCGAGGTGGTCTTCGTCGACCGAGGCACTGGATCTGTAGTCTTCAGTCCACTCCTCGTAGTTATGGCCATAATCTGGCCCTTAGGGTTGCTTTCCGTCCTTGCTGGAAGCTTCCCTGGATCTCATGGCGCTTCATTCGCCCTACTAGCAAGTTGTTGTTCAAAGGCCTTTTGGGCCTTTGAAAATAAAGTCATGGATGTCTCCATAGCACTAAGCTTGATCAAGATAGCCTCCAACACTGCGTCTTTCTTTTCCGGCTGGGACGAACTTGATCCTTGCCCCTGGCTCTTTAATGGAGTAGAAGAAGAAGAAGGGGAAGAAAGGAAAGGATTAGAGGAATCGTTAGAATTGGAGTTAGAATGATTGTTACCAGAATTTTGGTTGTTCGCCCTCTAATTATTGATGTTGGATCCTCTATTGTTGTTGTTGTAGTTGTTGTTCCGGGAACCGTTGTTGTTGTTACGGTATCCATTGTTGTTATTCCTTGGTCTCTTATCTTCCTTCTTGGTTTGAGCAACCAAGAGTTCCTTTAATTGCTTCACGTCATTCTTCAAAGATGTGAGTTGATTGTTGGTAGACGGAGCATCTTGGAAGTTAACTCTTTTAACTCCACCTTCTGCTCCTTGGTGGGAGTATTTCTCCATATGCAAAGCTTGCTTCTCAATAAAGTCCCAAGCTTTGTCAATCGCCATGTCCATAAAGGTACCGGCGGAAAGTAGTTGGAGGTTGAACTGGGTGCTTCCATCCAGTCCCTTGAAGTATATCTCCAACAACTCTATCTTTGGAATCCCATGATGTGGCCAATCCAAAAGAATGTCTTTAAACCTCTCCCATGACTTGGACAAGCTCTCCTTGTCCTTCATAATGAATGCATTAATCTTCCCTCTCATTTCAGCAGTCTTAGAGGGGGGAAAGAATTTAGTCAAGAATTCCGTAGTCATCTCCTCCCAAGTGCTAATTTTTCCTGGAGGAAGAGATTGATACCAAGTAAGAGCTCTATCTTTTAAAGAAAAGTAAAAAGGTCTTAGCTTGTAGTTGTTGTTTTCTATTCTTGAGGGTCTCAAGGTCTCCATCAAGATCTCATAGTTTTGAAGATGTTGATGCGGAGATTCCTTTTCTAGCCCTCCGAACTGGCATTGGCGAATCATGGAAAGAACTTGCGGTCGAAGTTCATAGTCATGGTCCGCTGGATCTCCTAGGTTAACTCCTGGACGCCTCAGTTGTTGATTGGGGTCCATCCTTTGACCTAGGGTTTGCGGGATTCCTGCAAAAAGAGCGCCTCGGACTGGCATCCGAGGTGGAAGTACCTCGGCCGGGGCGTCAGGTACTGGGACCTGCCTCGGTCGAGGGTCTGCGACTGGGACCTGCATCGGTCCAGCATCGGGAACTGGGTCTTCCCTCGGTCGAAGTAGATATTGGTCTCGTAAGGCTTCCATATCTGCTTTGATCGCTTCAGTCTTGGTGCGAGTTTCTTCTTTCTCTTGCCTCAGTTCTTCCCTACTAAGGGTGTAGCTGTTCTAACGCCTCCTTCAATTCGGCCTCAAGATCGCGATTGTCTTGGTTGGCCATCTTCGCTTCTCTTAAGCGTCGTTTGTATGTCTTTTCTGGTTCGGGATCGTAAGGAACGATTTCCTTCCCAGTGCGGGTTCTTCGCATAAACCTAAGAAAGAACCTGCAAAGGTCACTCAAGTAGAGTGGTTAGTAGACACGGGGGCAAGTGCCCCAAAAGCGTACCGCAACCGGCTCGGCCTAGACCAAGTCCCCGGCAACGGCGCCAAAAACTTGTTCGCTCCAAACGGTGTGTGCAAGCTTTAAATTTATAACCCTAGATGTAAGCTTAAAACAAAGATGCGAACCCGCAGTCTACGGGTCAATCGTAGTAAAAAGCAAGAAATTTCAGGGGTCGATCACAGGGACTTAGTGAAACAAAGTCGGAATAGGTAAGCTTTAGCAATTACTAACCACAAAGCAATTAAAACAATCAAAGATAATAAAAGTCAATAAAGGAAATATGCAATTCTAAGGATTAAAGCATCTAGTTGTGGTTCCAACTCAAGATCTAAAGATAAGCGGACAAAGCTGAGGTTTTTGCAAAAGGAAGGTGTTACTAAAGTGGAATAGATCACCGGGTAAGTCTCACTACTCACTAATCCCAAACCGTAACTCCTATTACCGGGTAAGTCTCAAGGAATTAAGATAAAGAACTATAACCTCAAACTAACACTCCAACTAAGGGAATAGAATCAACCTTTACCGGGTAAGTCTCAGGCTAACTCACAAAGATGGGATGAAAGCACACTCAAACCCCAATAAAGGATAAACCTTTATTACCTACACTTATGATCTTTGGTAAACAAACAAAGGAATTACCGGGTAAGTCTCATCCTAGGTTTGCATTGAACCAAGAAAGGTGTAATAAGAATAGGATTTGGCAAACTCTAACACTTAACTCTCAGTTTTGGATCAGATAAGTCACCTCGGTCAGCCAAATTCCACCCCGGCCGAGATGTTTATCGACTGAGCGAGATGCGTAGGGTTAAGGTAAAGACTCGAACTTTCACGGTCCTACTGTGATTAAGATCATTCTATCATTGTTTTTCCCACAACCTTCAGCCAATCACCCTAGAATCACACAAAGAGATTAGCCACTCATCATCATGAAAGTATTAATCAAATATATGGGAAGAAAGAGAATAATTGAACAAGAAAACCTTAAGAGAAAGGCTTCAATAACTGAATCAATTATAAAACCAACAAGCGTTCCTTGGATAGAAATCCCACACGACAACAAAGAGGAAAGGAATCTAAGATGATCTTACAAAAACCCTTCAAAAGCTATAAAAGCTATAGACTTTCTTCCTTCAACCTTCAAAAAGGTTCTTCAAATCTCCCAACTAGAGTATGGCTGCAGCGGTGTATAAAACACAATCGGTGGTATAGCATGCGAATCGGTGTAAGCGGATGTATGCAGGATGTCGAATTTGTGGGAAATCCGACCCTTTTTATAGGAAAATTACTCTCCAAAGATAAGATATCTTAGAAAGATCTCTTCCCATAAAAATAGGTAAAACATATGATCTATCATATCTTCTTCCTTCCAGGAGCCAAGCCCAAAAATATAAGATCCTCTTTCCAAAGATAAAAGATATCAGCCAAGAATAAAATATTCTCGCCGCGTCCCAGGTGTTCGCCTCGGTCGAGTCGACTCCTCTGGATCACCTCGGTCGAGGTGACTCTGTAGTCAACCGAGGTGAATCACAACTGAATGTGAAATCTCTCAAATCTGGTCCAAAGTGAATCTTTAATCCATGGCTATGCTTCCTGGATGTTTCCTTATGTTCCTGAATGTAGCTCCAATGACTCCATAGCTCCTTTTGCTCCTTTTTGATGCAAAACGTGCCATTTTACCTACGATTACAACGAAACTAGGTGTAGACCTCGATTCCCGCAAAGGTAGATGAAATGGTAATATAATCACATAATATAGACAATAATTCATGTTATGAGTAAGGTATGTGAACTTGCAGGCTATTTTTTCGATTTGATTACAATTTGTGAAGGTTGGAACGGGTTTGTTGCACCTTAGATTTCGATTTGTTCCACTTTCGATCTAGTTTTTTGAAACCGTAGCTGCCACCGCTCGACCTACAGAATCTACACCTTCCTTCGGTTAGGATTTCTGTGAGGACCGCCGCCACTTCTAACGTTTTCTTGGCTCGACAATGGCTTTGTTTTCTGCGTTTTTTAGGGTCAGCCATAGCGGAAACTAGAGGAGGAGAATGCCGCTGCCATCGGCTTTGCGTTGCCACCGCCTACCAGGCACCTCCGATGCTCCACCCAAGGAAGCCGCATCGTCGCGCCAGTGTCGGCACCAGGATGGCGCCGCCATGGCCTCCCAAGCCCCATCATCATCGCTGATAAGACACTCAACGACACGAGAGTTGCGAGAGTTCTGGTTGATGGAAGTAGGATTTCTTAAGGCAGGGTTGGCATCGGTCTCCACCCAAGTAGACTTTCTCAAGGCAAGTTTGGCATCGGTGGTGCCGGGCTTGATCTTGTCGACGGTGATAAAAGTAGGCTTTCTCAAGGCAAGTTTGGCATCGGTCTAGGCCTTCAGGCAATGAGTACCGCCTCTAGTTCGTCTTCTCATATTCGATTGAAAGGAAGGGTAACCCTAATATATCTTATATTTGCAAATTTGTCCCTAATCAGATAATTAGTAAAAATGGCCCCATCTTTTCTAATTACAGGAAAAGTCCAAAGTTTTAAAAGTTCACAAATTACCCAAATTTATTTAATTACAAATTTTGACCCAACTTTAGATATACAGGATGTGACCTACATTTTTAATAGTTATAATAGGGCTTGCGTAACTCGATGTGTTTGGACTTGTGTAACTCGATGAGATTGAACTTGTGTAGCTTGATAGGCTTGGATTGTGTAACTCGATCTTGTGTAAATGACTTACTTTTGGGGTTATGCAACTCGTTTGAATTTGTTTAACTCCACCTTGTGTAAACAATCGGACTTGTGTAATTTGAAATTGACCGATTTTCCTAAATACATAATTTGACATTATAATTGAAATTGTGTACAAACATTGTGTAATTGGAATTGTGTGTTAACATTGTGTAAGTGCAATTGTGTATTAACATTTGTGTAACTAAAAATTGTGTATTAATACTATATATGTATCGACTAGATAATACACAAGTTCAATTGGTTCGGCTAGTATAAGGGTGGGAGGGGGGTTGTCGCCCAAAGTTCAATACTCACTAGCTACGACACTTGTATTTTGGATTGGATGTGAGCTTATGTAACTCGTGTGGGTCTACTGGGCCTGAATTGAACTTGAGCTTTATTAAATCGATTAGGCTTGGACTTAAATAATTAAAATTATCAATTAACCCTTTTAATTAATCTTTATTAATTAAATAAGAGGGGTATAGTTTGTCACCAAAAGTGCCTACTTAACAAACTCACCCAAAACATTTTTACATGGGCATTAATTTACATTTTATAGATAAGGATATGTTTTTGCATAAATTTGTTATTGCATTTCACCATTTCAACAAAAGACATAATGCCACAAACATTGCAAACTTGATAAAAACGGTTTTACAAAAATATAATTACAAGGTCGAGTTTTTCAGATTTTGTTGATAATTCATCCACTAACACCTCCGTCGTAAATGATTTGGTGGAGGATGCGGGACAATATTTGCAAACTCCTTTTATTCATCAAAGATGTGCATGTCATATTTTAAACTTATGTCTTCAAGATGGACTTAAAAACTTATCAGTTACGATAACCTCATCACCAAGGTTATTGAACATATTTGGCACTCATTAGATTTGAGAAAAAAAATGGAGAACAATATGTTTACAAAATAATGTTCATCCAATTGTATTTTTAAAAGACATTAGAACTCGTTGAAATTCTACTTACAACTTACTTAGTTAAGCCCTTCGTTACAAAGAGTTTTTACAAGTTTTTTCAGCACAAAACATTTTGTGCTCAATGTTGGATGATGAAAATATTTGGCAAACTTGCCTTGATATTTGTAATGTTATAAATTTTTTAGTGATTCAACTAATATGATGAATTACGTTTACACTCCTACTTCTTGTAGCTTTTAAAAATAGTTGTAAACGTTTTGAGCCTTTACAAACCGGATCTAATTATCCAACCCTTATAAGTGCTATAATTGACATGAAATTGAAATGGCTAAAATATTTCATGGATATTCCCCTGTTTTATCTTATTTCTGCCTTTTTTTTATCCTAAACTTAAACTTGAAGGTGTATCCGATGTGTTGGTTTTTTATTATGATTGTTTAGGTTTAGATTCTAGTAACGCTTCTACCATTATTTGTAATGTTCGTATTGAAATTGAAGTTAAGGTGAGTTACAACAGGTTGTATATCATTGGCTAAAGGTGAATGTGATGAAAAATCATCATCTTAAGCTTGAGGAGATTGATGGAAAAGGGGTGAAGTATTGGAGGATATATGTGGAGCTGATGCAAAAGGGAATATTTTATCATGAAACTTAACATCCCTTGACACTAGAGTTTACTTAGTATCTAGGTTATATAGCTTATAGCCCTTTTCCGTATGAATACCCTATGAAAACACATTTGGAAGCCTTGAGAGTCTGGCCTGAAAAATATCTCTTCCTTGACTTAAAGTCGAGTCATAACATAGGCAACCAAAACTTCTAAGAATAGAATAATTTGGTGCTTTATGGAAAATGACTTTATAAGGGCAAATATTATGAAGTAGTTTGCAATCATAACATAGGCAACCAAAACTACTAAGAATAGAGTATTTGCATACTCATATATTATGACGTTGGTGCGAATGCGCTTAGTCAATCCGTTCAGGATCCAAGAAAATACAAGATCATTGCACCATCCCAAAGATTGGCTATGCATGTGTTATTATTAGGTCGCTCATAGCCTCCGTTCACAAAACAGACTGTTCTAATGGATTGACGTCATTCAGAGAACGATTTTCCAACAAAAGGTTCACACACAAGCGTCAAACTCGGTCCATCAGAAGTGTGTATGTATAGAGATCATTGGTGATGTGAACCCGAGGACACTTAAGGAGCTTGAAGATCTACAGACCGACATCACACTTCATGGAGATGGTCCTATCACTAGGACTAAAGCAAGGAAGATGTTGAGTGCTCTTTACTCTATCCTAAGGCATGTGGTTTCTTATGCTACTTTGCCTTGGATATCGACTCAGGAGCTCGCTAAGGAAGACCCAGGATTAGTAACACTTCTAGTTCATGAGATCTCGGGATGACTTATGTTTTGGGCTATTTTTTTAGTTGGTTTTTATACATTATATTCAAACTTTCTCTTAGGGTATTTTCAGCACTTATAGGCTGAATATGGTAATTATGTTTTATGGGCTATTTTTCAGCACTTATGGGCTGAATTAGAAGTCTTCTATTTTATTAGGAAAAATAGTCCAGCTCTAGGTATTTAGGGTTAACGATGTTTTCATTGTAAAGACAGCCGTATTTTTCATCAATCAAAAAGAAATCAGAAATTGTGTTCTTGAGAGAAACGCAAGCGTTCATCCCTTGTTCTTCGTGTGTGCGTATCGAAGAGTGAAGAATCCGTCAATCCTTTCGTGTGTGTGTATCGTTAGGAAAGACAACCCCAATTCGACTACCATTCGAAAGATCAGACCATCCCTTCTGCGTGGATTCGCATCAAGTGGTATCAGCTGTCAGTACATCGAAAGGTAGTAGTCTATATCCGAGTTCTTGTTGTTTTTGTTTCAATTTCAGCAACTACTCAATTCCTATCACCATACTTCAACCGACGCCAATCCAATACAGCGTTCGAGCCTGTTGGTTTTGTCTACGTTGCAACCCTAACCATCACTGTCGTACCCCACCACCGACGCCTTTTCGCCACCACCTTGCATCCGTCCGTCCACCACTGCCGCCCTCTACCACCACACACCCCGCCACAACCCCTCCGTCACCCTACTGCAGATCGCTGAAACCCTTGCAGCCAAAAACCCTAAACCTTTGTTCTTTGCCCTAGAAGTCTACCTATTCTATCGTTTGCAAAGTTTAGTGTTTAGTCTATTTCCATAATTAAAATTCTGAGATATTGTGCTTGACTTGTGATTACATAGTTGCTTATTATTATTCTTAGTTAGTTTCTACTTTGTTTTTAATTTCTTTACTTGGACAAGGCTCCTAGCGCTATTTTCTTCTTCTTCTTCAAGTAGTGCTTGTCTGTAATAGCTAGGATTTCCGAATTTTAATTAATGTTGATTAACTTAATCGTTTATAGTAATTGACATATAACTCGCGAAGATTTCGCAAGTGATGAGTATGAGTCCCACCGTTATGTTCCTAGCGTAATTTTGGACGTTTGGGAAAATTTTTACTTTTTCCCCCAGGTATTTATTTTTACCCTCCGGTGTTATTTGGAGCATTTGGGAGCTCCAATTAATAAAAATGCAGTTGAGAGAAATGATCAGGATATCGGATATGTCCTAGATATGAAATAACATGGAGAGGCAAAACGGCCAAAAGAGTCGCTAATTCGTTTCTTAACGGCTAAGAAAGACGGCTTAGGAATACACGTTTTCCGAGGCAGTTGTGGAATAATTATCCCTACAATATTACAGATTTAATATTCCAATCTCGAAAAGTTTGGAGAAGGAGGTTCGACCTGCCTTTGGATCGGTTAAAGGATAATTATCGACTTTGCTAAAGGATAATTATCGTCTTCACTATAAATAGCGGAAAATCCTTTATTAATTCATTTCCTTTCACGTTTCCTCGTAAAAGCTCTGATTTCTTTCAACCTTCAAACTCATATCTACTCTCCGTTTCTAATCCGATTTCAATTCCGTTTGAGTTTCTGGATTCCTCTCTTCATTCTCTTCATATCGGTACCGAGTTTCTGCATTTCCGAGCAGATGAAGGGTTGGTCGAGCATATAAGTCCCTAGGTAGGTTCCGTCGCTTAGATTCCGGTAAATTTGATGATGTTCATGCGTAGCCTGCGTCGCTGTGATTCCGAATCTTCTTTCAGATCGTCAATCGGGTTAGTAACGAATAAGTTATGAATTTATTCGTTTTCCGTACTACGATTTGGCCCAAATTGACTTTAGGCTTGTCAAAATGGATAATTAGAAATTCCATTATGGTCGTTATATTATTCTGGTGATTATGGGTTGTTTGTTTGATGAAATCAGATAACAGGTGGGTTTAGAAATTGCCTGCGGGCAAAACATTATTCTGGAAAAATTTAATTAATTAAGTAAAGGTTAATTAATTAAATTAGGATTAGAATTGATATTGAGGAATGTCGATTAGATACTACCTTGAGATTTGAGAAATTGTGAGTTATGTTGAGATATTGAGGTTTAGTTGGTTGTGAGGCTTATAGATTGAGTATGATCCTCATGGATCCCTTTGGGTCTAGGTGTGACCCCTTTGATGAATAGAGTTTGATATATCTTTATGCCTTGTTATTAGGCAGTGCCCCTCTCTCAGGATTGGAGGTTATTGTGGTTGAGTTGAGTACGAGGTAAGTCCGTGGGACTTACTTAGCTACCATCCCTATATTGGGTGTTTACATGAGTGGTGTGTGTGTTATATGTTTGCTATGATAGCATGAGATATCGTTTATACTGACCTATGTTTTATTGACTGCCCCGTTGCGTGGCTGTGATAACCCTTCCCTTTCATCCTACCATAGAGGTTCTTTGACGTCAGGCCAGACTGGTTTACAGGAAGGGCGCAATCCACTCCCATAGGGTACACGGGTTGTGTGACCGATACTCGTACAGCTGGATATAGCACTCAGAGGCAAGGATGTATCGGTCCTCGTGTCACATACTTTCATCTATATATATATATATATATATATATATATATATATATATATATATATATATATATATATATATATATATATATATATATATATATATATATACGATTTGAGTGAATGACGATTATATAAAGATGATAAAATGGGTAAGTGTGTGATAGCATGCTGATGTGTTTATCTTTCATGAGTGTGCTTGTGCTTATGCAATACCTTATATATGTATGGTTAGCTAACGGTTTCATAGCGTGTTGTAGATGTTTACAGGTTAGGCGTCGCTGAGTGATCTGGCAAGGTGACAGGCCGAGGACTCTCGTACATTAGGTGGTTGGTTTGGGATGGTTACCCTTCCCCTCCAGCGTGAGGATGATGTCTTTTTTCCCTCCTGTGTAAGGATGTCATTTTATGTACTCGGCTATGTTGTTGTTTACTTCGGGTCGTACAGTTTACACTGTTTTATGTATTTGTTTTATATCTATCAGTGCCATGTTGTAAGGTTCAATGAACTTGTTGTCAAGCTAGGGTCAGAATCCATTGTAAGATCCTATCTCAATGTGGCACTCCGAGTCCCGTAGATTCGGGGTGTTACATTGTCGGTTTAGTACAAAAAAAAAGAATAAAGATTACCGAGTTTCTCCCCTCTATTCCGTAGCATACGCTACACATGCTAGTTTTCCCCCGTTCTTGACTTGTTAGATATCTATAAGCTACAAGTTCATTAAAAAAAACAGAAAATCTGTACAAAAAAAAAAGAAAAAGAAAAGTGAAACTGAGTTGAAGCCCGGTGAGCTAAGTTGAGTTTTTAGAAAGGGAGTGGTTACTTGCTTTGGTTCTAGTAAGCACTAATTTTCATTAATCAATTGCATACCTTGAGTTTTTGTTTTGGAATTTGGCTTTCATCTTACTTGATTACTTGTCATTGCTAGGTTGGTTTGCTTTAGTACTTTCCCGAGCTCCACATTATCATACCTTACCTTGTAATTGTTGAGGTTGTGCATTGTCAACATTTATTCGGTTTAGCTCTCCTTTGTTGTGTTGCTTTTGGTCCACTAACCATGTCGCAGGACAACGGAAAGCGCCCGGTTGATGATGATTCTAGGGAGCTCGAATTTGAAGAGATGAAGCTCCGTATTGTGGAGCTTGAGCGACAGCTGCGGGCATCACAAAAACAGCCCGCCTATCAGGCTCCGCTCGATGAGGACAACGAGGAGGAGGAGTCTAACCCTTTTGCTTACACCACCTTCCCACGGCGCAATGAGGGCTCTTCCGCCCACCCGCCACCAAGGGCCTTCAGGCTGCAGTAGCCCGACGCTAAGCGCCCTTACGGCACCTACGCCGATGGAAGAGGTGGCCTTGGAGGTCTCCACGGCGCTCCTAGGCTCTTTCCGCAGCGGTTGGTCGCCGCACCCCGCCCTCCACCTTTTGAGGCACCGGCACCCCGCCGTGTTCCCGTCCACCACCAACCCAACGACGAGCAGCCACAACGCCGTTTTGACCGAGGTATGAAGCTAAAGATTTCTGAATTTGCAGGAACAACTAACCCCGAAGCTTACCTCCAATGGGAACAACAAACCGAGTTGGTCTTGAAGTATTATGGTTACCCCGGGAGAAAAAGGTCGAGGTTGCTTCTATTCATTTTACAAGTGTTGCTCAATCTTGGTGGATTCAAGATGTTTCTGATCGGGAATATGAGATGAGAGAGCCCATCACTACTTGGGAGGATTTGAAAGAAATCATGAGGGCTCGTTTTGTTCATTTTTACTATGAGCAGCGTATGCAAGTTCGCCTAGACCGTCTCCGCCAAGGTTCACAATCCCTGGAAGAGTTACATGCCGAAATGCACAGATTGATGCAACGAACGGGAATTCGATATCCCGAAAAGATTATCATGTCCAAATTCATCTCAAGTCTTAACCGGGACATTGGTGAACAAGTTGAACGACAAAGGTACTCGAATATTAATGATGCTCTTCATTATGCTACTATTTTGTATAAGCAAAAACGTGCAGGTTCGGGTTCTACCTATTCTTACAACACCGGCGCAGCAAGCAACCGCAAGTGGCAAGCACCGCAGTCCACTCCCACCCACTCAGCGCCGCAGCCAACGACGGCGGCTCCAAGAGGCCGCTTTGATCGTCCGTTACCCAGCCGAGGTGGAGACACTCGCAGCTCGAACCGCCCAGCTCTACCACCCAAAGAGGCCACCCCTAACGCATCTCGCCCGGACATCAGATGCTACAGATGCCAAGGACGAGGCCACATTGCGAAGGAATGCCCTAATGTTCAGGTCGTGCTAATGACCGCTTTTGGTGACTATGTGACACAGGAAGAGGACGAGTTCATTGATTATGATGCTATGCAAGTCATTTATGATGAAGAACCACATCAGGATGATCAGGACCTTAAGGAAATTGAGTGCAAACCAATTATTGGAGAAGCTTTTATGGTGGTTAAACAGGTATTGACTGCAGATCATGTGCCCCACACTAACCAACGTGAGACCATCTTTCATACTCGTTGTTTTATCCAGGATAAGGTTTGTAGTATTGTTATTGATGGTGGGTCTTGCTGCAATATTATTGATTCAAATGTGGTTGAACGTTTTAAATT
Organism: Fagopyrum esculentum; assembly: GCA_033239045.1. Lineage (NCBI taxonomy): Eukaryota > Viridiplantae > Streptophyta > Magnoliopsida > Caryophyllales > Polygonaceae > Fagopyrum > Fagopyrum esculentum. The sequence continues at coordinate 13,799,183 of BSUD01000008.1, forward strand.
GCCTACTATTGATCATCATATTCCATATCAGTTGAATTTGATAACATCTGCAGGTAACCTTACAGTTAGGAAGCAAGCTAAAATCACCTTCTCTATTGGTGAATACAGCGATTTGGTTACTTGTGACGTCGTTCCTTTGAAAGTTTGTCATCGATTGCTAGGACGACCTTGGCAATTTGATCGCAAGGCCATTCATGATGGGTTTTCTAACACCTAGTGTTTTAACTTTAAGGGACGTCGTATTACCTTGTTTCCACTAACCCCGCAGGGGTGTTTGCAAGACCATGTAGAAAGGGAGCAAAGACGGAGAGCCCGTGAGAAGGAGATGACGCCTTTGCAGCTAGGGCCCTCCGTTCACCCGAAGAAGAAGGCGCCACCTACAGGTGAACCACCGAAACATCTTCTCTTGGCCAGTGCTAGCAATGTCAACAACGCTCTTAAGGGAAGTTATCCTTGCTTTATACTCTCATTTAAAGAGTCTTGCGTGGTTTTGGAGTCCTTACAAGATTTACCTCCTATTTTTACTCCTTTATTGCAGGAATTTGAGGACGTCTTCGCGGATGATATTCCGCCAGGTCTATCACCTTTGAGAGGAATTGAGCACCAGATTGACTTCATTCCAGGCGCCACCATTCCTAACAGATCCGCATATATAACCAGCCCTAAGGAGACCGAGGAGTTGCAGAAACAAGTAGAGGAGTTGTTGAAGAAGAGCTATGTTCGAGAGTCCTTAAGCCCATGCGCGGTTCCAGTGATTTTGGTGCCTAAGAAGGATGGTTCATGGCGTATGTACGTAGATTGCAGAGCTGTCAACAACAAAACAGTTAAGTACCATCACCCTATACCTCGTTTACATGATATGTTAGATGAATTACATGGTTCCACTATTTTTACTAAAATTGACCTTAGGAGTGGTTACCATCAAATTAGGATGAAAGAGGGTGACGAATGGAAAATAGCTTTTAAAACTAAGTATGGACTTTATGAATAGTTAGTAATGCCCTTTGGATTGACTAATGCACCATCTACTTATATGAGGCTAATGAACCATGTCTTAAGACCTTACTTAGGGAAATTTGTTGTAGTGTACTTTGATGATATCTTAGTCTATAGCAAAACCAAATCTGAACATGTTGATCACCTCCGCCAAGTGTTAGTTATTCTTAGGAAGGAACAACTTTATGCTAACCTAAAGAAGTGTCATTTTTGTGCGGAGTCTACTATTTTTCTTGGTTTTGTTGTAGGGAAAGATGGCTTAACTGTGGATGAGAGCAAGGTGAAAGCTATTAGAGATTGGCCTACACCCACCACCATGACCCAAGTCCGAAGCTTCCTTGGACTAGCTGGGTTCTATAGGCGTTTTGTGAGGGATTTCAGCACATTGGCACATCCCTTGAGTGAGCTGACCCGGAAGGACGCCGTCTTTAGGTGGGGACCGAGCCAAGAGCGTGTTTTTCAGCACTTGAAGGACAAGCTGACCCATGCGCCACTCCTAGCCTTGCCAGACTTCAGCCGCACCTTTGAGATCGAGTGTGGTACGTCGGGCATTGGCATTGGCGGTGTTCTCATCCAAGGAAATCTCCCTATAGCCTACTTCAGTGAGAAACTCAGCGGTGCCGAGCTCAATTACTCTACTTATGACAAGGAGCTCTACGCTTTGGTTCGGGTCCTTCGCACTTGGCAGCATTATCTATGGCCTAAAGAGTTTGTGATTCACTCGGATCATGAAGCTATCAAGCACCTTAGAGGACAAGCCAAGCTGAACAAGAGACATGCTCGTTGGGTAGAATTCATAGAGACCTTTCCTTATGTGATCAAGCACAAACAAGGTAAGGACAATGTTGTAGCCGACGCATTGTCTCGCATGTATACTCTACTCTCTTCTCTAGATGCGCGTTTGCTTGGATTTTCTTTGCTTTGTGATCTATATGCTTCTTGTGCTGATTTCAAAGATATATATACTGAATTTTTGTCTAAGGGTAGCTCGAACCAGTACTTTGTTGAAAAGGGATATTTGTTTAAGGCTTCAAAACTTTGTATCCCTAGGAGTTCTATTAGATTACTTTTGGTTCAACAATCTCATTGTGGAGGTTTAATGGGACACTTTGGAATTAATAAGACTCTAGCTATGCTTAAGGAACATTTCTATTGGCCTAAGATGAAGAAGGATGTTGGGAGATTTTGTTCATCTTGTGTCCAATGTAGGAAAGCTAAGTCTAGATTGAACCCCCATGGCCTATACACTCTCTTGCCTATTTCCACAGTCCCTTGGGAAGACATTAGTATGGATTTCCACAGTCCCTTGGGAAGACATTAGTATGGATTTCATTGTAGGATTACCAAGAACTAAGAAAGGGAGGGATTCTATTTTGTGGTTATAGACAAGTTTAGCAAAATGGCTCATTTCATTGCCTATCACAAAACTAAGGATGAATCTCATGTAGTTGATCTGCTCTTTGTTAATATTGTGAGATAGCATGGTATTCCTTGTACAATTGTTTCTGACAGGGATGTTAAGTTCCTAAGCTACTTCTGGAAGACCCTTTGGGCAAAGTTGGGAACTATGCTCTTGTTCTCTACTAGTTGCCAGCCACAGACCGATGGCCAAACTGAAGTGGTAAACCGTATTCTTGGAACTCTTCTTCGTTCTATTTTAAAGACTAACCTTACAAGATGGGAAGAGTGTTTACCTTTTGTGGAGTTTGCATATAACAGGTCAGTCCATTCGGCGACTAGGATGAGTCCGTTTGAGGTGGTTTATGGTCGGAATCCCTACACTCCCTTGGATCTTACGCCACAGCCACTCAAGGCCCGGGAAAGCTTCGACGTCGGATAGCGCGCCGCCTTCGTTCGGGAGCTCTACCGGCGTACTACCGCCCAGCTGTAGCGCCGCACCGAGCAATACACTGCCCAACACAACCGTGGACGCCGTGAGCTTGTGTCCCAGCCGGGAGATCTCGTCTGGTTGCACCTTAGGAAGGAGAGGTTTCCGTCCTGCCGCAAGTCCAAGCTGGATCCTAGAGGTGATGGTCCTTTCCAGGTTCTCAAACGCATCAACAACAATGCTTATGAGATTGATCTCCCTGGTGATTATGGTGTTCATGCTACTTTCAACGTGGTTGATTTGTCTCCCTACATTGATGATGATTATGAGCCTCCTTTCCATGATTCGGGGACGAATCAAGCCTTAGAAAGGGAGAATGATGTGAACTCGAGGACACTTAAGGAGCTTGAAGATCTACAGACCGACATCACACTTCATGAGATGGTCCTATCACTAGGACTAAAGCAAGGAAGATGTCGAGTACTCTTTACTCTATCCTAACGCATGTGTTTTCTTATGCCACTTTGCCTTGGATATCAACTCAGGAGCTCGCTAAGGATGACCCGGGATTAGTAACACTTCTAGTTCATGAGATATCGGGATGACTTATGTTTTGGGCTATTTTTTTAGTTGGTTTTTATACATTATATTCAGACTTTCTCTTAGGGTATTTTCAGCACTTATAGGCTGAATATCGCAATTATGTTTTATGGGCTGTTTTTCAGCACTTATGGGCTGAATTAGAAGTCTTCTATTATTATTAGGAAAAATAGCCCAGTTCTAGGTATTTAGGGTTAACGATTTTTCATTGTGAAGACAGCAGTATTTTTCATCAATCAAAAAGAAATCAGAATTTGTGTTTGTTACGCTAAGATTGTGACACGCAAAAGTCTTAAATTTGTAACTCGGTATATTTTTCCTAACTCCTAGCGAACCAACAGTGTATGGTTCGTTTTGTAGTAAGGATAGTATTCCGAGGTCGAACACAAAGACTAAGGTGAAATTGAATCAATAGTGACTAAAGATAGTGTAGACCTAGGCTAAGAAAAGAGAATGGAAATAAAGAAATGAAAATCTCAATGTTTTGGTTTGGTTTTGTAGTGATCAATCAAGGATCACAAATCATGCAAGATTAACAAACAACTAAGCTAGTAACGCAAATGAGCAAACACAAACACAAGATAGGTAATCAATGAGAGAAAAGAGGATTCTAGGGGTTAGAAATTCCGGTTATGGCATAAGACTCAAGCTATCTAGTCATTCCTTGGATTAGCTATAGTATGTTGGGAGTGGGTGTTTCTAAAACGGGATCAATCACAGGGTAGGTCTCATGGTCCACTAGTCCATTCCTAAGGTCTCATCACCGGGTAAGTCTCAAAGAACCTAAGGTTAGGAATTCTACACAAACCGGATTGCTATCTAGGGATCTAACCTCTCCTTACCGGGTAGGTCTCGGGAAGGCAAGTCCTAAACACAAATCCTAGCACACTTAGTCCAATAGCGGCTTGTGAGGCTCACTACTACCTAGAGTTCATCATCTTCGGTACCTAAAAGCAAGAATCACCGGGTAGGTCTCTTCTTACACGTAGTTGTTAGGTCACCCTAGGATAGATCTAGCTCAACAAACACTAGGATTTCAACAATCTAACAACCTAACACTTAGATTTATCAATACAAGCAAGTCAGACGAAATCACAGTCAGTTCATCACTTCCACGGCCGTGGAATCTACTAGAACAGGCCGTGATTTACAATAGAGGCCAGGTTCGAGCAAACAAATCGTCCAAAGGTACGTTAAGTCTATCCTATCATAGTCCAAGTCATAACCATCATTTCCTAACCCTAGAATCACATCTATTTAGCCAACAGCATGCATCTCAACAATCGAACTCATCAAGCATATAATCATGGAGTCCATATCAAGAGGATGAAATGAAAGAGAGATGAAACAAGTAAAACAAAAAAAACGAGCTGAATAAATTTTAAAAGAGAGACTTACAACCCTTCAAAAGAAGGTTCGATTCATTTCTTACAACCCTAGAAAAATGTTTCCAACAAACTTCACTCTAAAAACTATGAAACTCTAAGAATGGTGTGCTCTTCTCTTCTTCTCCAAGAGTAGCTCCTTCCTTCTCCTCCAAGAGTAGCTCCAATCCCAAATGAAAATGAGAGAGTATGGGAGAAGGTGTGTGTGGTCAGGTCCCCTTTTCCAATTAGCCTGCATGAGTACTTATAGCCTTCACCATTTGCAAGAGTCGGTTATGGAGATCGTGGGACAGTTGTCCCAGCTGTGCAGAGGGAATCACGGTCACTTCCACGGCCGTGGAACTCCCAGTGACTATGATTCTGGTGCTTCATCCTTCTATTGATCGTTGAGCCATGAGTTGGTGCAAGGCATGCACCAACATGGTCCTATGTGTTCTCCTTAGCTCCTAACTTGCTTCCCAATGAGCCCGGATATGTGTCATCACGAGGAACGATCCTCGGATGTATCGATTAAGCTCTAAAAGCTCCCAAAATACCTACAAAACATGCAAAAGTCCGTGTAGACGTCTATCTCGACAAAAATACATGAATTGAATGTAAATGTCACGAACTAATGCTAAACTATGCATGAATAGCGGGAAAAACTATCTAAATGGATGCCTAGACTAACGTTATAAATCGTGTTATCAGTGTTCTTGAGAGAAACTCAAGCGTTCATCCCTTGTTCTTCGTGTGTGCGCATCGAAGAGTGAAGAATCCGTCAATCCTTTCGTCTGTGCGTATCGTTAGGAAAGACAACCCCAATTCGACTACCATTTAAAGATTGGGCCATCCCTTCTGCGTGGATTCGCATCAATGGTGTCCAGTTTGAAACCTTCATTTGCATCTGATTTCCCCCAAACTTTTTTAATAAGGTTCATATACAAGCGTCAAACTTCGTCCATCAGAAGCGTGTATGTATAGAGACCAGTGGTGTCACGTTTGAAACCTCCATCCGCAGCTAGTGCGCTTGAATTTACGTCTCCATGATTTTCTCCAAACTTTTTGAATAACACTGATTCAGAAAGTGAACGATTCATCGTGTGCTCTCGATTCGATGAAAGGAGTAAAGAATTGAAGTAGAGAATGAGAATCGGTTAGATAAAAAATTAAAGGAGGTGGTAACAAAATGAATCTGACCGAAGAGAAATTGAGAAAGACTTTGAGTTTTTAAGACAAATGCAATCTCAATCCATGTGAGTGATTGATTATCGCTCTATTACCATCTTAGAATTTTTTTTTTTGATAATGTACGGTAAGCGATTAGGTTAGATCATCCTCTCGAGACTCTCCAACCTAGAGCATCCTTCCAGATGAAATGCACCGCCTGAGGGGGGATCAAGGAGCAACCAAGTGGGTAGTCGTGTCCCAATTCAGCGAGCTTATCGGCAACACTATTAACTTCCCTAAAGACGTGTTGTACCCTGACCTGCTGGAAACTGACCAAAATGTTATAAATATCTGAAATGATGAGATCAAGTTCCCATGGGGGTTTCCATATTTGTTTATGGAATTGATAATTATGAGATTATCTCCCTCAATTTCAAGTTTATTGATCTCCAGATCATATGCTCTGATCAGACTCTCCCGTAGCGCGCATGCTTCGGCATGAAGGACCGATATGTTTCCACATTGTCCGTAGCCTAGGGAGATGGTTGATGCATGTTTGTTTCTAAGAATGAATCCGAAGGTTGACTCCCCCGATTCGCGTTTAGATCCATCAAAATTCAACTTGATGAATCCATTATCAGGTTTTATCCACTGGATACTTCTAGTTTTTCTGTTGCTATTGACTGTTTTTTTTTATTTTGTTTGGTTCTTTCTTTTGTTAGCCTCTTGCCACCTCCTTATTTGGTCTTGTACTTGTACTTCAATGTTTTGAGTTTTCTTATGGTTAAAGATGTTTTGATTTCTTGTGATCCAAACATTCCACCAGGTGACGGCTAATTGTACTAATTGTTTGTCTTCTAGCTTACTTTTTAGACATGTGATCATGTTCGACATATTCTGGTTAGAGTTTTTTTACCAATTGGAGCTCGAACTTAGTGTTGGTATTAGGAAGATTCTCCAACAAGAAGGGACAATTGAAGAACAAATGATTTGCTTACTCATATGGGTGGTTGTAGAGGACACATTGCATGGGTACCGGGACCCTTTGTTTCTCAAGATTTTCCTTGGTTGGAAGTCCATCTATAGACATTTTCCTGAGAAAGTTTTTTACTTTGGGCATGATATCCATCTCCCATATCCAATCATTGGAACTAGTTATAAGCCCTTTATTCTTATGGATGAGGTCCGTGTCTGATTTTGTCATGTACGACCCCTTCTCTGAGGCTTCCTAGTAAAGGCGATCTCGAAAAAATGATTTCGGGAGTTTGTATGATTTAATTGCAGTCATAACCTCTTGTGGAAGGAGATTGCCTAATTTCATTTCTAGTTTCCGGGTATTCCATTTATTCTCTATGATGTAGTTACTTACTGATTCATTTTCATCGATATACTTCTATTCCAAAGAAATTTTATGAGCGGTTTGTCTGTCACCCACTTATTCTTCCAAAATTTGACGGTGTTTCCATCCCCAACGTTCCACCTGAATCTACTTTCAAATTCAGGTCGGAGATTCATTAGTCTTCTCCATTGCTAGGAGGTATTTTTTGTGTTTTGTAGTTCCATAGGAATGAGCCTCTGAGGTACTTTTCGTTTACTATTTTTACCCATATATTACTTGGATATTCAATAATTTTCCAGAGTAATTTCATTTGGAGGACCTTGTTCATATCCTCTGCCTTTCTAATGTCCTCACCATTGCAAATTTTGTCCCAACTTGTGAGACGGTGATAGTTGGGCCCTTTATTCCAAAAGAAATTGCGGTTAATTTGGTCTAGTTCTTTATGTATGTAGGATGGGAGCATGAAGCTTTGCACAATATAGTTTGGTTTAGCATTCAGATTAGCCTTGATTAGAATTGTTCTTCCTTCTTGTGAGAGTGTGGAGGCTTTCCATGCAGTTAGTTGCTTCCTAGATTTTGTTATTACATCTTGAAAGACGGTCTTGTTCACTCTACCATTAATAATAGGACAACCAAGATATTTGTCCAGCTCGTTCGTAGCAGTTATTCCGATTTTTAACTGGATTTGTCTTTCCATTTCACACCCTACATTTCTCGTAGTTTGGAATGATGATTTATGGAAGTTTACTTTTTGGCCCGAGATACGACAATAACCATTGAGGAGATCTAGAATCTTTGTACTTGCAACTAAAGATGCTTTGGCGAATATAATTATGTCATCAGCAAATGCTAGAAAGGGGACGATAGTGCCACCTCTAGTAATTGCGAAACCAATTATTTTGTTATTTTGATAACATTCTTTTTGAATGCTCCTTACTAGAACTTCCGCACCTAAGTTGAATAGCATAGGTGAGAGTGGGTCACCCTAGCGTAGATCCCTCTCGGGGTATAATACTTCCGAAGGTTTATCATTGACTATGATGGAATACGAGACCGTGGAAATGCACTCCCTAATCCAACAAATGAATTTATGTTCGAACCCAAATTTGTCGAGCACGGCTAGGATAAATGGCCACTCCACCCCGTCGTATGCTTTTTCCATGTCTAGTTTTACGGTCATATAACCTTCCTTCCCTTTTTTGCTTTGAACCCGTGAGATATCTCATGGGCAATAAGAATGTTGTCGTGGATTGATATGTTCTGTGTAAAGGCACTTTGGAGAGGATGAATTAGTTTGGGCAACAATTTCTTAAGCCTATTCGCTAGAATTTTGGCAATAATTTTGTATATTGTTGAACATAGACTTATTGGTCTGTAGTGGGAAGTTATGGATGGATTATCCGTTTTGGGTATTAGAGTGATGAAGGTGTGGTTGATTTGTTTTAGGATTTTGCCCGATCGATAGAAACTTTTCGTCGCACGGATTACATCGGGCCCTATTGTCGCCCAATATTTTTGGAAGAAGCCGGCAGGCATTCCATCTGGCCCTGGGGACTTGTCACTACCAATATCGAAAGCAGCTTCTCGGATATCCTCATTCGAGAATGGTTTGGTAAGTTCCATGTTTTCACTATCCGGAATTTCTGTTGTTAATAACTTCAAGGTGTTGCCCAATGATGGACTCATTAATTCGATTGGACCTAAATCGGTCCTTGTAGTCTCTGAGGAACTCGGAGCTGATTTCCTCCTCAGTATATATTATTGTGCCGTTTACTTTTTAAATGGAGGTTATAGATTTTTTGTTTCGTCTCCCTGTTGCTTTCTTATGATGATACATTGTATTTTTATCACCACATTCTAGCGCCTTAGGTTTTGCTCTTTGCATCTAGTACTTTTGTTGGAATTCTATTAGACATTCTCTTTTCTTACGTAGTCTATTTAGTCTCTCATTTTGTTGGTTAGAGAAATTTCTAAAGTTTAACTTTTGTAGCTTCTCAATGGTTGCATCCGTTTCTCGGACTTGTTTATTTATATTACCGAATTTTAGTTTGCTCCAAACTTTCAGTTTGTTTTTAGAAGATTTAGTTTCCTGACAAAGTTGAACATATGCGTCCCCGGGAATTGTGTTCTCCAACATTGCTTGACGATTTTTTCACAATCGTCTCTTTCGGTCCACATGAGTTCAAATCGGAAAGGTTTGTTTTTGAATCTTTAACTTTTATTGTTAATCTCTATTGTAGTTAGACAATGGTCTGATGATGTGAATGCGTGGTTCCATACATGGATTAGGTTGTAGGCATTGAGCACCTCACAATGCGCCATAACTCTATCTAGTTTTTCAAACGTATTATTCTCTCCATCTCTTTACTTTCGCCATGTAAATTCATTCTCTTTAGATACAAGATCCACAAGGTTGCATTCTTGTATTACGTTTTGTAATCTTTGTAACCGATTTGTTCTTATAGGTGTACCTCCCATTTTTTCGGAAGGATTAAGAATGTCATTGTAATCTCCCATTAGGAGTATTGGTTTATTTTGCGCGTTTATGGACTCTTTTACTTTGGTCCAAAATTCTTCTTTAAGCCTCTCATTTGGCGGTGCATAAATTAGGAAAATGGCCATATTGAAGTTGGATTAGAAGTTAGTATGATCCACTATAACGAATCTTTTATCCTTATGGAGAAGTTCTACTTTTTCATTGATGAGTAGGTTGTTTTTCCATAAAAGGCACAACCCACCTGCTAGACCATCCAATGGGATGAAACATATACTATCAAACCCCGCACTCCGCCAACACGTCTCGGGGGGTTTAATATCTGTTTTTAGTTCCGCTAGCATAATCATGTCAATATGCTCATTTTGGGTTGTTATTTTGACGTCTGTCCAAAAAAATTTCTTCCTCATACCTCGACAGTTTCACAAGGCTATCTTCATGTTCACTTTATATGGGGGTTGGATGGTAGATAGCCATCGTTATTACCTAAAATTCCGGGATTCATTTGTCGAAAAGCTATTATAAAGTGAGTATTCATTTTTCTTTCACTCTTATCTGGTATCATGGCCGAATGTTGTGATTGGTTCTTCGGCCTTTTGTTTTTCCTAGTCATCGTAATGTACTTTTGTTTATGTATAATCTTTTTGTATTTTCCCTTTTCTTTTGTTATAGTGATTAGGAAAGTTATGGATTTTCCTAGCATATTTTGCCAACAAGAGTAACGTTGCTTGTCCCCTAGCTGCTTGCTACTTAAGTTATGTATTGACCGTTGTATATTGCCCTTAGAGGTGACATATTTCCTTAGCATGCCACTCCTAAGACTTACTTTTTTACTAAATAAGACGCTTAAGCTGTCATACTCTGCTAGTATGGCCAAGTTGATAGGCCTAGAAATCCGCAAATTAACAAACTTTACTATCCAATTACATAGAAAAGTTGCATAGATATTTACAATTCTATAGCTTAGGTGTATACACACCCCTGCCATAAGTTTCTTCCTTGGACTAGTTCCTTGTACAGTGGTTGGTCTCCATTTCTCGAGTGCATATCTATACACAGCTTCCTTATATCCCCAAATTATTTTGGATATCTTCCACTCTAGGCTTACCCTACTGTGTAGTTTTTGTTGTATTTTTGTGGCTTTTCGCCCACATACTGCACCTATGTTGGTTCTGTTGGGTGGCCTATACTTCAGCTTGTTGTTAATCTTGTATATCACTCTTCCAATGAAGGTTGAGAAGTGCCCACAGCTCGGCCTCTATACACATTCCCTGTCAGAATACACATTACTCATTCTGACATAGAAACATGACATCAGCTCATTCATGGATTTAGTTATGGACATATTTAATATAGTGTTGATTGAGATATTTTGACAGTGAAATGATACCAACATAATCCTTTGCCTAAATGTATCACTCGATCTGAGTTCGTGTATTTGTTCCTTATTTGCGCTACCTGAGTTATGCTCTACAAAGGTGAGACTATTCAGAAGAAATGTACCTTGCGTCTTGCATTTTATCTTGTAAATTTGTTTTCTATTGCAGTTTTTGTTATGTCAGCAACTCAGTTTCCTTAGGTACATCCTGTCATAGCACCACATTGCAATAAGATGAGTGCCATAATAACACAAATGGATCATATATTGTTTTGTCATTATGTAAATTGCATACTTGCTGGAAATTATGAAGACAATATATGTTGTGAGTCTCTGAACTCTATTCAGTCCAAGACCTTGTTGTTTATGATTATGAATATAATGAGGAAATGTTAGAGTAGTGGAGTTTTGTTAAACTCCAGTACGTTCCTTTCGTATGTTTCATCACACAAGTAAAGTTGGTATAGTTGATAGAGTTGTTAAGATAGTCATCAAGACTAGGAGTTTAATCGACACTACCTCTATTTTTTGCTCCGTTTGTTTCTGGAGTGGTGTTAGTTGTTTCTTCCTTCTCCTTCTGGATCACAACCTTTCCATCAGTAGGTGTTTTTTTTGCAAATTGCTTCCTTGAAGGACAGAGATTTCTCAGGCAGCACTGAAGGCTCAGTCATTTTTGTGTGTTGGAGACAGTATTTCAGAGAAGAGAGGAAAGAGTTAGTAGATTATTGTGCTATGTTATGATTAAATGTATGGTTTATAGAGAGTATCAGTGGTGGATTTGCTTTAGGTTTTACGTGATTCATTTTTCGAGCCATTGCTAGGAAGCTTTGACTGACAGAGTGCTTTTTCCTCTCTTCTTGCAATTTCTTTCCGGCGTGGTCAATCCTTTCTTCGAGCATGCCAATGGATGTTAGCAGGGTCGATTTCCAGTATACTTGCTGATAGAAGCCATTCTTCTTCGATAACCTCCTCTTGAGATGTCTTTGCCCCTTCCAGTTTTGGGATCTCCAGTATCTCCCATTTCCTTTGTTTTTTGTCTCTTTCTTATGAGATGGGAGTCGAATCAATGATTCAGATAGGGGCTTTGCTAGAATCGGCCATTTTTTTGGCTGCAGGCAGTACATCTTCCTGATATTGATCTGTGTTGGGGTGTGGATGTAGGGAGCGGCGATGGTTTTTTAAATACAGCAATTAGGGTTTTCAGCGCGTGGCAGGCGCGTTCTTTTGGGAGATAAGTGGGTTTTGGGTTTATTTTTTTTGTTACCATCTTAGAATTGAACAAGCTTTAGGTCAACATGATAGAGAATTGCAAAGAAAAGAGATAAAAGTTTTGAGAGAAAATAAATCGATTGAATTGTGAAACTGAAAGTTGTTAGGTAGTAGTTATAACCAAGACTACATGTGTAACAACCTAACTGATCAGTTTTACAGAAATGACAAAATTGTCGCCAATAAATAAAGCTATCTTATTATCCACCTTTATTATATGTGAATATCACATTCTATCATCCTCAAAAGCAGAATTTGGCCTGATGACTTGAGTTACGATCGTTAAGCTGACCAAATTTTAGAAGAAAACTACTTTCTAAAATACAGACACATACAACATCATCACATGACAGAGCCATGGGATGCCAGAGCTTGCACAGCTTCCCGCATTGTGGGTCTGGACTCTGGTTCAGCTTGTGTGCACATAGCAGCCACCTTGATTGCAGCCACAATTCCTTCTCTTGCTTCCCCTTCCGGTGGTGGCGAGATACGCTCATCTAACACATCTTCCACAAGCCATGACAAACCCTCCCCAGGATGCTTCCCCATCATCACCTCCAACACCACAACTCCGAAGCTATAAACATTGGACTTCGTTGTCACTCTCGTTTGAGCTACCTCTGCTCATCAAACAGAGTCAACATCAACCTAAATATACTTCATCGGATAATATAATCAAGTTCAAGGCTTACATACCTGGAGCCATGTATCCATATGATCCAACAACCTTGCTCCAATTGCTACTATTTGAGTTGACCATCCTTGCTGTGCCGAAATCCGAGACCTTAGGCTCAAATTCATCATCTACCAAAATATTGTTGATGGATATGTCGCCATGGACAATTGGCGGGGTGCAATCATGATGAAGATACTCGACCGCGTGAGCCAATCCTTGCACAATCCTCATTCTTCTTCCCCAGTTGAGCTCTTTGCCTCCTCCCTCACTGTATAGAACCTGGCCTAGGCTACCTTTCTCAATATAGTCATAGACAAGGTACAACCGCTCTTTCACCGAGCAGGATCCATACAGCTTGATGATGTTCCGGTGCCTGATTTGTGTCAATGCACGGATCTCGTTCTCAAAGCTCTGTTGATTGATGGGCATGATGTCGGCTGATTCTGAGATGTTGAGCTTCTTTACAGCAACAGCCTTGCCTGAATTAAGAACTGCTTTGTAGACTTGGCTGAATCCACCTTTGCCTATGCAATACCTTTCATTGAAGTCCTCTGTTGCCCTCTTTATCTCACTGAATGTGAATCTTTCTTCTCTGCCCCAAATCTCTAATGTCTTGATCTTCTCCTCATCAAATTGTTTCTTCTTTCGACAACAAACCCGCACAAGAACAATAAATGCACCCAGGAACACAAAAGAAGCAACAGCTGCAATAACTCCTATTACTATTCTCAATCTTTTACTGTTTGATTTTCTTTCACAGGATGACAATCCAAGAGATTCATTTCCACACAGACCTGGATTCCCGGTGTAGATACCATGTTGAAAGCTGCCTCCGGGAATTCGACCTGTCAAAGCATTGCAAGACAAGTCGATGACTCTTAGACTAACCATTTCCTTCAGGTCATTTGGGATGGTTCCTGACAGATTGTTATGTGACAAATTCAATATCTCCAATGTCGTAAGCTTTTCAAGGCTTGCTGGGATCGGACCGGAGAGTAAATTACTGCTGAGATCTAGCAAAACCTGCAGCTGACTCAACTTGCCAATCTCAAGTGGTATCTTACCTGATATATTGTTGTGACTAAGATTCAAGCTGAGTAAGTTGGCACAGTTTCCAAGTTCTCTAGGGATTTCACCCACTAAATCATTTTCAGATAAATCAATATACTGAAGGCTTTGCAGACCACCTAAGCTTGTCCGGATTTGACCAACTAAATGGTTCCTGCTCAAGTTCAGGGTGCCTAGAGAGTGTAGATTTCCCAATTCAGTAGGGATTTGCCCAGTTAGTTGATTAGAGCCCAAGTTTAGCTTTCCCAATTTGCTCAGTTGTCCAAGCTCTGCAGGTATTTGACCTGAGATGTTGTTTTCATCCAGCTCCAGATTGGAAAGACTTTGACATTGTGCCCACAGAGGAGAGATTTCACCAACAAACTGGTTTCTGCTTAATTTTACATAAAGAAGATTTTGATGAACACCAAATGCATCAGAAATGTTACCACTGAAATGATTGTTGTCCAGCCTGACTCTTGATAATCCCGAGCAGTGCCTCAAGCAATCTGGAAGCGACCCAATGAAGTTGTTCTGGTTAACTATTAACATTGTTAATGAAAGACCGCTGCACAGATGCGGTGGAAGCTGGCCTGAGAAGTTATTATCTGTAAAGCTGACAATAGCAAGAGAAGGAATGTTCTGTCCCATGTCCTGTGGGATGGTGCCAGAGAAGTTGTTATTCATCAGCTTTAGTGTTGTTAAGTTGGTAAGATAGGACAAGCGGTTGGGCAACTCTCCATAGAATTGATTGAAGCCAAGGCCTAAAGTCTGCAAGTTAATGAGATTTCCAACTTCTTGTGGGATGGTTCCAGTAAGATTATTGGTGTAAAGTTGGAGGAGAGAAAGGTTTGTGAGGCTACCTATCGTTGGTGGAAGCGTACCCGTGAACTGATTGATTGAAAAATCTAACCCCTTCAAATCATGCAGGTTCCCAATCTCCAGAGGGATTGAACCTGAAAAGTTGTTGTTGAAAAGATAAAGATACTGAAGTTTTGTCAGCTGACCTATTTCAAGAGGGATGGTTCCATTGAAAATGTTGTTTTGAAGCTGGAAAGAGGTTAGTTCAGTCCAGTTGGTCAAGAAATCAGGTGATATCTCTCCTGAGAGAGTGTTGTTGGATAAGTCTAGCTCAGCGATCTTCCTGAGATTGGCAAGGGACATGGGCAGTTCACCAGTGAACGAATTTTTCGCAAGATCAAGAAATGTAAGGTTAGTGCACTGGCCAAGCTCAGAAGGAATGATAGAATCAAATTTGTTTCCATGAAGATCAAGATGTTGTAGATTCTTGAGAAGTCCAATTGAAGAAGATACAGATCCTTCAAAGGAATTGGAATATAGGTTCAGGATTTGAAGGTAGGAAAGATTGGTATACAAAGCCTCTGGTATGGTTCCACTGAAGTTGTTTTGTGACAAGTCAAGGTAATTCAATCTTCTGGAAGCGAGTATGAAAGGCGGAAATTGCGAGGTGAAAGAGTTAAGAGCAAGATCGAGATGGGTTAGCGTTGGCATGGGAACAAACCTTGACCAATCAGCACTTGTTAAGAAGTTACCTCCAAGGTTCAAGTATGTTAGCTTCTGCAGGCTGTTAAGCTCATAAGGTATAATACCAAAGAGGTTTGTGTTATTATACAAATTTAAGTACTCAAGTCTTTTCAACTTGGCAATCTCTGTAGGAATCGTTCCTTCAAAGAGATTACTGTGCAAGCTCAAATTTGAAAGCATGGGAAGGTTTCCAATTGAAGAGGGTATGGACCCATTGAGACTGTTATAGCTGAGGTCAAGCTTTGTGAGATTGGGAAATGCAGAGAAATTGAAGTGGGTAAGCGTGCCGTTGATACCTTTGCCTGAGATACTGATCTTGGAGATGGCACCAAACGAGTTGCACTCGATGCCCGTCCATGTACACACACCAGGAGCATTTGAGGATCTCCATGAAGAGATATCAGAGGAAGAAGATAAGCTTGTCTTCCAGCTGATAAGGGCATCTGCCTCGTCTTCTTCTGTTGCATATGTGTTTCCAACGAACAAAACAAGGCAAAAAGAGACATGAGTAAGAAGAGAAAAGTGATGTTTAGCCATGGCTAGCAGATTGACATGATCTTCTGAATGATATTGCATTCGCTTATTTATGTATCTGTTGTCGATTATCCAAGTATACTTATTGACTATTCTACTTCCAAATTTCCAATGAATGCATGACTTTGTCAACTTATATCACATTCTCTTTTAAAATCCTAACCTACCATGCACACTAAATGGAATCAAGCATTCTTCTTACCCGTATAAGTTTACTTGACTAATCTAATTCCAAATTTCCAGTGCCGTTTAATGCATGCATGACTTTGTAATGAGAACTGACAACTTACATGCAATTGTTGACCAAACAAATGAAGCAATAAAAAATATATTTAGATTAAAATGTGTAGAAAGAAAGAGTTGCTTACATTACATTGATCCCATCAATTTAGCTGCTACAATTCAAAGGGAGGAATTGCTGATCATAAAGAAAGCAACGTCTTTCATTTGCAGAAATGTTTAATGTTCCCTATAGCACTATTTCTAACCAGTGATGAGAGTTCCCAAACCAAGTGCAGCGATCATTGGTTACCAAAATTACAGCTAACTACTCTTCTTAATCTCAAAGTTGTATTTGAGCTCCATGTGACACTTCTTATCATCATCTTCAAACTGCAAAAGAGAAACAAGAAAGCTCAACTAATTTGCACTGAGGATGGGCAAAAGGATTCATGTCTATCATAAGCCGAAAAAGATAGGCACACCCCATGATAGCAACTCACCTTAAGTTTCGCCGAGTAAATTCCCCTTGCCAAGATTCCAGATGGTGTAGTTTCTTCCTCCAACAAGTGTACGCAGGGATGCCTCTGAGGAGCAAAAGTGCCAAGCATACCACCACTTTGATCCACTGCAACCAAATCACAATCATGGCAAGCTTGTAAGGTTTCTTAAACCACCAAATGAGATACATGATAAACAGCACACGTGCTTAGCTTTTGTTTAACTTCTAAAATTGTTCGCGATATAGTTGAGTGTTATTGCGCTAGCTTCTTTCCTTACGACGAAGAAACCGGTAAACAGATGATATGATGAAATAGAGTCTTGTGGTGAAGAAGCTGTGATTGAGATTCATATCGGCATTCAAACTTATATGTAGCTCATCCCATGTGATATAACATCTATAAATTTAATACGAGAGGAGCTTAAAACAAGAAAGTCCTTTTTAGGAAAAACTAGCAAATCAGAGCCTAGTCCTCACCATGAGCAACTTATTTGAGTTGTTTCAATGCAACGATTTACATTAAGATTTTCTCAATCCCCGAATAACGGAAAACAGATATACAATTACCCATTAAGCTAATATGCTATATGAATAAGATATAGAACTACAAACCTTGCACTCCTGCCTTCCAGACAGTATTGGTGTAAGTGAGGCCGGATACTATATTGTGTTTGACAGCAAATGTGAGCTTAAGGCGATAGACAGACCCTTCCTTGAGAGCAAACAAGACATTACCACCCTGGCTCTCGTCTAGAGGCAAGGGGGTAATAATCTCCCCAAATTCATCAGACACTATCCCTATGGACTGGAACACAACCTCAGGCTCCATTTGACCTACCAATGCCGATGACACAGATGCAAATAACAAAACTAATTAAAGATTAAGGAGAAAAAGTTACAGATCAAAATGAGATAAGAAATGAACCGTAAAAACAACAGTAGAAGACAACCATTCAAGTCGCCTTCAAACGAACCCAGAAGTTTCTCTTTCCACCTCCTTAAACTCTCATCTTCCTGCACAAAATTACAGAATTCTATGGTTTCAGTTGACGGATTTCGGAACATACAATCAGATTCCAGTGCCATTTATATAACCGTATCAATTTTATTTCCTCCAACAAAATACAGATAGAAGCAGCATAGGCAAGAACTCGGGATAAGTAACACTTTCAATTTGCAATAACTTGTTACAAAAGTAAAAGATGTATCAAAGACAAAAAAGTAAAGGGAAGAGGAGGAAACCTTATCTGTCTCAAGATGGTGTCTGAGAGGAACAAGAGGGCTAGGAACAAAATCCTCAATATCAGGCTGATGAACTTGGCAATCTTCGATGACAATCTTGTCATTGACATCAGTAGTCGATGAAGAGCCAGCAATCTCCATGGCGGGGCAAAGAGAAGCAGAGAGCAAAGGAAGGAAAACGAGAAGAAGGGTTTTGGAGTGGGTACAAGAAGACGAGAGGAAGGAAGGAAAGAGAGGGTTTGATTATGGGGATTCGAAAAAGGATGTTGCAGCAAAGTAAAGGGCAACGTTCAAATATGCTGCCCTCTCTCTTGCCAGTTCATTTTAATTTTTAGGTAAAAAGAAAATATTTAAATTTATCTTCAATTTATGTCGGAATTTATTATTTGCTCACGCTATTTTTTGTTTGAATTTTTTCTTTCTGAAGTTTCAAAATTCATGTTAGTAGCCTCGTGATTTTATTTATTTTCTCTATATATTTATTCTTAATATACTACATTAAAAATTTATTATAAAATAATAAAAATTAAAAAAATAAATTTAAAATAAATTATAATCTCATTAAATTTAAATTAATAAATTTATAATAGAAAGGCACGGTCATAATTTGTTTTTAATTTATTATTCTGATTTTTATTATTTTATAATGAATTTTTAATGCAATATATTAAAATTATGAGAGTAGCAAGATAAATTTTGAAACTTAGTGGATACTAAAAGGAAAAATGCCTAATTTTTGAGACCTTGAGTGCACCAAAAGAAACGGGCTTTATTTTAAATTAGGGAAATTTCGGATTGTGCCCATATGGTTTGGGGTTTTTCGAATTTTGCCCAGAGATTTTTTTAGTTCGTATGGTACCCTTGTGTTTTAATATTTTTCGAAAAATGCCTAATTTTCTTGAAATTGTAAAGGGATGTCAACTAAAATATTTTTTATTAAATGAGAAAAACTTCTTATTAAAAAAATGATAAAAGAGGCTAACATTTTGCACAAAGGTCTTTTTTAAAAAATATTTTAATTTGACATTCCTTTACAATTTTAAATGGAGTTGGATATGTGCTGGAAAGTATTAAAACACAAGGGCATCATCCGAACTACGAAAATCCTTTGGGCAAAATTCGGAAAATCCCAAACCACAAGGGTACCATCCAATATTAAAACATTTAGATCTAGAGTTATGAACCTTAAAAATTGATAGGAGGAAAATTGTTTTTTTTTACCCAGGTCTTTATACCTTGTGGACACTTTGACCTTGAGCTCTTATTTTGATGTGTTAGACTAAACTTGAACAAATCAATATTTGATATGGTACTTAGAGTATATTCTTATTTAAAATAGAGTTGGACTTATTGATATCAAACAGTTAAATTGAAAGTTATAAGTTTTTAAACATGGTTAGATGATCAATTTTTGTGTCCGGAATTTCAATGAAATGGTCATGTATGGGGAATGTTATTTGTGGAGACAACTTTGGGTGTTCCATTTCAACTCTCTAAGAGTTGGTATGACATAGTATTTCTGAAAATGTTTCCCATAATTTTTATGAGATGTTCACGGGTAGATACAAAAGACCAAAATAGAGTATTTAACTGGTTTTGCATGGGAAACAAAAGGGCTTCTTAGAAGATTTTTGAAATTCTAGCAAACTTTCAATACTTTTAGTAGTTTGATTATCACTTATATCATGCTATAAGACTATACCTTGAGGTCTAGAACCTCTATGTTTTGCATTTTTTTTTGTAATTTTGAAGAAAGTTACGGGTAAAATTGTAATTTACCTTAAAGTTCGGGGTAGTCTTGCAAATAAATTCCGATTAGATCAGTCTAGCCATAAAGCCTTTTTGGATCTCTCTAGAAGTTGAAAGTGTGATGATGAAGCGCATTTTTTGATTTGACTAGGCATTTGGATCACATACATACGAGACAATGAAGTAGCGGTAGTCGAGCTTTCGACGGATTCAAGTAAGTCTTATGAACTTACTTAGATTACTTTTTTGAGTACTAGTCTAAGTGTTATGATAGTGGTGTGTGTCTTGATTATTTATAACAACTTGAATAGGATGACGTTACTTTTCTTTAAGACTCGAGTGTATGTTTATATGGGTATTGATCCCTGAACCACTCCGATCACGGTATGCATGGAGGGAGGATCTTTAGAACCAGTTCGTCATACGTATATTAGAATAATATGTTAGCGTGTAAGATTGGCCAAGGTTGTGTGTCAGCTTAATGATTCAATATCTGTAATGCGGAAACTTATATAAGTCCATGAAATATCAATAGTCTATAATTGAATCGGAACCGATTGGATCATGGTGGTCACATGTCATTGAGCGACATGATTCCTTCCAAGTATCACAAATCAATCCAAAACTCAATATTGCTTTAAGTTTGAGATGCACTATAAGTCTCAAATTACGTGTCATCAAAAAAACAATAATTGTATACAAATACGATAATGATGACAAGTATTGTAAAGTAGAAACATATCAATAAGTGAATTCAAAGTGTTATAATCTGATGAGCGAAATATAATTATAATAGCAAGGTCTTATCTATGACACACATACGTTCTACATGGCCATTGAGCACCTTAGGTGGTAAACCTTTAGTTAACGGATCTGCAACCATCATGTCCGTTCTAATATGCTCAAAAAACACCCTATGTTTCTTCACTTCATCTTTAACTGACAAGTACTTTAACTCCATGTGCTTAGCACCCTTAGAGTACTTGTCGTTCTTCGAAAAGAACACGGTTGCAGAGTTATCGCAATAAATTCTCAGCGGTCTAGCTATACTGTCAACAATTCCAAGCCCCGAGATAAAATTCCACATCCACAATCCATGGTTAGTGGCCTCAAAGCATTCCACAAACTCAGCCTCCATGGTAGAAGTAGCAATGATAGATTGCTTCCCACACCTCCAAGAAACAACTCCTCCCACTAATAGGAACACATATCCGAACGTAGATTTCCTACTATCCACACATCCGGAAAAATCTGAATCTGAATATCCAATGACCTCTAGATGATTGGGTCTCCTATATGTAAGCATGTGCTCTTTGGTGCCTTGCAAATACCTGAGAACCTTTTTAGCAGCTTTCCAATGGTCCATTCTGGGATTACTTTGATATCTACCCAACATGCCTACAGCGAAGCTAATGTCAGGTCGAGTACATGTTTGAAGATAATTCAAACTCCCAACCACTGATGCATAAGGAATATTTTCCATTTCCTTTCGTTCCAATTCATTTTTAGGACCTTGCAGTTTACTAAACTTATCTTCTTTCTGAATTGGAACTATCCCTGCAGAGCATTTATCCATTCTATATTTCTCTAAGACTTTATTGATATAAGCTTTTTGAGACAAACCTAACAATCCTTGTGATCTATCCCGAAATATTTCTATTCCAATCACATAGGATGCCTCACCCATATCTTTCATTTCAAAGTGCTTAGAGAGATATTTCTTTATATCATGTAACATGCCTATGTTATTTGCAGCAAGCAAGATATCATCAACATATAGGACTAAAATAGCAAATTTACTCCCATGACCCTTATGTAGATACACCGATCAACGGGGATCTCTACAAAACCATAAGACGTGATGATATCATTAAACTTAAGATACCATTGTCAGGAAGCTTGTTTCAGTCCACATATTGATTTTCTCAACTTACACACCATATGTTCTTTGTTTGTGGTCAAGAACCCTTCAGGTTGGTCCATATATACTTCCTCCTCTAAATCTCCATTTAGAAAGGCGGTCTTTACATCCATTTGGTGAAGCTCAAGGTCATAATGAGCCACCAAAGCCAAAACAATTCTCAAAGAGTCTTTCTTTGACACCGGAGCGAAAGTCTCTGTGTAGTCAATGCCATCTTTTTGAGTGTATCTTTTAGCAACCAATCTAGCCTTATACCTTTCAATGTTGCCCTTGGAGTCCCGTTTGGCCTTAAAGACCCACTTGGACCCAACTGTCTTGGAACCCTTAGGCAACTCAACTAAATCCCATACTTGGTTGTCACTCATCGATTTCATTTCTTCTTTCATGGCAATTAACCAATTTTCAGAATTGTCACTTCCCATGACTTTTTTAAATGAAACTGGATCTTCATCAATGCTTAAGTCACATTCATTTTCAAGAGAATAAACCACATAATCATCTGGAATGGCAGATCTTCTTTCTCTTGTAGACCGCCTTAACGATTCATGTGGTTCATTTGTCTCTTCTTGTACTATGATTGATTCATTTATTTCATTTTCAACTAATGGATTTTGGACATCATTTTATTGTTCCAAGTTGTCATGTAACTATGATATGACAATTGGTACAACAACCTTTGAAGAAACCACAGGTGAAAGATCTTCAACCTGAATTTCTTGGATGTCCACTTTTCGTGGATCACCACTCCCACTAGTTTGACCATGCTCAATGAACCTAGCATTGTCAGTTTCTATGATTCTCGTACTATGGTTAGGGCAATAAAATTTATACCCCTTTGACTTATCAGGATAGCCAATGAAGAATCCACTAACCGTTCTTGGATCAAGCTTCTTTTCATGTGGATTATACACCCTCACTTCTACAGGACAACCCCAGACACGGAGATGTCTCAAACTAGGTTTTCTTCCCGTCCACAATTCATAAGGAGTCTTAGGAACTGCCTTACTAGGAACCCGGTTCAATAAATATGTTGCAGTCTTTAATGCGTGTATCCTAACCATATTAATTAATGTACGGTTCCGCCTCTCAGCTACACCATTTTGCTGAGGTGTACCGGGCATTGTATACTGTGCACAAATGCCTCTATTTTCAAGGAACTTTACAAATGGACCTGGACACTGTCCATTTTCATTATATTTTCCATAAAATTCTCCACCTCTATCAGATCTCACGACTTTTATTTTCCTATCTAATTGCCTTTCCACCTCAGTAACAAATACCTCTAAGACATTTATAGAATGAGACTTTTCATGCAATAGATAAATATATCCATAACGTGAGAAATTATCAATAAAAGTGATGAAATACTTTTCACCGCTCCATGAAGGAACGTCAAAAGGACCACAAATGTCGGTGTGAATTAACTCAAGAAGTTGAGTGCTTCTTGTGGCGGCTTTCTTTGTAGTGTGTTTAGTTTGCTTTCCTTTAATGCATTCTATACACACATCTAAGTCACTAAAATCGAAGTGAGGTAGGATATCATTTTTCACCAACCTCATTAACCTTTCCTTAGATATGTGACCTAATCTTTGATGCCATAAGAAAGCTGAATTTTCATTAGATGTACTACGCTTGATGCCCACATTAGCTTCAACATAAAGCAAAGATTCAGAAAATTTAATATCAAGATTAAACCTGTAAAGTGAATCAATCAATGTACCACTACCATAAAAGATATTATGTTTGTACAATGAAAATTCACCATGTCCAAACTTAATAATAAAACCTAAATTGTCCAATCTACTAATGGAAACAAGATTTCTAGCACATTCAGGTACATAAAGACATCCTTCAAGATCTATATAACAACTAGTGTCCAAGATTAATCTGTAAGTCCCGATGTCCTCTATCTTTGCCTTCATCCTGTTTCCGATGAACAAATACTGTTCAGCTCCTCTTATGGGCCGGATCATTCTGAATCCCAAAGGGTTCTTATTCCTCTTGTCCTTTTTACCTGACTTACCCTTACTGCTGCTGCACCATCATGGCTTGTAAAATGGACAACTTGATCCTTTATCTTCCTTAATCTCCCTTCCTCTTGAACAAGCATGGCCCTTAATTCCTGAAAGTTCCATTTGTCTTTAATGGTGTTATAGTTCACCTGGAACTGACCAAACTCAAGAGGTAGAGAGTTAATGATAAATTGGATCAAGAATGTTTCATTAACGTCCATGCCCAAGGTCTTTAACTTTGTTGCCAAATTAGACATATACGTCACATGATCATGGATAGGCTGAGACCAGTCAAACTTCTTCGTAGTCAGCTCACTCATAAGGCTTCCTACAATTGACTTGTCCGCCAAATCCGACTGTGTATACTCCTTCACTTTCAAAAAGAATTCCTTTGCATTCTCTGTCTTAGGCATTGATGGCTTAATACTTTCAGCCATACTCATCCTCATGAGATTCAAACTCAACCTGTTAGAACGCTCCCAATCCTCATAAAGAGTTTTTTCAGCTTCGGAGCTATTCTCTGTAATGGCTGCTGGTAGATTATCCATGAGTATAGCAAGATCCAACGACATAATGCCCAAAGTAAATCGGACTTGTTCAGACCAATCATCATAATTTTGCCCATTGAACTTGACAACAGAGTTTGTAGATGTAGAGAAATTTGATGAAGCTGCAATAATTTATACATGCTTACCTATTAGTGCTTTGACTATAATACAGATTCAAATCATATATGTAAAATTGAAAGCATGTATTCAAGCAACCTTTAGACAATACTTAAAACACACATACTATCATTGATGCTAAATCATACACTTAATAGACAATCATCACATACATAAATTAAATAAGCATGCTATCTTTGGATATACATACTATTTAACCTAAATACCATGATTAATCTCTTTAATATTAGTGACTATTTTCAATGATCCGCCTTTGGGCGATCTCCTAGAAATATAGTCAATAATTATAATTATTCAATCAAACTTTCATTTCATTAAGCATCCTATAATCATGAATAATTGAATTTAATTAATTTAAATATCTTAATCAAAACATAATAAGGCCACTTTGATGACTAACAAATTATGCATAATTTAGACATTAAATTATATTACTTTACTGCATAAACCCAAACTTTATACTATACCTAATATAGTTTAGTAAATTAAAAACCACTACATTATACATATCATACATTCATGCCCTAAGCAAATGAGAATCAAAGGTATATATAAAAGCAATATAAATTATCAGCATGTCATCATGTGAAACAAAGTTATCAACAGTGTGATAAGCACATCACACATGATAGACCACTTTACAAATAGATCATACAAAAAGCATAAAACAATAAATTGCTTAATCACTTCAACAATAACAGTGGTGGGTGATTTACATTTGATTATAAAGAAACTAAAAAGACACTAATCGTCAGAAGAAGAAAGTAAACGTCTTGTATATTCAATAAACTCTGATTTCATATATAATCGAATTATCGATGAATTATGTAAGTCTATAACCTGGCTCTGATACCAATTGATAGAATAATTTACGATTCCGTTTCGAAATCAAACACTATAATGGATCTAGACTTATACATGAATCAACCGATATATCCGTATATGAATCGAAGACTAACCTTTATCCGTGGGAGTCTTCATCGCAAATCAAACGAGTCCGAATCGATCGTAAGCGTAAGTGAATAGTCTTCTCCTTCCTTAATCCTTTGCTTTTAGTAATCTCTAATGGATGAAATTAATCCTTAATCTTTTTACTTATCTCTAATCACTTTTCAATGTCCTTTGTGCTTATCTGCGGAAGTTCCAGTACACTTCTTTCATTTGTGACTTGGTGTTTTATGATAGAAAACAACCGCTACCCCTTTCATTGTAACTGTCATTTACAAATATATATATATATATATAATTTATTTAATGAGATAAGTATATGTTAATTATTAGGAAAGGAAGAAGAGATTATAATTAATCCCGTAATTTTAACGTCTTTAACCGATACTGATCCATTACGGTTTCGACTTTATATTAAAACTACAAACTAGAAATTGGACTCAACTTTATATATTAAACCTAGACACATTTGCCACATAAAATATATATTATAAATATTCTTACATACATCATCATTACATTTTTAAAATATTTCTCGCCTTTGAGAAGCACCCGACATATCAAAAGATCCCGATAATATAAAGGATAGAGGTAGTAGTAGGAACCAGTAACATCAAGGGTGGTATGATTGCTCACGATCGATCTATTTTGAATGATACCACGGAATGTTAGGTTAATATGAACGATAATCTGATAGATTTTTGGTGGAAGAAGAGCACACGAATGGTGGAGATAAAACCACGATTTTATTGATATTATGATAGTCTTTATATAGGCTTTACACGAGAATATTAACTCCTAATATATAGAAAACTAAATAACAAACATATTATCACGATCTTATTACAATCATGATCTTGATCTTATTACGATCACGATCTCGATCTTATCACGCCTCCTCAAGCCGGTGGTGGCTGACGGATGAACGCGCAACATCGAGCTTGGATTTAATAAGTTGATACTCAGACCATAAAACCTTTGTAAACAGATCCGTCAGTTGATCGGCGGAACATGTAAAGCTAGTGTGAGCCATATGTTTTTCTGACGCTCCACTTGACTTGCCTTTGAATATATTTTATTCAATTTGAGGCAATGAGTCTTGAGCGAAAGTGGTTGAGTTGTGCTTTGTTTTGTTGGTTGGTGGCCCTAGAACGCCGATAGGTATAGGATCGTTGCTCTGATACCATGATAGATTTTTGGTGGAAGAAGAGCACACGAATGGTGGAGATAAAACCACGATTTTATTGATATTATGATAGTCTTTATATAGGCTTTACACGAGAATATTAACTCCTAATATATAGAAAACTAAATAACAAACATATTATCACGATCTTATTACAATCATGATCTTGATCTTATTACGATCACGATCACGATCTCGATCTTATCATAATCTTGTGTCAATTTGACTATATATTAATATATAGATGACATGGAAATATAATTTAGCATAAAATAATGGTGAATATTAGGTTTAAAGGGAAGGTAATGCTTTGATTATAGTCTTCCTAATACAAGTCCCATTAATCATTAATGGCAAGGGATAACATTATTGTGATTGTTGCTGGAGGAGAAGCTCTGGATTTGCTTCGTCTTTGATCGAGGACGCCGCATCCGACGCTTGTTTAGCAATGGTGGTGTTGAAGATCTGGGTACTACATTTGAGCAACTGAAATGATTTTTAAATATT
Source organism: Fagopyrum esculentum (assembly GCA_033239045.1). Lineage (NCBI taxonomy): Eukaryota > Viridiplantae > Streptophyta > Magnoliopsida > Caryophyllales > Polygonaceae > Fagopyrum > Fagopyrum esculentum. The sequence continues at coordinate 13,826,395 of BSUD01000008.1, forward strand.
TAATTTGAGTGGTGGGGACTCATTTAACTAAAATTGATGCATAGTTTGTGGAAATAGATCTACGTTTATCAGCAGGAAATCTGGAGAAGAAGAGACAAGGCTGTTCAAACGGTCCGGACCGTTATGGTCCGGTCAACCTAGAGTTGTTACCGGTTCAAACCAAACCGCCGAACCGGCGGTTTGTGAACCGGCGGTTTAGGTTTGCCGGTTTGGTTGAACCGGCGGTTCGCGGTTTAGGTTTAGGTTTGGTTCAACCTAAAACCTAAACCGACGGTTCGAACCGGTGGTTAACCGCCGGTTCAACCGCCGGTTTGAGCCTTTTTTTTATTTTTTTTTTGGCCAGGTTTAACCGGCGGTTTGGCCAAAAAAAAGAGACGTTGGCTTTTTGCCAACGTCTCTTTGCAACATTTTGAACGTTGGCTTTTGCCAACGTTCACTCCAACGGCTATAATAGCCGTTGGAGGTTAAATTTATTTTATTTTTTTTATTTTTTTTTTTAAATACTAGTTTAACTAAAAAAAAAAAAATTAATACCCACTATTCCTATAAATACCATACAATTATTTCATTTAAATCACACCAACATTCTCATCTATCT
>BSUD01000008.1:13827488-13866695 GCA_033239045.1 Fagopyrum esculentum
TTTCTTGGTCTATTTTAGATGATGAAAGTATTTGGCAAACTTGTTTTGATATTTGTAGTGTTTTAAAAGTTTTTAGTGATGCTACTAATACATTAAGTTATGTTTACATTCCTACTTCTTGTTGTTTTTTAGAAATAGCCGTAAATGTTGCCGAGGCTTTACAAACCGGTTTAGCTTTAGAATCACTTAAATATGCGGCAACCGAAATGAAAACAAAATGGCTAAAATATTATAATGAGGTTCCCGTAGTTTATCTTATTGCCGCCGTTTTCGATCCTAGACTAAAAATAGATGGTGTTACGGAATTTTTAAATGCTTATTATGAATGTTTAGGATTATCTACTATTATGAATGTTAATAATATTATTAGTAATGTTCGTGTTGAAATTGCTAAATTACTTAATTTATTTGAAACTAGTGCTAGTGCTTCTACACAAACAACTCCTCCACCCACTTCTTCTTCTCTTTCTCCTTCTATTCTTTCTAAAGCTAGACAAAATTTATCTAAAAGAACTAAAACACCTAGACATTCATCCGCAAGTGCGGAATTTGAAGATTTTCTAACTACTCCTTTTAGTTTTGATGGTGATATTGATAGTTTTGAAGTTTTACAATATTGGAAGAAGATGGCCCCAAAGTATCCAACATTAGCCAAGATTGTGCAACAAATTATGGCCGTTCCCGCATCAACGGTGGCCGTGGAGCAAGCTTTTAGTCAAGGAGGAAACATGCTAAGCTACAAGAGGAGTCAATTGAAGCCCGATAAATTGGAGGCTCAAGTTTGTGTTCAAGATTGGATAAGGGCGGAGAGGAGGCTACAACGGAATGCACCCACTTATGATAGATCATCGGATTCCAACTCCGATGATCCGGCCACTACTTCCGAGTCCGAGTCGCAAAGGTAATGGGGTTACGAAAACAACTCGGAAGTCCGAAAAAAGGTAAGTAAAGGTAAGAGAACTACGTGGGCTTTGATTCCTCTTAAACCCCAAGAGGATACGTAGGCAACCGGGAAACCGGTTCAAGCCCTTTCTTTTTTTTTTTTTCATTTAGTTATATTCAAAATTTCAAATACTAATGTAAAGATGTAATAAAAAAATTGAATGTATAAAAAATTTAGCTTGCTTTATTTTGTTGTAGAATTGTAGTTAGTACTTAGTAATTTTGTTTAATATGTAATTATTATACATTGAATTTCAATGTATAAAAAAATTTTAGTTGCTTTGTTGTATAACTTGTATGTTAGTTAGTCATTTTATTTTAGTTGCTTCTTTCTTTTATTATTGTTAGTAATTTTTTTTACTATGTAATTATTTTATTCAAAAGCTAATGTAATGAAAAAAAATTCAATGTATAAAAAATTTGAGTTTGCTTTCTTTTATTATTGTTAGTAATGTTATATAACTTATATTAGTTGCTTTCTTTTATTTACTTAGTAATTCTATCTAAATGCTATTGTAAAAAAAAAATTCTATGTATAAAATATAAAGTTATAAAATAATTTTAATTAATATATATTATACATTTATACATATATATTATATTACTTATATATATATATATATATATATATATATATATATATATATATATATTTTAAAGTCATGTGCCAAACCGCCGGTTTAGGTTAAACCTAAACCGGCGGTTCCTCATTGGCCGGTTTAGGTTTAGGTTTGGCTTTTGCCAAACCTAAACCGCCGGTTCCTAAACCTAAACCGGTGGTTTAGGAACCGGCAACATGTCTAGGTCAACCACTGTCCGGTCCAATATGGTCCGATCCGGATCATTTTATTTTTTTTTTAATTTTTTAAAATATGTTTTTTGTATGATTAAATCTGGTCCGATTCGAGTTTGGACAGGACCGGTTCGGAATGGATACTTTTTCAGTTAAAAAATATTTAAAGTGTAAAAAATCCAGTCCGGTCCGGACCAGACTGGAACATCATGGTCCAATACAAGACCGGACCGGACTGAATTTTTACAATTACGGTCTAGCACCGGACCGTAATTTCCGGTCCGGTCCACTCCGATTTTCCGGTCTAGTCTGAATATGTGCTACCCTACTTGTGCTAATGTTTTAGATTTTGTTTATATTTATGTTATGTCGTTATTTTAATTTTGTGGATCATACAAATAGGTTTGATGTTTAGGAGATTTTTTCAGTGTAAATTATCTAATATATCAGAAACTTATTATCATTTATCCATGTTTGTGAAATATAAAAAGAAAATAAAATTTGACAAATAGAAAAGAAAAAGGACACACAATTTATAGTGTTATTAATTGTATTTAAGATAGTGTTATAAATTGTTTTGTTTCTTTGCATTAATGTGGTTTTTAGGTTGAATCGAAACGGTTTGAGATTAGAGCTACAATGTTTCTATTTTGAAAGAATTTGGCCTATTAGACTCTTTTTGGTTTTTGTTAAAGAAACTATACCATATAATTTTTTTTACCACTTTCATTTAATGACAGGTAAAATTAATTAACCCTTCTATTTAAAAAAAATGTTTGTTATTTGTTATTTGTTATTTAAGTGTAAGTTTTAATTTTTAAAAACTGAATTTGTTTTTTAATTTTATTTTACTAATTTTTTTTCTCTTTTTTATTTTCTTTATGTTTTTTATTTTCTGGAATGAAGAATTTTTCACATACCGGAATTTCCAATACCCGAATTTCACATACCAAAATTTTCACATACCGGAATTTCCAATACCGGAATTTCACATAACGGAATTTCTAATACCGGAATTTCACATACGGAATTTCCAATACCGGAATTTCACATACCTGAATTTCACATATGGTGTCAAATTGTTAAGAGTATTGAGCTAGACTCTTGACTTATCTTCTTATTTATTACTTTATCGTTTTACCTTTTATTTATTTGTATAAACAATATTTGATCAATGAAATAAACAAGTTTTTCGGTTCGTAAATCTCTACATGGTATAAGAGCATTTTTTTAACCTACTCTTTCACACAAAATAAAACCTTAAACCTTATCTGAAACCCTGCAGCCGACGTTCATCCTGAAATCATGGCCGACGAGGCGACGACAAACAAACACCACCAACACTTTCTCATAGTTCGATCGATTATTTGCATATCTCGGATCATCTTAGTTTGCAAATATGCTCTATTCAACTATCCACCGATAATTACGGTGATTGATATATTGTCATGACTCATTCCCTATTCGCAAAACAAAATTTTACCTTCGTCAACGGTAAAACAACTTAATTAGATGCCTCATCAGACGAATATTCCGATTGGATTTGTGGTAGCTCTATATTCAGAGTTGGGTTCTCAAATATGTGGATTCATCCCTACGAAAATTGGTGGGATATTGTGATATTGCTCATCTTCTTTGGGAAAGATCTCAAGGAATGTTTTAATGTTGGTAACATCCCGCGTCTACTTTAACTAGGCGCATAAGTTGCTCGTTGTACACAGAATGGTCAATCAATTGGTGCCTACTTTAGCCTCCTTAAGAAGATATTGGATGAGATAACATCCTAACATACTAATATGGGCAAATGTGCATGTACATGTGGTAACAAAATCAAAGATAAAGAAGAGGAAGAAGTTCATCAATTTCTTCTTGGTCTATATGACAATGTTTGTTCATCACTCAAATCAAACATTGTTGCTCAAAAACCCTTGTCCACACTCAACAAGGTATATTCCCGCAACTCAAGAAGAACGTCTCAAAACTATTGCTCAAGAACGGGACAGTCGCCCTAAACAAATGGTTTTTTTGGCAACTTCTCAACGCAATTCTCGTGCCCCTCCACCATAAAAGACCAACTCTTTTGTGACCATTGCACAAGACCAGGATATACCACGAAAACCTATTTCAAAATCCATGGTTATCAAGATTGGCGGCCCTCGTTCACTCTCTTTGCAAGCAAAGATGAACAAGGAGCCTTCTTATTCTGTTTTGGGTCTGGGCAAGAACCAGCATAAAGCTCCTTGTTCCCGTTCAAAGTTGAGCAAAACCGAAAAACTATGCCTTATCATTCGTCATCCAAGGTCGAGTAGCAGCATGCCTAGTTCGCTCACTCGTTGAAACCTTCTCGTGCAGCATCTGCAACCGTCAACTAGTGGCCCTCGTTCGTTGGCACCGACCCCGACACTACCAAAGCAACCCTCTCGCGCAGCAGCTGTAACCGTCTCCAAACTAACCGGGCAGGTCAACTCCTTGAAACCTTTGTTCGCTCCAAATGGTGTGTGCAAGCTTTAAATTCATAACCCAAGAAGTATGCTTAAAACAAGGATGCGAATTCGCAATGTACGGATCAATTGTAATAAAAGCAAGAATTCTAGGGGTCGATCACAGGGACTTAGGTGAAACAAAGCAAGTATAGGTTGTCAATGCAACTAATAACCACAAAAGCGATTAAAACAATCAAAGATGATAATAAAGTCAATTAAGGGAAATATGCAAATTCTAGGGATTAAAGCATCCAGTTGTGGTTCCAACTCAAGATCTCAAGATAAGCGGACAAAGCTGAGGTTTTGCAAAGGGAAGGTGTTACTAAAGTGGAATAGATCACCGGGTAAGTCTCACTACTCACAATCCCAAGCCAAATAACCTATCACCGGGTAAGTCTCAAGGTACTAAGGAAAGGAATTATTGTCTCAAACCAACACACCAACTTAGGGAATGGAATCAACCTTTACCGGGTAAGTCTCAGGCTAAATCACAAAGATGGAATGAAGGCACACTCAAACCCCAATAAAGCATAAACCTTTATTACTTATACTTATGATCATGGGTAAACAAACAAAGGAATTACCGGGTAAGTCTCATCCTAGGCTTGCATAGAACCAGGAAAGGTGTAATAAGAATAGGATTTGGCAAACTCGTTCTAACACTTAACTCTCAGTTACGGATCAGATAAGTCATCTCGGTCAGTCAAGTTCCACCCCGGCCGAGATGTTCATCGATTGAACGAGATGTTCTAGGGTTAAGGTTAAAGACTTGAGCTTTCAGGGTCCTACTGGGATTTAAGATTATTCTATCATTGTTTTTCCCACAACCTTCAGCCAATCACCCTAGAATCGCACAAGGAAATTATCCACTCATCATCGTGAAAACAATAATCAAATATATGGGAAGAGAATGAATATTTGAACACAAAAACCTTAAGAATAAGGCTTTAATAACTGAATCAAATATCAAACAAATCAGCGTTCCTTGGATTACAAATCCAACAAGACAATCAAACAAAAGGGAATCTAAGAAAGTCTTACAAATCTCCTTAAAAGCTATCTCAAAGCTATCAATCCTTCCTTGATTGATCTTCAATCTTCCTTTCTAATTGCAGCTAGGAGAATATGGTGTAATGGATAAAAATCCAGAGGTGCGAGGTTGTTGAATTGTGGAAAATCCAACCCTTTATATAGGAGAATTATCTTCCAAAGATAATAATATCTTAAGAAGATAGTTTCCTAATAAAATATATCCATATCTCTAAAATAGATCTCTAAAATATATGATCTTCCTTCCAGAAATCCAGCCCAAAAATATAAGATCTCTCCTTCCAAAAATAAAAGATCTCAGCCAAATAAAATATATCTCGCCGCGTCAGAGTATTCGCCTCGGTCGGGGCGCTCCTCTAGATCACCTCGGTCGAGGTGATTCTGTGGTCAACCGAGGTGAATCTCAGATGAAGGTGAAATTTCTCAAATCTAGTCCAAAGTAAATCTTCTTTGTTAATTCTTTGCTTCCTGAGCTCCTCTTTAAGCTCCTGAATGTAGCTCCAATGACTCCTTTGCTCCTTAGCTCCATTTTGATGCAAAACGTGCCATTTTACCTACGATTACAACAAAACTTGGTGTAAACCTCGATTCCCGCAAAGGTAGATGAAATGACAATATAATCACAAAATATACATTCAAACATGCTGATTATTGAAGATAAAACGTCTAAACAAGTCCCAAAATATAGATTATAATTCATGCTATCAACCTTCTCGTGCAGCAGCTGTAACCGTCAATTGGTGGCCCTCGCTCTTCGGCACCGACCCCGATACTACCAAAGAAACCCTCTCGCGTAGTAGCTGCAACCATCTCCAAACTAACCGGGCAGGTAAACTCCGCCTCCCGTGGTTCCTTAACACGTCAGGACCGTAAAGACATTGACCCTACAATCAATGATACTCATTAGAACACTATTCGATTTGTCTTGAACTCCTATTGCTCTCATTCCTCTCAAAGTACTATTTCATATTTTTTTTGTTGTATTGGATTCTTGGTTCCGGAGCCTATGTTCATATGATAGGGGATCCACTCTCTACTCTCCTTTCTCACACCAGTAGCCACATGTCGGATCAAACTCCCTAACAAAGTTCTAGTCTCATCCGCACACGTAGGGAGTTTGCACATCAACAATGCCTCCCTTCACTTACCTCGAGTCTTATTTGTTCTAGGGATTGACAATCACTTCTCTCCCTGAATTAGCTAACTATGGATTTGAATTGTACTTTTATGATAACTAATAAACTTTGTGTTATATAGGACCTTACTTCGAGGACGATGATTGGAGTGAGTGAAGCATGTGATGAAATCTATTGACTTTGTTAGATGACAAACACTTCTCCGTCGTTTTCATGCCTTACCATGTCGATACCACCACCCTTCATAACCGCATTGGTCATCCTTCCAACACCAAAGCCACATCTTCGTGTGACATTTGTCTTTGGGTCAAACTACCTATACCATCTTTTCTTATTAGCACTTCTCGTGCTTCCTCTTTGTTTGTTGCAATTTATTTAGATATTTGAGGACCTTACAACACCCTTTCCACTTCTAGGTGTTCTTACTTTCTTACAATTTTAGATGATTATTCTCGTTGTACTTGGGTTTATCTATTAGAAGGCAAAGCTGAAGTCATTCCTTTATGATGCGGGGATAAGTCGCAGTTCCCGATCTAGATTGAAAGTCCACGACAGAAGCTAAATCTCAGGTGGATAATAGAAATCTCGGGCGAGATTTCGTAAGAACAGACCAAGATTTTCTAAAAATCAGAACACGAATTATGGATGATATGGAAAGATAAGAAGATGAATATGAATTGATAAATGAAAGATATAAGAAGATATGAAACAAGATATTCCCGCAATGAACCTTGACCAATGATGTGTCAAAATTCCTTAACGAAGAGCTTCCTTAACCCTCACTTCTTTAACCTTACACAAGTCTTCTAAGTAAGACAAACACAAGGAGGGACTAGAATTTACCAATAGCACCAACCTTAAAAAAAGATTAACACACACAAACACAATCTAGCAAGAACTTCACAACGATTTAATCAAGACTCTCTCTTTGATTGAATATGAATGAATAAAATACAAACTTCGTAAGCAAAGCTGTAAGTTCACACAATATGTGGAAAATATATCAAGTTTAATCTAACTAACAATCTCTCCCTCTTAGGCTATTTATAAGGGAGATCTCCTTTGTAAACTAGGAAAGATATTTTTAAAAGATAATCTAGGAAATATATCTTTAAAAGATATTCTAAAAATAATCCTAAAAAATAGGATCCAAAAATAACAATTTCCTTAAGAGAGTTTGAGAGCTTTAAGAAAATAAAATATAAAAGATAATTGCCAAAAATAAGATCATTGGCTGGATCTTCAAACGCGCGTCAGAGACCAAATCTCGGACAGTAATCTCGGCCGAGATTCTTGGAAGTGGACCGAGATTTCTTCTGTGAGACTCTTTCTTCGTCCTATCCTTCTTTGTTGCTTGATGGATCTTCTTGGTCGTGGCTTGACTCCTCTATTATAGTCAGTAATGTCACTAAAGGCTTCCTGAGAGTTAGTAAGAACTCCTTGAGTGTACATGTTGTCAGTATACTTGTAACTTCATCTTGAATATCCTTTATTCTTGACCTTGTGATTGTACCTTCCATGATAGGATCCGATGAAGATGTAGTTGGCTTGTTCTTCAATGCTTTAGCTTGTGATCTCATGATTGGTCCTTGATGACGTGTTAGAGATGGTCCCACATCACTTTAATTCAACATTTTTGTATCATGGTTGAAACTCAATACAATTCTTATGTCAAAACCATTCGCAGCGACAATGTTAAGGAATTTATTTCCATTCGACCTTTTCTTCATGGCAAGGGCATCCATTTAGAAACTCTTGCACCTACACACCACAATAAAATGGGAGGGTATAACGCAAACACCGTCATATCCTTAATGTCGCTAGAGCCGTGTTGTTCCAAGGGCGATTACTCGTTTCAATTTGGGGAGAATGTGTTGTTACGACTTGCTACCTTATCAATCACACCACTACACTTATTCTCCATCACAAAACTCCTAACAGGCTACTTCATGGCTCTCCATCTTGTCTTGACCATCTTTGGGTGTTGGGTTGTCTTGCTTATTGTTCCCTTCTTCCTCGGTCTTCAGCCAAATTTCAACCTCGGGGTAAAGAATTTGTCTTTGTAGGATATCTACCTTCTTAAAAGGTTGAAAAATGTCGGATCTTGATACTCGAGAAATTTTTACAACGCGGGATACATATTTTTTCGAGAACATTTTCCCGTTCGCCACATTGACAAATCACCTCAAACATGTAGACCCAACCCTTCCAGAAATGGCACACCCCATTGAATTTTCCTTACCCCCTAGAAATCCACCAAACAATTTTCCCAAAAAAATTTCCTACGGGCCCCTTTGTCGTACTACCCCTTAGAATCCCCTATCGCACCTGTAGATGTGGGACCCCCTTACCGCCCATTCCCTAGAAATCCCCCTCCCCAAATTCCCCCCTGTTGCCCCTATCAACGTGGGGGCCCTTGTCGCCTCTTCCCTAGAAATCCCCCTAATGCCTTGTTGACGCAGGCTCCTTCGACACCCCTATTCTTGAGGGCCTTCATGTGCCCCCCTCTATTCCCTTCCTAACAGACCACACCTTGTCCTCTTACACCCCTTCTAATTTAACCACCACCTCCATTACTTCGATTTCACCACTCGTCATTTATGCTTCATCCGCCAACCCACCTCGCCGTAACTCCCGTACCTCCAAATCCTCTATCCTTTTACGAGATTATGTTTGTCAAAAGGCAAACCATTTTGATTTCTGATCGGGTCAACCTTCTACCTCACTAAACTCAGGTACCCAATATTTCATAGTGGATTCTTTATCATATGAACACATTTATTTGCCTATGCTATTACTATTAGCTTTGTATATCAAGAAAAAGAACTTAACTCTTTCAAAGAAGCAGTTTCTAACCCAAAATGGCAGAAGGCTAAGCGAGATGAAATATTTACTCTACACCGTAACAACACTTGAAAATATGTTGATCTTCCTACGGATCGTGAACCTATTAGATCTAAATGGGTTTTCCGCACCAAATACAATTCCGACACACCAATTGAGCGCTATAAGGCGTGTTTGGTTGTACTCGGCAACCGTCAATAAGAAGAAATTGATTATACAAAAACATTTGATTTTGTTGCTAAATTAGTCATAATCAAACTACTCCTCACAATTGCCTCTATCCATAACTAGGAACTTCATCAAATGGACGTTCACAATGTTTTTCTTCATAGGGATCTACATGAGGAAGTCTATATATACTTCCACCTCCAAACTTTCGAACCTCTTCACAAGTCCGTCGTCTCAAGAAATCCTTGTGTGGTCTTCGTCAGGCTCCTCGGAATTGGTTTCACAAGTTCACATATGCTCTTCTAAATATGGGTTTTCTTAGTCCCTTGCTAATTACTCCCTTTTCATCTTCAGACGGTCTGGTATCACCCTTCAAGTTTTGATTTATTTTGATGATCTAGTCATTACTAACAACAATCCTACTACCATTCGCAAATTTAAAGATTACGTTCATACTTGCTTTCATATGAAGGACCTTGGACCCTTTAGTTCTTCTTAGGCACTAAAATTGCCCGCACCCCGTCTGGTTTATGGCTTAACCAATGGAAACACACTCTTGACATTCTGGTTGATTTTGGTCTTCTTGGATGCAATTGCATCTTTTCCGATGTTTGCTTATCATGGTCTTCAATAAAACTCTTTCACCTTGCTTGGTGATCTTGAGAAATAACGTCGTTTAGTTGTACGTCTTATCTACTTGTCTATCACTCGTCTTGAACTTCCATACTCGGCTCATATACACTTTCCCAGTTTATGGATACTCCGCGTCGTGGACAATGGGATGTTGCCTTGAAGGTTCTTTGTTACCTATATTCAGCACCTGATTTGGGTATTTTCTTATCTCGTATTAGTGATCTGTACATTCGTACTTTTTGTGACTCCGATTATGTAGCATGCCCTATCACTAGACGTTCCACCACATGCTACTTCATTTTGCTTGGTACTTCACCCATTAATTGGAAAACCAAGAAGAATGCTAAAAAATATAGATCTTTTGTCGAGGCTGAATATAGATCAATGACAACTGCTACATGTGAGCTCCTCTAACTTCGCTCTCTCCTTAAGTCACTCGAGTATTTTTCGCACAAGGCTCCCATGCGCTTCTTTTGAGATAATCAGTTCACTATTCACATCGCCAACAATCTAGTCTTCCATAAACACGTACCAAACACATTGAGATTGATTGTCATACCACCAGGGACCGGATTTCGTTAGACATCATTCATACACAACATGCATATGAGACTCTTTCAGCTAGTTGATATTATAACTAAAGCTCTTGGCGCTACTCGATTCAACTTTTTGATTCTTAAGCTTGAAGTTATTTCTTCATATTTCCGGTTTGAGGAGAGTGTTAGAGTATTGGACTAGACTCTTAAACTTATGTCCTTTTTATATTTAACTCTATATATATTATTTGATAATAATATAAACAATTTCCTCGGGTTAGTAAATCTCTACACAAATCATAGTTGAATCGACGTCACATGGAATTGAGTGGTTGAAGTTGAGGCCTCTATCTTGATTCTTTAGGTGGTGTCGGGTAACCATCGAAGAGAGAGATGGATCAAAAGTCAATCTTCCAAAGCAGAATATATTTTATGAACAAGTAATAAGTTAATAATTAATGAAAGCAAGCGTTGCTGAGAAATGCAGGTAGGCAGCCAGCATTCATTTATTGGGCACTCTCCCACCCACATGATGTCAAATGCCTCTCTATGCGTACTTCTGAATCTACTTTCTTCAACCCTACAAAAATGGAAGGCTTATCGATGAACGCATACAGAGGAATCCAAGGCTACTGGAAGAAGAAAAGGGGCTACCAGAGGCTCAACGGGCCCTCCTCCAAGGCCCGTCGGGATCTGGCCCGGTTAGGCCCACCCTCATCCTCTTCGGACGGTGGTGCCCGCCCGAGGCGGCGGCTATGGCGGTGGCGGATCAAGATCACCCCCAAGATCGCACGGGTCGGGTCGCCCAAGAAGTGGCTTGTTAAGCTGCGGGATGCGTACGTTAAGATGATGCTGAGCTTTGCCACGTCAGCTGGTTTCAACGGTGGATATGGGCCCTCCGTGGAGTACGGTGGCTTTGGGAAGCCCGCTCTTAAGGAGTATGATGAGAAGGTGCTGGTTGAGATCTACAAGTCGGTGTTGAGGTCGCAGGGACAGATGGTGTCCCGCGATACACCCAACCTCCCCACCTCCCAGTCTCAGGTTGTTTCTTGATTTATCTTTATCTTACAACTACAATAAAGTGGTTTCACTTAATTTTGGCTAATTAAGCCAACTTAAGAACATTCGTAACTTGTTTAATTTCTCAATATATAAAGGCTTAATTTTACTACATTTTTCTTTCAATAATATAAAATGATTAACGTGTTAGCTAGCTTCTGTTTCTTGTAAAGTTGAACAACCCCGTCCGGTGAGTCAACTCAACTTGGGTATAATATGCAGTGTTGTAGTGTCGGGTGAGTCAACTCAACGGTGGCTTTGCATGTCTCCAACTCAAACATCTTCAACCGCAAGATTATTCATTACACTTGGTTATACATTGGGCATCTGAAGTAAATTTGAGTCATTTTTATGAAGGAGAGTTTTTATGGTGAAGTTCATCTTACTTTTACAATTAAATTACATATTTTGGAAAGGAAATTCGTAATGCCTGTGTTCTGCATTTGATTTTGAACGAATTCAGCTCAACTAATTTCACACTAAAGTGTGAAGGCGAAATTGAAGTTAGTTGATATCGTATTTAGAGTTCGAAAGCGAAATTGGGTTCATTCAATTCCGTTACATATTTTAAAATCTGCGAGTAGGAAATTGATTCGAGAAACGATGTCGTAAGAGGAGGACGAGGGAGTCCATGAATTGGATGACAAAATCTTGCAAGGCCTCAAGAGAGGATTTTGTAGAAGAGGTGGTGGCTACCGTCGATCCTTGTTTCCGCCATAAAGTCGCCGGAAAAGTAGGCTTATCCATTAAGGCGAGTTGTTAATGTTAAATCCGGTAGAAGAGTGGAGATAAAAGGCTTCTTTCTTCTTCCTTTTTCAATAAAAAGTGAACACTTTGTCGTCAAGATTAAAAAAATTCACTGTATACTCAATAAAAAAATTTAGAATTTCATATACCAGGCCTTTTTGAGTTTAAACATTTTGTTTAAGAAAGTGTACCTCAAATTTTTTACCATTTTCATTTAATAGTAGGTAAAAATTATTAACCCTTCTATTTAGAAAGAAAGAATAAATGATGTTTGTTATATATTATATATGTATAATTTTTAATTTTTAATTAGTGAATTTGTTTTCTTTTATTATTTATTTTTTTTATTTTCTTTTTTATTTTCTGGAAATTTCTCATACCGGAATTTCTCTTACCAGAATTTCTCATATCGGAATTTTCATACCAAAAATTTTATACTAGAAATTATCATACCAGAAGTTCATACCAGAAATTTCATACCAAAAATTATCATACGAAAAATATATACCAGAAATTTCATACCAGAAATTTCATACCATAATTTTTTCATACCAGAATTTTTCAAATACCAGAATTTTTCAAATACCAGAATTTTTCAAGAATTTTTCACATACCAGAATTTTACAAATACCAGAAATTTTCAAATACCAGAATTTTTCACATACCAGAAATTATGTTACCAGAAACTAGAATTTTACAAATACCAGAAACAACTTTCAGAATTTTTTAAATACCAAAATTTTGCAAATACCAGAATTTTACAAATAGCAGAAATTTTCAAATACCAGAATTTTACAAATACCATAAATTTTCAAATACCAGAATTTTTCACATACCATTAATCAGTAGAGAAGTCCTGAATCAACAATGAAAATAAAGTCACTTTAAATGGAAAAAATGCAGCACTTAATTGAAGTGTAAAATCCAGTAAATAGACGTAATAATTTATACATTTTATGGATGAACGATAATAATTTATACAGATGAACAATTGTATGATTTAAGATTTTGAATCGAGTTTTTTTGAAAATCATTTACATTTTAAGAAAAGTGCTGACATGATGGTATTTGCAGCATATGTAAGACATAAGATTCCCATTGATACTAGAATTCTATTTGAATTGAATGCTTGGTCTCATCAAACAAGACAATAAAAGAATGCTGATACAGTAAAAAAAATATCAAAGTAATACAGAAACATTGAAGAGAGATCGAAACTAATGAGATATGGATGATCCAAGTGAGATAAAGACGAATGAAGAAGCTAATAAAAGCCTACTTGAAGGTGACTATTCTACCTTACGGGACTTCTTGGGCTGCTTCTTCTGCTTCTCAAGGAACACAAACCGAAATACGGCAGCCGCCGTGATTGCGCCGACGAAGGGGCATAACCAGTAGACGTACAGCTGCTCCCATGTGTTGTGCATGTTGTTCAGGTAAGCCCATCCGAACGCCTGCCCACGTATATAACACAATTATGTTACCAGAAACTAGATTATTCATAGACTTGGATAGCATGCATTCGGGTAGAGTTGGCAACAAACCAAAAAAGTAAAGTAATCAAATCTTCAAAGAAAAGAAGACCATCTTTCCTCCACTACCTGCAGATTGTCCACCAGGTACGTAAGCCACATTGCTGCTATGGTTTGCCCTGCCTGTTATTCATTTCATGCAATAAGCTGTTGGAATTGCAATGCGTATAATAATATTCAAAATTTCAGATATTGAGCATGCATCAAAATATCCATAAACTCAATGTTGTCATAGAATTACGTGAGGTCAGAAGATCAAGCAAGTCCATATATCAGTGATAAAAATGAAACTGAATCTAATCATGACATAGCAGAAGAAAGGCTCCAGAGAAGTGTAGACCAAATTTTGAAGTGAAAGCAGGGATTCTTTGGGTCCATCACATTTGCAACTCAACCATAACAATATAATGAAACTTAGTTTCATCCAAAAGCACTGATGCCAAAGAAAGGTGTCTTCACTACATTTGAGATCTAGAGTTTATCAGCAGGAAACACGTAGATTGCAAACATACCAACTTATCCGCTTTGTGGTTTGTACATATTAAAGGTTAGATGATAGTTGGCCAAGGGTTCTCAAGCTTTCAAACAAAATTGCGCACTTGCCTATGTAAGCTCACAACCAGGAGTTTATCTGTCTACCAGAAACAACTTTCAGAAATTTTCAAATACCATAATTTTACAAATACCAGAAATTTTCAAATACTAGAATTTTTCACATACCATTAATCAGTAGAGAAGTCCTGAATCAACAATGAAAATAAAGTCACTTTAAATGGAAAAAATGCAGCACTTAATTGAAGTGTAAAATCCAGTAAATAAACGTCTTACATCCTCTAATAATGAAGTATCAATTGATTCTCCCCCAATTTGCTGCGATTCGGTTTTCAGTTAACACCATTAATCATCTATACATTTGGGGTATATTTGAAGAGAAGAGAAGAGAAATTTAACTTCTGGTATGAAAAAAAGAAGCTGTTCGGAAAAATTGTTATTTGACAAGTTTAAGAACCTGAGAGCGGTGAGAGTAGCAAACTCCGACGGGATTGCGCCAGTGAGGTTATCGGCGGATAGGGTTAGGCTTTGTAGTTGGTCGAGCATTCCGATCTCAGGCGAGATGGTGCAGAAAAGAGAGACAAGAGAGATGTTGAGCATAACTACCCGAAATGCAGCGTTGCAGGTCAGCCCTATAAAGCGACAATGCACATTATCATCGATGCTACTTGCTTCCAGTCTTCAAGGGCGTTGTTGTCATTGGAAGATCTGAGAGAGGTCTTGAGATTCAGGAGTACTTTCAGATCAGTCACGGCATTGCAACTCGAAAGAGAAATGAAAGAGATGGGGAGAAGTTCTTTGTTCTCAAGGGATGGAAAACTGAGGGTAGAGGCGGGGATTAAGTTTGCACGGTAAAAAAAGGATTTGGGGCATATTTACTTATTGAAAAAATAAAAAGGCCTAGTTAGTATATTATATTCTCAAAAAAGCCTATTAACCAAATTAGCCCATAAAAAAAAGTGTACTATTAGCTAAATAACTTTAAATTCTTATAAATAAATAAATGACCTAATTTGATTCCGCATCGAGGAATTGGAAAATTTTATAAAAAAAATCTAGATACATCTAACACCCTATAATAGTTAGTCAATAATCTCTTGGCCAATCCTACCATTTCCGGATCAATTAACCCTGCCGTTAACAAGGGAAGGCAAAGACGAGAATTCATTTCCGGATCGGTTAACCCTGCCGATAACGAAAGAAGACAAACACCATTGCAATAGGCAGAAAGAACATTGCAAAAGAGATCGGATCCGGACAAGGACTTGCCTAACCCTAACCAATGAGGTGTGGGTTTTGATGACGGGCCTCTCACATCCATGGCCCAATCCAATGTCTACATTCAAACTTTGCACTTCAAACATAGCTAACAAACAGGTCGGATCCGGACAAGGACTTGCCTAACATAAATAGAAACTCAGCTAAAAAGAAGAAGCAGAGATTTGATGGTCATCGGTTAAGGCCATGTATCACCATCAACTAAATGACATATCACCATCAACTTGCCTAACACAAATATATATTCATGTAAGAGCATCTATTGCATATGAAAATATCACCATCAATTAAATGGACGTATCACTCTTAGTTAAGGGCATCCATATAACACATGAAAATAGCATAAAAACCCACACATTATTTTTATTTTGCGCATATTCTACGATCAAAGCCCTCTATCATTCTATATTTTTTGTAGGAAAAACGCCTGTAAAAGCTCTTTGTTACAAATAGTTTGACTAAGTACTTTGTAAGTAGAGTTCTAACGAGTTCCAACTATTTTGAAAATATAATTGGATGAACATTATTAGCTAAGCATAAAGTTCTTAATTTTTTTTCTCGATACGGCGTACTGCCAAATATGATTAATAACGTCAGTTATGGGGGTTAGCATAATCACTAAAATGTTAAGTCCATCTTACACACATAAGTTTGAAATATGATATGCACATCTTTGATGAATAAAAGGAGTTCAAAAATATTTTCTCGCCTACTCGACCAAATGGTTTACGGCAGTGGTGTTAACGGATGAATTATCAAAAGAATATGAAAAAACTCGACAGTGTAAATTAGATTCCTGTAAAACCGTTTTTATCATGTTTGTAATGTTTGGTGCATCATGTCTTCGATTGAAATGGTGCGATGCAATAATATATTTATGCAAAAACATATCGTTATCAATAAAATGTAAAGTAATGCCCATATAAAAATGTTTTTTGCGATTGTGTACTCCAAATTTCACTACAAATTGATACTTGATGCAAAACCCAAAACCAAAAGATTTTTTTTTTCTTTTGTAGGTAAGATTTGGAAACTAATTTGGAAACGGTTTTACGAGAAGTTGGTTCAACAGAAGGTAGAAAATATCTAGTGTTATATATAAATGTAGGAGATTGAGGGAAGAAGATGCAAACCCGTAGGACAATTGTGATTGTCCCCATGATATCCCTAGCTTTTCGGGATGAATTTTTTGCATGTGCGTTTGCAAAGTCTCGTAGCCGACCTTCACCTTCCACTTGTAGACATTTGAATAATAGTTGCATGAAACTTGACAATAATCGTTCACCGGCGTCCCCTTCTTGTAATGCTTTGTAAAAATGTCGGATGTAACCATTTTCGGTTCGGGTTGTTGTGGTTATGACATTTCAATATTTTCGGGATTGTTGGGATTTTTAAGTTTCACTTTCTTGGGTGCTAGGGAAGAATTGGATGGAATGTTGTCACACGGGTTTGTCATTACGAGAGTCGAAAGATAGATTCGAGAAAGACGAGAAATAAAACTTGTAAATGACAATTATGAGAATATGAGATTGAGAGTTGAGAATCTGAGAATTGAGTAATGCTTTGTAAAAATGTCGGATGTAACCATTTTCGGTTCGGGTTGTTGTGGTTATGACATTTCAATATTTTCGGGATTGTTGGGATTTTTGAATTTCACTTTCTTGGGTGCTAGGGAAGAATTGAGATGGAATGTTGTCACACGGGTTTGTCATTACGAGAGTCGAAAGATAGATTCGAGAAAGACGAGAAATAAAACTTGTAAATGACAATTATGAGAATATGAGATTGAGAGTTGAGAATCTGAGAATTGAGTAGTAGAGAGAGTAGATAATGTAGACAAATGGTATGGGATAAAATGGAAGAAGAGTCGGGTATTTATAGATTTATATGAAGAGTTGTTTTGTTTACAAAAACATGCATATAACTTTTTTTATAAAAAAAAACTATACAATGGCTAGTAGCCGTTGCAACAATGATCCCGAGACAAACGGCACTTTAAAAGAGCCGTTGGTTGGCTGGCAAACGGACCAAACCGGCCCTTTTAAATAAAAGAAAAAGCAAATTGCCGGTTTAACCTTCGATTTAGGTTTATTTTCCTAAACTAAAACCTAAACCTATAAACTGTCGGAAACCTAAACCGTCAAATCTGAATTGTTGGTTTACCCAAACCGCCGATTTGGGCCGGTTTGACTGTTTAGGTATAACCGGACCCAACACTAGATGAAATTGTGAGTTCGAAATACCGTAATGAAAATGAAAATGATGCGCATATATAAAAAATGAATTCGATAAAACTAAAAGATAAACTCAATACAACTAAAATTGAACTAGTCAAAAATGATTTTCAAACTACTTTACATAGCAAAACAGAGAAAAATAAGATAACACTATTTTATATTTGATGTTACTTCAGTTTTAACAATATGATACTTGTAAATATTGAGCATAGTTGGTATAAAAGAATGAACATTATTTGTATAAAAAAAACTTAATGTAGCTACAAAATGAACTACTCTAAGCCCTAAATCCAATTCTAAAACTTAGAAAAGGTGTTTTCAACAACAATTTGATATACAAGAAAATGAGCATATTTTTGTATGAAAAATGAATACAAGGTGTATGAAAAATAAACTCAATACAACAAAAAATATGTTAATTATAATTAACTTTATAAATTATCTACAAATCTAGTCACGTTAGATCCTAGATATTCAACATTAAGTTTCACATTTTCACCTTTGATATTACACATTCACAAAAATGAACCGCAAGTTGACGAGAACTGAACTTTTATGTCCAGAAAAAGGCTGAATTTGCAATGTAGGCCTTTTACAATGTAGAGTTTGGATTTTGGGACTCTCGTAATTTCATTTAAAAAATGGGCTCCTATTGTAGAAAAAATCAGAAAAGTAAGGGACATAGGTATCTAGACTGATTTGATGGGTGACATGTAGAAAAAATCAGAAAATAGACCAATCAATTCAGCCAACCCATCTTCTTCCCTCCATTGTCCCTTCTTCTTCCCTCCTTTCAAACGTAAATGGACTGCTTGTTGAGCTTCTATTTCTGGGTAAGCAGTGTTTGTTCCTATTTCTGGGTAATCTCAAACTTCCTGGGTAATGTATTTGTGGGTAATCTGAAACTTCTCATATTTTGTTTTTGTGAATCTAAAACACTGAAACTTCCTGTTCTATTTGTGGATAAGCAGTGCTTGTTTACTTGTCATCTTCCTGGGTAATGTATTTCGGGGTAAGCTGAAAGCCTGAAACTTCTCATCCTCCTGGGTAATGTATTTCGGGGTAATCTAAACCAGTCAAACTTCCTGGGTAATGTCAAACTTCTTGGGTAATCTCAAAATTCCTGGGTTATGTATTTCGAGATAATCTGAAACTTCTCATTTTCTTGGGTAATGTCAAACTTCTTGGGTATCCATATACTACAACACTAATATACACATATCTATATAATCTAAATAACTAAACTTGGGTAAACATACAATTGGGTAAGCATACAATTGGGTAAGCACATATCCATATACTCCAACACTAATATACACATATCCATATCCATATAATCTAAATAATTGAAATTGGGTAAGCACGTATCATATACTCCAACATATATTCATATAATCTAAATAAGTGAACTACGTATGCATACAATTGGGTAACCCTAGTATCAGGGGAAACCCTAGCTTCATCCGCCATCGAAGTCTCGCCGGCCATCCTACGCTCCTCTGCTTCAATAACAGCTTGCGTAAACCCTAGACTGTAAGAGGGCGCTGTAATCTGAGCAGAAAAGGAAGGGAGATCCGCCATTAAAACAACGTTCCCAAGCGGTTTTAGGGAGAAAGAAGAGGGCAAAGAAAGGAGAAGTGGGCGCGGTTTGGGTAAGGTTGAAGAATAGGGCGCAAATGAAGAGGAAGTGGGCGCCGCCTTTAGCGGACGAAGAAGGAGTGTGCCGGCTTCACTGGAGGAAGAGGGTAAAGAAAGGAGAAGTGGACGCCGGCTTTGTGGTACCAGTGACGTTGCCCCTCCTCGTGTCAACCTTGATGGCGAAACCCTAGATCTCTCGCTTGCCCTTCTCCCGCTCGAAGGAAACCCTAGATCTCTCGCTCACCCTTCGGTGTCGGCTTGGTGGCCAAATGTCCTAACGGCGAAACAGTGCTCCCTGTCGTTGAAACTCCGGCGGATCTCCGTTTCATCCTCTATTTCTTCTTCTTATTCTTCTCTTTCATTCCTTTCTAGATCTGTTTTCTCTCTCTTTACAAAGAGAATGAATGTTTTCTCTTTCTTCTCTGCAAATAATACCAAAGTCATTTAATATTCAATTTTTTTGACAGCCCATCCATCCATCTTTTTTTGGGAGGCCCACAAATACAGTTATTAATTTTTTTACAGATCTAAATTATACTAGAACCGACTTTACAAAAGTAAAATTTTAAGAGCCCTATTTCCCTCATTTAGTCCCAGAAAAATGAACAACAATAATTTAGCCATCTTATATCTATTAAAGCAGCCCTTCTATTGCCACGTGTCAAGCCATGGTTCACCCAGCCCCCAAATTTTTTTTAAAAAAGTGGTTTTTAAATCCCATAATTATTTAGGCGTAATTTAAAAAATGGTTTTTAAATTACAAATATAAATTTGTAAATCCCTGTAAATCTGGGATTCAGAAGATAATTCCTCCCAGAAAATGCCAAACATTTCAATTTATATTATAAACGTCAGAATCTGTAATTCACTAACCTCCAAGATATCGTATCTGCAAAAGTTTAAATATAATTAGTAATCAAAATTTATTATTACGTACTCTCAAACGTATTGACCAATCAACAATCATATGACACCGTGATATGTTAAATTTATTTGAGTTCAGTAAAAAAGATAAGGATTTGTTCAAATCCTATATAAGCACCGGATTTCTTCAGTCCATCCACCCAAAATGCTTGATCCTGCAAAATAGTATCCAACAAATACTCTAATCTCAATGTTCAAGATATATTTGGACTTTATCTTACTATACGTTTTGGTTTCATTTTCACTTCATTCTGATTTTTCAGGCCGAAGTGGTTGCTGCTGTCATGCTTGAAATCCTACTTCATACTTCATGTGACCAGCAAGTAGAGATTTGCTCCTTCATTTGAAGACTTCTTTTTCAGCAACAACTGTTCAAATGGAGAGTGAATTATCATATTCACTTGGAAATTACTGCTTATAATAAGTAATAAATGGCATCTGTAAGTTAATTACTGTATCTTACATATTTCTACATTTAATAGTTTCCATTTGTCTTACTCCAATGACAAACTTTGGGTTCCATTTTACATGTGGATCTGTGTTTTCAGGCTGAAGTTATTGTTGCAATATAGCTTGACGTTCTCCATTCAGGAGAATTAAGATATGCATTAATGAGTTCCTTATGACACAAGTATCAAATACAGTAGAAGAGTTCCTTATTATGTAGAAATTGCTTTTTCAGATTTGCTTCATTCATTAATGCATATCTTAGTTCTCCTGCATATTAGGTAAAGACTATGATTAGTTATTTGTTATCTTTATAGTCAATGAGATATATAAGTTATGCAATATATATAATATAGGAAGAAAATAAAATAAAATACTTATCTCATATCACCATTTAGCCATAGTGAGTTCTTTGACGGCTGTGAGTGTTACCTGCAGAATTACCAACAACAACCGGGTCATAAAAATTTTCTAAGATATAGGTAAAGCATAAATGAGAAAGTAAATAGAAACTTCAATATCTATTCCGAGAACTAATCTAATCCATCATAATTGATTTCTTGACCATTATAAATTTACTAATTCATATACATATAGACAGTAGTTGACTCCTTATACTGCTAACTAATGTAGCCTTAGCTGAATTGTTTATTGCAAATTCTATAAATAAATTTGATATCAGCATGAACTTCTACAACATATAATCATTTGCTGACAAATTTAAAACCTAATTATATGTCAGCTAATACTCAAAGTTGAATTGTAACCATATTCAACACAACGAACATAAACCAATTCGAGTATTAAAACAATCGAGAACAACCTATATCGACCCTTTTTCAATTTGAACTAATTCATATCGGAAATGAAAAACCTAAATCAGATTGAATGGAAAGGGGAGATTAGACACCTTATTTATAGGATGAATCTGGAACCTTCATTTATATCCATACTCCATTCAATCTCTATTCTGAGAACATTTTGAATTCGATTGATGGCTGCAAATTGAAGGCTCATTAGATTCGAGAAGTATAGTCGATAGCAGTGGGTAAATAAGAATCTGAAAAATTGGACTAGAATCACCTGAATAGAGATTGATATCTGCGTATCAAACTTGATAGGTTTAGTGGTGTCGTTTGTTCATCGATTTGAATTTCGAGTTTTGGGGATAACGATAGCTGTTCTTCAGCGAGGGGTAAAAGGGTGTATTCGTTTTTGGATCTGAAAAAACGAAAGAGTGTTTCATGGTAATGACCTAATTCCTTTAATTAATTTTATATTTTAAAAATATTTTTATTGTTCTAATAACTTTTAAGGTTTTTACGGATTTGGGCTATACATGTTTGGACTTCAGGTTTATTTTTCCTATCATTTGGGACAACTTAGAGTATTATTTTGTATGATAATATTTGATTTTTTGTATCATATATGTTATAACTTATTATTTGATTGTATACAACATATTTATTAATATTAATGTAATATATCAATTGAATATATTGTATTTTCTGTTCAATTATTTAGGATATTTAAATTGTTTAATTTGTTGATATATTTCAAATCCGGATAGCATAAAAATATTTTTTTTAATTAAATATATTATAAATATAGATATTAGATTTTCAATAAAATAAAATAGATTATATAACAAAATAAGTTTTAAAAAACACCCGTGCAGTGCACGGGTAATACACTAGTATCTATTAAAGCAGAAGTCTCTATTGCCACGTGTCAACGCCATGCTTCTCGAAGCCTAAAAAATTATTATAAAAAGTGATTTCTAAATGTTAATATAAATTAGAATTTAATTTTTAAATTTTTTAAAAATATTTAAATAAATAGTTTTATAAAAATAGTTTTTAAACTTCTAAGGATTTTTTTTAACCAACGAGCATATCTTAACAAATCAGTTTAAATATATAATTAATTAGAAGAGATAAATATTTAAAAGAGAATTAAAAGTCATAATAATAATTATAATTTCATTCTCTGGATTTTTATTTTACAAAAATATAATATAAATTTCTAAGTATTAAGTATTTATTAAAACTCAACCCGCACAAAGTGCGGGTAATACACTAGTTGTACAGTAAGTGTAGCGTGGAAACGTGTCTTCTAAAGTATCTTTTAATCTTCACTGTTAATAATCTATTATGATCGTGCGGCTCACAATCCTCTATAAGTTTGTAATCTGTATTCTTAGACTTTTAATGAAATTTGGATGAGATCTGTTTTATAGCTCCTGTCGACTTACCATATTTTAATTCTTTGACTTAATTTTCATCTTGTTTGGCATATTATACTATACTATAAATATTTAAGAAAAACATTTATCGTGCAATCAACTACAGCTGGATCAATCCAAGTTTATTACACCTTCAAATAATAAATAAATGAAAAGTACACTAAAATCGATTTGATCTAGTCTTGTACTCTTTATTACTATCGTGCATCCATTAGCGATATTTCACCCCAATTATAATCTTAAAAATAAAATGCAAATTCTGAATAGCTCTATTACTATCATAAATTAAGCAACTTAAAAAACCAATATATTACGATAAACAATTAGGGCCCATTTGATTTTAACTCTGAAATCAAAAACGGAATGAAAACAATCTAGTCCAAACGTATGCTCTTATTTATGAAAGTTTTTGGAATCATTCTTTGTGATTTGATATAATTGGAGTAGAGTTTGATTACTTTTGATACCCTGTAGGGAAACAAAATGTGGGAAAACAAGTGTATTTTGCATTAATGTACAAGAAATTATTCCATAAAATTTCATGAATAAAGATATACATATGGATTAAATTCGTTTTCATTCCGTTTTCGTTTTCGGAGGTGGAACCAAACGTGCCTCAGTGTATTCGACTGATATATAAATATAGATTTGGCTGAAAGTATTGAAAGATATGTGCAATATATATGAATATATTGCTTTAAATAATAAGCATATTATCTATGTATTTTAGGTTAGTTTATATAAATATAGATTTGCATATATCATTGATAGATTTAAAGCAATATATTCATATATATTGCACATATCTTTCAATAGAAAGTGGAGGGGTTGAAGTTAATTGTTGACTTATATATCGATATTAATCTTTAAATATTCAAAATCGAATAAATTTGAATTTGTAAGCATATTCTCTTTAAATATACACAGTCCAATATACATCTTGAAAATTATCCTACATATTATATATAATTAATCGTGCAACCCAAATCTTGGTTGGCCCGTATAGCTATATATCAATATTCATGTCATTCAAACTTGATCGGCAAACAAAACTCTACAACGATGGCAGCCAGCCGACAGTTGATTCTCGTCGCACTTGCGGTTCTCTCCCTTTCTGCTGTTATTTGTGCCCAAAGAATCAACGTTCAGGGAAGCATCTTGTGTGCAGATGGGAAAAATAGTCCGGCCATTAAAGGTGCGACGGCGAAGGTGGAGTGCATGACGTTGACCGTGCCGATGAAGGAGTTCAAGGTGGTGAGCCAGCCAACAGATCGTTACGGAGGCTACTCCATAAACTTCCCGGCAACGGTGAACGGCAACAAGCTGGGACGCTGCTTAGTGTCGTTAAATTCGTCGCCTTTGCCTAAGTGTAACGTCGCCACCAACGTCAATAACGGAGTTGACGGTGTTCCTCTGAACAACAAGTTCCGTCAGACCCGGGGAGGCGACAGGCTTTACAACATTAAGTCGTTCTTCTACAACAACAAGTAGATCGATCTCATTGATAATGAATTTATGTAGGAAGGGGTTTTTGAGGGCATGATTCATATTGATTCCTTTCTAATAATCTTATTGTAAGATATCCGGCTTTGTGTTCTTCATTTCTTTTCATGGGATGCTATATGGTGTATTTGATTCTTCAATTTAAAGTCATTTATTTGGTACGTAGTTCAACTAATGCAGTCTAATTATGTTGGACTTTGTGATTTTGTTATCATGTATATGCGTATATAAAGGAGTAAAGAGATCAACACGAGAATTGTTCACGCAGTTCGGGCATAAATCCTACGTCCGCGGAACTTCAAGAGGGGAGATCTGATCCCAGATTTCACTAAAAGCATTCGAGATGATTATAACAATCGTGGTTATAGAGTTTGCACGCAAGAACAATTTGGTAAACAACCTAAACCTAGACTGAAAACAAGAACAAGATAAAGCAAGAAGAACAAGATATCAAAATATCCCCTGAGTGGCTAAACAAAGTTTCGATCAAAGCTTTGTTATTTTCTCTTGAAGATCTTCGTCTGGAGAGACCAGAATCGATGATGAATGTCTCGAATCCTTGGCAATCACCTCTCTCTCTCTCTCTCTCTCTCTCTCTCTCTCTCTCTCTCTCTCTCTCCCCCCCTGTGTGTGATAATCCTCTTTTCTTCCCAGACTAGCCGCAACTGCGCCTGAACCTTGCCGTTGGTGTGGGCCGCTGCAGGCGCGGTGCTGTCAAGCCGCAACCGCGGCTAAGGTGGCCTCAACCGTCTTCTTTGACCTCTTAACCTCTATAAGTTTCCTCATCTCCTTATGATGAAGGGTTTCTTGCTATCTCCAGGCTTCTTCCTCTCCTCCTCGCGATCTTCTTCTCCTTTCTTCTCCTCGCTTGGTTTCCTTTGATTTCATCTTGGATCTTCTTTAAGTTTGAAGTGGTTTTGATGCTGTTGAAGTTGTGGATGATTCCTGAGGTTATTGTGATCTACTCAAGGGCTCAAAGCCTTGGAGTTTAGCTCTGGTTCAGTCTAAGAAGAGAGTAAGTCCCTCTTCTTCCCTTTTCTTCATTTTCTTCCTCTTCCTTGTGTTTGCCATCAAGGATGTGGATCATGGTTGTTTTGAATGTGTATGTGTATGTTGTGGGAAGGCTGAAGTGCCTGAGTGTGACTCCCTGTGGTGGAGACGAGAGTGGGGCTAGAGAAGGATCGAACAACTCTTGAGAGTTGTCCTCTATCGAGCGTGCAGCCCCCGCAGATCATCGTCGCCGCCCCGCGGCTTGTGTGTGTGACCTCCCCTGCGGCTGTGAGTCGCCGCCCCTACGCCTTCCTCAGAACTTACCAAGTGTTGGTAAGTTCTCTTCTTTCCTTGGCTTTACGCTTTGGGTTAGGATCATGCTAGAGTTTATATATGAGAGTTTGATGATGATATCATGTCATGGAGATATGCCCTGATGTGGCCTTAAGGTTTAACATGTTATTCGAGGTTTATACGATGTTTATGATCATCATGTATCCCTTGGGTCTAGGTGTGATCTCTTTGATTGATAGGAGGCTTGATACTTCTTTATGCCTTGTTATTAGGCAGTGCATTCCTACGGGTTGGAGTTTGATCGTGGTTGAGTTATCTTGAGATTGAGGTAAGTCCTTGGGACTTACTTAACTGCATTCCTATATTGGATGTATGCATGAGTAGTGATTGAAATATGCTTATTAGCATGCGATATTGATTATTACCGACCTATGATTAGCCCCCATGTAGTGGCAGTGATAACCTTTCCCTTTCATCCTGAGGGAGTCTGGGAGGTTCTTTGTAGGTCATGCTATACTTGGTATACAAACCGGATACGTCACATCCCCATTCCATATGGCCTACAGTGACGTGTGCCGGATGCCACTCCAAGATGGCTATTGTACCCAGAGGCAAGAAATGATATACTTCTCGTGTATATATATATATATATATATATATATATATATGATGTGAGTGTATAACGTTATAAAAATAATTAAACGGGTAAATGATGTGATAACATGCTTGGTGTTATCGTTTTTTTTTATGTGTGTATGTGCTTATGCATTATCTAATATATGACTTGTTAGCTAACGGTTTCATACCGTGTTGTAGATCCTTTGCAGTTTAGGAGGACTGCAGAGTAATCTGGAGGAGTGATCAACCGAGGACTTCCGCACATTAGGTGTTGTGGGCTTTTGGGATGGTTATGTATATATTGTGTATGTTTTGTACTCGGCTGTGGGGTTTTGTATATGATATGATACTTGACGTTTTATGTTTTATAAAGGATATTTTATATTTATTTGTTCCTTGTTGTAAGATCCAGTGAACTTGTTGTCAGACTAGGATTAGAACCCATTGCGAGACCCTAACCCAGTAACGCCCCGAGTCCTGGGGATTTGGGGGTGTTACTCTCTCTCTCTCTCTCTCTCTCTCCCCCTCCCCCTCCCCCTCCCCCTCCCTCACTCTCTCCTTGAGGAATCCTAGCTAGCGCCCTTCAAGGGACAACTCTTCCATTAGGTTTTTTCAGGCCTCTCCTCTTCAATATATACATATATGATAGCTTCAAACGCATCGTTTTACTAAGTGAACCTATTTTTTTGAGACTCGGAGTCTGCTCAGGTGAATTGAATCCGGTTTGCCTCCAATTGGATCAACCACGTACATTACAACATATGTTATATAAACCGTTAGCTAACAATTTATATATAAGATAATGCAGAAGGCAGTCATATGCTTTCTAATTCGGGACTAGGTTGTATGACCCACTCATATGCTTCATGATTATTAAATTCTACAAGGTCTCAAGGCTTTCTAATTCGGGACTAGGTTGTATGACCAATCATATGCTTCGGAAAGGTAATATGATGATCAATGCGTTGACCATTTTTTCTTTTTCTTTTGATCTTGATTTACATTTGTTTGTTGACCCTCAAGTATGTGGGCACGTGGAGGTTACTCTATGAGGATACTCGAGGAGTTTGTGTCCATCGTATAACTCCTTTGTATTTTTTTCCTTCTTTTAGTTATGTTAGTGTTTTAGCGTCAAAGTTCTTGCTCATTTTCATAAAAAAACATACATAAGATTTCTAGATCATATAACATTTCGAGATAACCTTAAAAGCCAAAAAATAAGCCTTTTTTTTTTTTTATTATGTATATACGATATCTTTGCTTGCAAACAAAAAAACTAAAAAAACGTACCGTAATACCAAAATAACCCACTGAATTTGATCCGATAAGGCGAAGATTAGACTGTATATGATTAACTGAATTCTTAACTTGGTCTGACTCTTATTTTTCAGACCTGCTATCTTCGGCTCAAAATCAAGGAATCAACATTGTTCTACGTAAAATGGACGCGGTTAGACCAAAAACGACTCACCCCTAGTATATATCCATACATTGATTCAAAAATTGAACTTGTCAACTTCTAATTTTTGTAACTCAGTTCATAATGCATACTCTCTTGTTACTTTCTATTTGTTATTATCCCAACGATTATCGTGCAATCAACTACAATTAGATCAAATTAATAACAAATAAAATTTTAAAGTACAATAAAAGCGGTTTTATGCAGCTTGATCTAGTCTCCTACTCTTAATTACTATCGTGCACCCATTAATAATTCTAAAAAAATACATAAATTTGTGAGCATATCCTCTTGAATCAGCACTATCCAACATAGATCCTCAAATTTTCATTCATATCTATATATAATCGTGCAGCCCAAATCTAGTATGTATATAAGTAGTATTTGTTTTTAGAAAATTGGTTGACCTAGTGTTATACGTGGCTACGTACTAATATAAAAGGCCATTAGAGATCACATATTCATATCATCCAAACTTGCATATACAATACAAATACGATCCAACTCAATTTGTCCGACTAACATTTCCGCAGCCATGGCAGCCACCAAAGCCTTGATCCTCATCGCACTTGCGGTCCTCTCCCTTTCTGCTGTCGTTTCAGCTCGAGGCCACAGACGCATCCCTACGATCAACGTGCAGGGAACCATCTTCTGCTTGGATGGCAAAAACACTACAGCTATTAAAGGTATATATATACACATTAACTTACCAAAGCGTTTCTCAATAAAATTATTACGACGATGTTGAGATGTGTGGATACGATATTATGTGAACCTAATATACAAGTGTTAGGGTTCTTCCTCCTATTGTCCAATTGATTTTAGAATGGAACCACAGACGAAATAGAATTATTATGTACTGAATATGAACGCAGGTGCGACAGCGAAGGTGGATTGCAAGACGTTGAGCTCGCCCGTGAAGCCGTTCAAGGCTGCGAGCCTACCATCAGACCGTCGCGGATTCTACCTGATACAGTTCCCGCAAAAAGTGAACGGCACCAAGTTGGGACACTGCGTAGTGTCGTTGAACTCGTCGCCTTTGCCTAAATGCAACGTCACTACCAACATCAACGGCGGTGTTAAGGGTGCTCCTCTCAACACCAAGTTCCGACAGTTCCCGGGAGGCAACCGCCTTTACACCATCAAGCGCCTCTTCTACACCAAGAAGTAGAAGAAGACGAACCATCACTATCTATATGTTGTGGATTATGTATGATCATTTGTGATTTTCATTCACTTTGTGTTCTTGCTCCCTTTTCATATATGGGACGCTATATGTTGTATTTGATTATTGAATTTTAATTAATTCTTTGTCGACCTAATTAATGGTTTAATGAATGCATGTCTGTGTCTAATCAACAACCATTATGTATGTTCTTCTTCAGATGAGTTTTTCATACTACTCATTTTGTCGATTGATTTAAGAACGACCCTCAACTCGAATTCGAACGTACAAAATATCTCATGTTATATCTGAGTTTTTGAAAATTTTCAAATATGCAGAATCAAGTTCTATATATCCTAAATGCTTACAAACCATATTTCTAGATAGAAAGATGTATATTTTGCGGAGAAAATAATAAAATTTTTTTTATAGGATGACGCTTTGCTAGAATTTCTAGATAGAAAGAGGTGTTAAGTGTACTTACACAATTGATAGTCGCATTCTCGGGCTGTTTTGAGTAATTTTGATTGGTTATCGGGTTAAGTCGGGTCAGTCCCATTGTCATTGATATTATGAAAGAAAATAAATCGATTTTTATCTCGAATGAAAACCGAATAAAAAACCTTTTTTTCTAGGAGGCGTCAGACATAATACTCCTAGGAATTTTGTAGTAAAAAACCAATCCGCTAAATTCTATTTTAGAGCTATAAGATAGAATTGTCCAAAATGGACTAGCTAAAATAGGAAAAGTCTAAGTGGACGGGCTAAAAGACAGCTCAAACTAAAAGAGAGAAAATGATGACAAATTAAATAATCGTCAAAGAGCACGCAAGTGGGGCCTAGTCAATTGTCCATCTCAGGATATTTTTGTAAAATGTTTGCTCTCGACTAACGTTCACGTGCGAGACACGTGTCAGGTGAATAGTGACCATTCGATTGGCCGAGGGAACAATGATCAATCGGTCGACACAAATCTCGAGAAATTTTTCGTCTTCACTCCAGATTCAATCAATTCCATATTGACCTTGACTTCCTTGACCGTAGGGAAACCCATAATGTGTTTAAGGTCATTCTATCGTAAATAGCTCCATTTTAGTTTCGCAAACGCTTACAATGCCTGCAATGTCATCAACTAATCGGTAGATCTCCAAAACACAAAAGAGAAAGAAATATTCGGATAGGTCATCTTATTATGCCCCAAAAAGTTGAAGGATGGATAATAAAGACCGTGAAAAAAGATGCTATCATTGATCCAACAACAAGAAAATAAAACATTTACATAGGTGATTAATAAATACATCCCAAAATCTGAATCACCACAACAATGTATAATAAAATTTGTATTTGTATTTGTATCAAAATTATATAATCATGCTATGAAAGAGTCATTCCTATGGAGCTCTAGCATCTTGCAGGAAATTAAGGTATAACTTTATATGCAACTCTCATATCTTGTAAAAATCACACCTTGAAGAACAAATAGAATCAGGAATCTTTCCCGCACAACTCTTGTATCTTACTGGGATAATCATCGTGCTCTAGGGACATCATTTCCTTTTGAGTAGGATTGTAGAGGAAGGGTTGTAAGATCAATCTTAGTTGTGTTCTAGGGATCTAGTTTCCCTTTGGTGCTCTAAGTTGTTTTATAGGGCTCAACCTTGATCTATCCATCTACCGATCCATCACAATCATGAAATTTCCCAATTATTTTACCAATGCCGCAACCCATACTATCACCGAATTTTATCCAAGAATCGGTGTTGAGTTTTCCATTGTTGGTGTCAAAAGATCTAGACTTATTAATGGTTTATCCCCGTATCATGTGCATCTCCCCTTGTGACCTCACTCTGATCCCTTCAAATGCCCACCTATCTCTTCAATTTAGTTTTGTCTACCACAATCCAAAATCGTTTGCCTACTCAATTCCTTTAATATATGAATCCATCATCCTCATCTCCGGTTATTCGGATGCCTCTACTACCCAAATCACATTGCCCAAGTATTTCATAAACTAGAGCAACGGTTGACATTTTTTAGGGTATCCAACAACTCAAAAGGGAAAAAAGTGTCTATGTTGAACTACTTCATCCTCTCCTTCTCCATCATCTTTGATCCTACAACCCTCCATCGGCACCTTCCTCCGCATTCTTGGTGATCTCTTCTAAACCATCTTTACCACTACCTACAACTGAATCACCACCTTACCTCCCACACTCTCATCCTCTTACCCGAGTCCAATATAGTAAATTCAATCCCAGTGGTGACACCCCTTCCTACCTCTTACAAATATCCCCTTTAGACCAATAATGGAATATATCCATGAATGACGAGTAGCTAGACCTCGTGAGAAATAGTATGTGGGAGTTGGTCCACGCCATATAAGACCTAACATTGTTAGTTTATTTTTCGACATAAGTCATGACTGATGGTACTTTTGAACACTACAAGGCCAAACTTATGGGAAATGGTTTCTTCTAGATAGAAGATTTGAATTGACCGCGAGGAACCTTCAACCTACTTGTCAAATCAGCTACCACCAGTACATTCTTGACTCTAGTAGTATCCCATTATTGTTGTATCCAAATGCCAATGATGCTTTTCTCCCTGGAAATCTATAAGAAATTATCTATATATTTGTGCGACCAGGTTTTATGGATATGTCTCTTGCATATGTCATCTATGGCCTTAAACAAGCATCCAAGGTCCGATTTCAAGATTTGTAGCCTTTATCACAACCATTGGGTTCATCGGCAACAAGAGTAACCGTTCTCTTTTTATCTAAAGAGATGGAAATGACACACCATACCTACTCCTCTGCGTTGATCATATTGTTTTGATATCATCCTTTCAAGCTCTTAGATTGATCTAATATTATCACCTTGTTATATTAGGAGTTTACCCTGCCTGATTTATAAAGTATCCTTATATTATATGACATTACATGCCTTAGCATTAATCATGTGGTTAACAAGATTTTCCTATTCATGCATGACCACATGGAGACTTGTACTTAAGCGGATAATCCTCTGCTAGTCTAACTTCATGGCACAACTAGCCTTGGGATTATGATCTCTTACCATCCTCTAATGTTATTTTGGTTTTTTATATAGATGTTGACCGGGGAACTTGTCCTAACACTCGCCAATCCACCACCACCTGCTGTCTGTTTGTTAATGAGACACTTGATGTCATTTATTCATGCATCATATTAGTTGTTAGATGATTGCATTGCACATTTGATTTGATATATTTTGCATTCATATGGCGTACAAATCATTACTTCGATTTATTTCATGTTTCAGACATTTTTGGTCATTTATGATGCATTTCTTCCTGAATACGAGGATTCAATTTTCCCTGAGGTCAATAACTACATTTGAGCATCATACATGACTGGTGATCAAGGAATCAAGTAGCACATCATAGCGTTGGACACCAATATGAGGTCCGGGACATGGAGATTCGAGCTTACATTGAATATGGAGTGACACAACCTCAAGACGGTCTCAAACCGGTCTAGTCACGGACAAGTTGCCCATGCCATGTCCGTTTCTATCGGTTTCTTCCCGTGCCACCTTGTTTCCCTTGGATACACAAACAAACATCCTGACCACAGGCAAGTTGCCCGTGCCATGCCCGTCTCGTGCTTGTTTTATACTTGTTTCACTTGCGCGATTATTTATGAAGATAAAGTTCCGGATTATATTATTTCATTGAGATTTTTCCATATCTTTTGAGGACGTGTTTATGTACCTTATATATTTCTATTTAAAGATGTTAGAAGGGTTTCTATTTTTTAAGTTTGAAATCCTAGGTAGACGACAATTTATCCTTTCTATTCGGATTCTCAAAGAACACTTTTGCTCGACAAATCCTTGAGGCTTGCTTTGGGATTGTTGATTATGTTTTTGGTTTTCTATTCAATTTATGACTTTGTTTCTTTCTTCATGTGTGGATATTTTTCTGACAATCTAAGGATTGATTGAATCCTATACTACATTGATTTATAATTATATTATATGAATTGTTGAACGGAAATCAACTGACTTTGTTTTTCCTAGTGGCCTTATTCATATCCCTTTGGCATATGTTGAGAAACAATGTTTCCCTTGAGAATTAAAATAAATCATTTTTATGTGAGAGAGTGTTGGTTCTATTGGACCTTTTAGGGTTTAACTTGGTTTGGGCAGTAACATTTACCAATACCTTGAGGATTCCTTATTGTTACAGCTTAACTAGTTTTTGTTACCTTTATGTTTTTTTTTTCCTATCAGAGCATGGTCTTTTGGGTCTTCTACTTGTTTGTTATATACTTAATGGGCTTGACTTTTACGCATTACAACAATGAGAGCGTCTTCGGGTTGGGTTGATCACAGTCTATATACACAAAGATGTGGTAAATGATATATTTGATAGTTACCTACAAAACCGTTGATTGATGTTCATTATGTTCATATATTTGGTTATATCTTGATTTATTAAAGTGGTGGTACCTATTCCTTATATCATTTCTCTCTTCTCTCTTTATCATTATTTGCTTGTTGCTTTGTCCTCTTGACAACGCCAATAACCATTTTTGCAAACCGATATTTCTTCCTTTACTATTCTCTTTTTACTCTTTTAACTTAGCATAGTTGTCGATTACTACAATCGATCCATTATACTCGCGGTTAGGTTTTAACCTATCAATACGCAGTCAAACAAATGGAAAAATTGTGGTCTCTAGAGATAATGACGAGGCCGAATACAAGGGGTAGATAATGTCATGTCCGAGTCCATAGATACACAACCACTTTTTTGATCTACACTACCCCGTAGACCGATATCAATTGTCTATACACACAATATATTTGCCCCCAATCTTGCTAACAACTATTTGTCAAACCATGCACAAAAATCCATTTAGCTAGCTTGACATTCACATATTCGTGACAAACATAGGGGCAAACCCCCAATCCACTCTCGCTCGCCGCTAAAGTCGCTACCACTTAAAGGAGGGAGATACGCGTCCTCCATGTCCCATCAACGTTCTAGTACATTGATATATTCAAAAAAGATTACTTAATTCTCTATTTTTTAGATTTTTGATCTAGTCGATCTTATTGTCTTTCCTCATTCAATTGTGATTATATGGGTATGATTGACTAAATAAATAGTGAACATGTTCTGCAAACATGAGATATAATGTAACCTCCTATATATGGTGAATAATACACCAAAGACACATCCAAGGGAGATTATTCAGATCTACGTTCTCTCACAATCATGACGCTTCGGTTTCTCAAAATTAAGGTGTTAAAAATGTCTTGCGCAAGTACTAATCAATCAAAAGAAGGTTATTAAAACAGGGACGGGTTATTCAGTTCCGTCATATTTAGCGTGAAGCAAACTATGTAGTTATTACTCAACCTCCCTTGCTTTTAGTTTCTAACTAGTGTATTACACACATCTTGTGCGGGTTGAGATTTAATAAATACTTTATACTTAGAGATTTATATGTATACTTTTATAATATAAAAATTCGGAGGATGAAATAATTGTTATTATTATCTTTAATTTTCTTTCAATTTTTTTTCTTATAATTAATCATATATTAAATATAATTATATCATGTTCTTTTATTATGATTTATAATATAATTTTTTTAATGATTATATATTAGCTTTGA
The DNA here is from genome assembly GCA_033239045.1 of Fagopyrum esculentum. Lineage (NCBI taxonomy): Eukaryota > Viridiplantae > Streptophyta > Magnoliopsida > Caryophyllales > Polygonaceae > Fagopyrum > Fagopyrum esculentum. Next base: position 13,862,430 of record BSUD01000008.1, read on the forward strand.
ATAAAAATAAATATGTTTAGAATTTAATTTGAAGATTTACTGGATTTATAAAAATTAGTAAGACTTTAAAAAATTAATTATAGATTTGAGGATTTGTTTTTTATTTTCTATCAAAAATATTCAAAATAATAACTTTTTAAAAATATTTTGGGGAGCTGCGTGAATTGTGGCGTTGACACGTGACAAATAAGGTCTCTCCTTTAATACATATAAGATAAGATAAGATAAACTTCCCTCACCTTTAATTTTTCTTTGGACTTAAATGCATTGCGTGACCATTCTGAGGGTGTAATAAACCTCTTAACTTGTAAAGTCGGGGTAGGCTTATCTTGTGATGTAAGGGATCTATATATCTCCCACTTGATTACCACTACAACTGAAGTACCAAGAGGTTGATTGACGGAAAAAGTATAGGAAAAATTGTTACTAGAAGGTTGTGGAACATAGATGAATAGATGAAGAACGAAGAAAGGGTGAACCTAATGAACAAACAATTTTTGTGACATTGATACGTATAATTCAAAAAGGGAAGTTATGTCAAATGAGAAATACGTAGTCAAACGTAGGTGAAGAGTAGAGAAATTCGTTAAAGACAATTGAGCAGAATACAAATATGTGAAGCAATATAGGATTAAAATAAATATCAATATGGATCTAGTCCTATTCATTATCTCTTCTCTACTGAAACAAACTGATCATATCTACGTTACATGTTACAAAAGTTAAACCTCAATATATATATGTTGTTTGTTTCCACCTCCTCTTGATCATGAAAGAGTAGAATCACATGATTCTATACAAAAACCTGTAAGCCTTGTACGTTCGTGCGAGACAAACTAATTAAGATATTTAAAATATAGAAAAACTAGTTTTTTTTTGTTTGGTTATCATTTAGGGCAAGCAATTCCGACGTTAGTTCCCTCCATTTTGACCTCAACATTTAAGCAGGTGGTGAAACCGGTCTTCTCCGGTGGTGCCTGAAGGAATACGTATTTGAAGTGTAAATTGTAGCTTGCTTTATTCATAAGATAATTACATATATATACAACTAGGAAAAAGTAATATAGGAAAATAATAATAACGGTAACCTTAAACTTGGTAATAAATAATATACTACATAAATGCAATAACAATATTCAAGGGATCCTTTAACACTCCTCCTCAAGTTGGCGCATGAATATCACGAATGCCCAACTTGCGTAGTAAGTAATGAAATTGAGCTTGACCCAGTGCTTTGGTTAGAATGTCGGCCAATTGATGTTCCGATCGAACATGTAGGGTTTGGATGGTACGATTTTGAACCTCATCTCGGATGACGTGACAATCAACTTCAATGTGTTTGGTGCGTTCATGGAAGACCGGATTAGCGGCAATGTGAAGGGCGGCTTGGTTGTCACACCATAGCTTGATTGGCTGTTGATGGACAATACCAAGGGAAAGCAACAATGACTTTATCCATTTGACCTCGCAAGTAGTTGTAGCCATGGCTCTATATTCGGCTTCAGCGGATGATCTAGAGACCGTCGCTTGCTTCTTTGTTTTCCAAGATATTGGTGACTCGCCAAGACAAATAAAAAATCCGGTTAGAGAACGACGAGTTAACGGGCAAGAGGCATAATCGGAATCACAAAAGGCATTTATTTGCAAAGAACTAGAACTAGATAATAAAATACCTTGACCGGGATGACCTTTTAGATATCGAAGAACTCGTATTCCTGCGTTCCAATGTTGGATTGTTGGATTTTGTAAAAATTGTGATAGAATATGAACCGAGTAGTTTAGATCCGGGCGAGTGATGGTGAGATATATTAATCGTCCAATGAGGCGCCGGTATCGTTCCGGATCAGAAAAGGGAGCCGATTTGTCCAAGGAAAGTGCATGGCCTGGCTCGATCGGAAAAGTGACGGGACGAGAACCTAAATGTCCACACTCGGTTAGTATATCCAACGTATACTTACGTTGAGAGAGAAACAAACCATGGGGAGTTGTTGTAACCTCGATACCAAGAAAAAATCTAAGTTGTCCTAAATCTTTCATATGAAAGCATGAGTTGAGGTAAGATTTGAAACGAGAAATAGAAACAGAATTATTACCTGTAATGATAAGATCATCTACATAAATTAGAATATGAAGAATTGTACCTGGACGATTGTATGAAAATAAAGAGTAATCCGCATATGATTGGACAAACCCGACTTGTTTGAGGGCCGTACTTAATTTCGAGAACCAATTGCGAGGGGACTGCTTTAGACCGTATATAGACTTCCGTAATTTACAGATAAGAGACGAGTTTGATGTGTAGAATCCCGGAGGTGGTTTCATGTACACTTCTTCTTGGAGATCCCCGTGAAGAAATGCATTATGGACATCCATTTGATGGAGTTCCCAACGGTTTATCGATGCAACTGCAAGGAGAATTTTCACAGAGACAATCTTAGCAACGGGAGCAAAAGTTTCGTTGTAATCGATACCTTGTTTTTGACGATTTCCGAGAGCCACCAGGCGCGCCTTGTGCCGTTCAATGGTTCCGTTGGCCTTTAGCTTTGTCTTGAATACCCATTTACATCCTATGGCTTTCTTATCTGGAGGAGGAGTAACCATCGTCCATGTATTATTGCGTTCTAAGGCTGCGATCTCGACACTCATGGCGTCTTGCCAATGTTGATATTGAGCAGCTTGTTTGTACGATGTTGGATCTTGAATGTTACTAGTAGCCTTAACATAACACAAATATGAAGGAGATAGATGAGAATAATCAAGATATTTTGACAAAGGATATATTACCTTACCTGTCGACCGATTAGAATCGAGTGAACCTTGGATAGTATCACGTTTATGTACATTGTTACAAAGGTAATCCGTGTATTTTGAGTTTGGAATAGGTATCCGACTGCTTCGTCGAACGGAAGGTTGTTGAGCTGTTTGATTTTGGGAAGAATCTTGGGTATTTGTGAATATTGGATCGGAAGGAGAATCGAGTTGATTAAGTATAGGAGATAAAGATGATTGATTTTCGGATGAATTTGGAATATTCGAAGGCGGGATAGACGGAAGAGGCAATATATCGATATTAGAAGATGGTGTGGGATCCGGCGGAATTACAGTACGTGGAATGGAAAGATTGTCCTGAATTTGGACACAATCTGAAGATCTCACTAACAAATTAGGAGAAGATTGATTATTAATTAAGGAATGAGAATTAATGGGAGATTGAGTATTATCTTCAATCAAATTGGGAAGTGAAGAAGGCACGGATTCTGAGGAAAGGGGGCCCTCCCTAGGAGCCAATTGATTAGGAGAATTAGGGTTGGCCGTTGAAACTAAATTTGGAGTTAGATTAGGAGCTAAATTAGGGGGAGAATTAAAATCATCATATATTAGTTGAGTGTTAAAATTTGGATCAGAATTTGACGGAGATGAATGAGTTGAAAAGGGGAAAATATGTTCATAAAAATGCACATCTCTTGATATAAAATATGTTTTTGATTCAAGATCATATAATTTCCACCCTTTTTGATTAAATGGATAACCTATAAAAATGCATTTTCGACTTCGGGATTTAAATTTATTTGATTCTTTGGGTAATATTGACGCATAAGCTAGGCATCCAAAAACACGTAAAGACTCGTATTTTGGTATTTCATTGAAAAACATTTCAAAAGGAGTTTTGTTGTTAAGAACATTAGTAGGTGTCCGGTTTATAATAAAACAAGCGGTAAGAATAGCATCACCCCAAAAATATAACGGTAAATTAGATTGAAATAAAATAGCACGTGCCACATTTAAAATATGTCGGTGTTTTCTTTCCACTCTACCATTCTGTTGAGGTGTGTAAGTACATGAAGTTTCATGTATAATACCTTGATTTTCGAAAAAACGTTTTAAAGAAACGAATTCCAATCCATTATCCGTTCGAAACTTTTTTATTGTTTTAGAAAACTGTGTTTGTACCATTTTACAAAAATTTTGTATGATACGTGAAACTTCATGTTTATAAGTTAATAAAAAAACCCAAGTTATTCGAGAATAATCATCAACTAGAGTTAAAAAATAAGATGCCCCACAAAGAGAGGGTACACGATAAGGACCCCATAGATCACAATGTATCAAATCAAAATTTAATTTCGAATATGAAGTGCTTATCGGAAAAGATAGTCTGGTTTGTTTTGCCCGATGACAAATGTCACATGGTAAATTTTGATTTTTTACTAAATCAATAGAGGAAATTCCTGGAAAAGAAGCTACGATTTTTGACGCGGGATGTCC
>BSUD01000008.1:13867710-13977360 GCA_033239045.1 Fagopyrum esculentum
TTTTTTTTTTTTTTTTTTTTTTTTTAGATATGATGAATTTGGGATTTTAGGATCGTATATAAGCCTGATACCATGAAGGAATACGTATTTGAAGTGTAAATTGTAGCTTGCTTTATTCATAAGATAATTACATATATATACAACTAGGAAAAAGTAATATAGGAAAATAATAATAACGGTAACCTTAAACTTGGTAATAAATAATATACTACATAAATGCAATAACAATATTCAAGGGAACCTTTAACAGTGCCTTGAGATTAATATCTGCAAGAGTAATCCCTTCGCATGGCATTGCTTGACTACAATTCAATGATACAAGCATGAGGTTGGCTGATGTACCCCTTATGTTCTTGAACCGGATGTTGGAGAGCTTCACGTGAGACGGTTCGTTTGTCTACATAACAAACATCACATAAGATAGATAGAAAGTCCAAGTATATTTAGCCCCCGTTTGGTTATAGCTCCAGAGACGGAAACAGAATTAAAATGAATATACTCCATATGTGTACATTGCTCATGAATGATTCCAAAAAGTTTCATGAATAAGGATATACATATAGACTAGATTCGTTTTCATTTCAGTTTTCGTTTCCGGAGTTTAAACCAAACGGACACTGAATTATGATAGACGAATTTGCGCGTACCGTCGCGTGAGTGGTGTAAGTTGAGTCAATAATTATGGGGTTCTTGACAAAATCCATGACTAAGTCTTCATATAATATCTCTTCAGCAACTGTATCAACCTTCCCTGGCCACATCTTTATTCTTGCTCCATTTTGAATGTGCGTGAAGGTATAGTTTCTCACGTGTATCCCACGCACGTCTTGCTCTTCATCTTCTCTCCCAAGGCTTCCAATGCTATATTTATAGTTTGTTAAATTTGGGTGATCACGAGACTTGGTAGTTTGAAGAATGAGTTTTATGCTCAGGTGTGTGGAAAGTCACACATCTACAATACGATATTGCGTGAACTAACATATAAGTCCTATGGCTACTTATACTATTCTAAATTGATTTTAGGATAAACCCCAAAAACTTATATGTGGTTCACAGGACGTGTGTCCTTCATGTCGTTTGGTCCCGAAACGGATATAAGAAAAGTTAACATTATATTACGTGATGCCGTGGCCTGGACCACAAACGACATTTGCAATGTTAATGTCGAAGGAGCCCTGACCGATGGAGATACAATCGTCGCCGGTGCCAATGACGTTGTTAGTGATAGTGACGTGCTTGGATTGGCTGGTGTGGATGCCGTCCGTGTTGGGGATGCTATCGGGTGCGGTGAGGGTCACCCCACGGATGGTCACATTCTGGGAGACTGACACGAACATATGGAAGAAGATGCTGTCCACTGACTTTATCCCGTCAACGATTGAGTTGTTCGCTCTATGCAACTATATGGACTGCACCATACCAAAATCTAAATTACCACAACAATATATAATAGAATTTGAACATGTAATTGTATCAAAATCATATAATCATGCTATGAAAGAGTCATTCCTACGGAGCTCTAGCATCTTGTAAGAAATTAAGGTATAAATTTATACGCAACTTTCATATCTTGTAAAAAAAACCCTGAAGAACAAATAGAATCAAGAATCATCCCCACAACTCTTGCATCTTACCGAGATGATCATTGTGCTCTAGGGACATCATTTACTTTTGTTTAGGATTCTTAGTTGTGTTCTAGGACCTTAGTTTCCCTTTGATGATCTAAGTTGTTTCATATGGCTCAACCTTGATCTATCCATCTACCGATCCATCACAATCATTAGATCATTCCCCAATTATTTTACCATTGTCCCAATGTTCGCCCGAAAATGTGCGTGCAAATAAGTTTTAAATTTATAAAACTAGAATAAAAGCAAGCGAACCCGTAGTGTACGGATCGGCGTAGATTAGCAAGTATTCTAGAGTATTGAACTCAGGGATTTGGGGAATCAAATTCAGTTCACAAATTATCGAGCAAGTAAAGTATAGAAGCTTTGTAAATATTTGGAAAACAGCAATCCTAAAGATCCAAGTATCCAATTGTGACAATCGATTCAAGATATACTATAGATATAAGGACAGAGTTGAGGTTTGCAAAGGTATACTAATGTAAGGTAATGTACGGCGAAGTTCCAAAACCCTATATGTCTAACCCAAAGACTCTCTCTATAAAGGTTGTTGAGGCTGCAGTATAGAAAGGATCTAAGGATAAGAATTAATCTCAAATACCCATGCCCAAACCCAAGGAATCAAAGATAAACTAGAACGGTTAAGGTTGCGACACTCGAAACCAAAATAGAGGATGTTGAGTCTCACTACTACCTAGCAAAGGCAAGCCAAGGCTAGGTTAAAGCTAATCTTTAACTTTGGATTAAAGCAAAAGCAATGGTCGTAAAATAGGTAAAATTACGGGTTGTTCTTGAGAATCAGGGCTGTGGAAACCAAGAACAGCCCGTGATTTAGGGTGTCGACGATGTTTCTCACACTCTCAGGGTCCAATCTGTTTACGATCGATCTATCATTATCTAAGCCACAACTATCAACCCTTCACCTTAGAATTGCTAAAGGATTTTAGCCAATAATCATCATTGTAAAATCAAATATCAAATATGAAAGGGAGGAAAGGTAAAACCTTGAAATCTCAATAACAAACAGAAAACCAATATCAATAAAACTCAAAAGTAACTTGCGTTCAATAGATGTAGGATAGAATAAGAATCTCTCACAAATCTCAAGGAACAAAGAAGAACGGGATGTCAATCCGCCTTCAAGTGAAACCCTAAAATCTTCCAACTCCGCAAATAGGAAAGTGCGTCTTTCTCAAATCTTCCTTCAAAATCTCTTCTTTCCGTGGGGCGTCCCTAGTATCCAAGTCTTACAGTCTCCCTCTTGGAGATATTTTGGCTCCTTCTAGTCTCCCTTTGGAGAAATTGACTCCCCTTCAATGTTGAAGGCTCTCCAATATTTGTAGTGGTGAATTTAGGGTTTAAAGGTAAAACCCTAAATATTTGGGCTGAAAAGAAGTCGACTCCGCTAGTATCAGAAAATACTCTGGGCCGCGTCAGAAGGCATCAAAAAATACTTTGGCGTGTCTGACGGTATCAAAAGATACTTTGGCGCGTCTGAAGGTATCAGAAGATATTTTGGCGCGTCTGAAGGTATCAGAAGATACTTTGGCATGTCTGACTTCTTTTATTGCTCCTTTTTGTCCCGCTTCAAGGCTTTAATCCTTAAATATGCTATTTCACTCCATAATTCGCCAAATTACCTACAAATGCAATAAAACTCTGTGTAGACCTCTATTCTTGCAAAGTAGGTGAATATAACTATAAATACCATGAATGTATGTCTATGCATGCAAAATAAAGGAAAAATCTATATAAATACATGCCTAAAAATAGGTCATAATTCATGTCATCACCCAACCCATACTATCACCAGATTTTTTTCCAAGAATCATTGTCGAGTCTTCCATTGTTGGTGTCAAAAAGATCTAGACTTCTTGCCAGTTTATCCCCGTACCATGTACCTCTCCCCTTGTGGCCTCACTCCCTTCAAATGCCCACATATCTCTTTAATGTACTTCCTCCACCACAATCCAAAATAGTTCTCCCACTCAAATCTTGTATAAGATGAATTCAAATGCTTCTACTACTCGAATCACAATGCACAAGTAGTTCATAAACTAGAGAAACGATGGACACTTTTCGTCTTCTTAGGGTATCCAACCACTCAAAGGGGATACAAGCGTCTAGGTTGACCTGCTTCATCCTCTCCTTCTCCATCATCATTGAACCTACAACCCTCCATCGTACCCCTCTACATCCTTAATGATCTTTTCTATGCATCCCTACAATTGAATCACCACATGACCTCCGCCTTGAACAACCTTGACTCCCACACTTGTATCCTCTTGCCCGAGTCCAATATAGTAACTACAATCCCAATAGTGTAACCTTTGTTCTTCCAACTCCCTAGTCGTGACACCCATTCCTACCTCTCACAAAATAAACCTTTAGGCAAATTATTAAATATATCCGTGAATGATTAGTAACTAGACCTCGTGAGAAATAGTATATGGGAGTTGGTTCTACGGCGCCATACAAATCTAACATGATTAGTTTATTTTTCGACATAAGTCATGACTTATGGAACTCTTGAACACTACAAAGCCAAAGTTGTGGGAAATGGTTTCTCCTAGATAGAAGATTTGAATTGACCGCGGGGAACCTTCAACCTAGTTGTCAAATCGGCTACCATCAGTATATTCTTGACTCTAGTAGTATCCCAGTATATATTTTCGTATCCATCAATTGGATGTCAATAATTCTTTTCTCCATGGAAATCTATAAGAAGTTATTTATATATTTGTGCGACTAGGTTTTATGGATATGTCTCTTGCGCAATTCCATCTATGGCCTAAAACAAGCATCCAAGGTCCGGTTTCAGAATTTGTAGCCTTTATCACCACCATTGGGTTCATCGGCAACAAGAGTGATCGTTCTCTTTTAATCTAAAGATATGGAAAAGACAAACCATACATACTCCTCTACGTTGATCATATTGTTCTGATAACATCCTTTCAACCTCTTAGATTGATCTCATATCACCACCTTGTTATATTAGAAGTTTGACGTGTCTGATTTATAAAGTAGCATTATAGTATGACTTTACACGCCTTAACATCAATCATGTGGTTTAGAAAACTTTCCTATTCATGCATGCCACATAAAGACTTGTATTAAAGTGGATAATCCTCTACGAGTCTAAGTTCATGGCATGATAAGCCTTAAGTTTATGATCTTGCCATCCCCTAATGTCATTTTGGTTGTTTACATAGATGTTGATTGGGGAGCTTGTCCTAACACTCGGCAATCGACATCTATCTGTTGTGTGTTTTTAATGAGACATTTGATGCCATTTATTCATGCATCATATTAGTTGTAGATTCATGCATTGTCCATTTCATTTGATATATTTGCATTCATATAGCGCACAAAGCATTATTTCGATTTAATTTGTGTTTAAGGCATTCGAGGTCATTTATGATGTATTTTTTCCAAAATACAAAGATTTGATCTTCCCTGAGATCAAAAGCTGCATTTGAGCATCATACATGACTAATGATCGAGGAATCAAGTAGCACATCATAGCATTGGACACCCATACGAGGTCAGGGACTTCGAGATTCAAGCTTACATTGAAGATGGATCGAGACGGCCTCAAGACGGTCTCAAAATGACCTAGTCATGGGCAAGTTGCCCAATCTAATATGCTTCTCCTGGTTTCTTCCCGCCCCGCCCTTGTTTCTCTTGGATCTACACTCAAACACATGACCACGGGCAAGTTGCCCGTGCCATGCCCGTCTCATGCATGTTGCTTTGTCCTCTTGACAACGCCAACAACCATATTTCCAAACCGATATTTCTTCCTTTAATATTCTCTTTTATATCTTTTAACTTAGCACAATTGTCTATTGCTACCTCCAATTCAGACGTAGTCCCTGTGAATTCGACATTCGATACTACGATCGATCCATTATACTCGCGGGTAGGTTTTAGCCTATCAACACATAGTCAACCAAGTGGGAAAAATAGTGGTCTCTAGATATAACGATGAAGCAAAATACAAGGGGTAGATAATGTCATATCCGAGTCCATAGATACACAACCACTTTATTGATCTACACTACCCCATAGAATGACATCATTTGTCTATACAAACAATATTTTGCCCCCAATCTTGCTACAAACTGTTTATCGGAAAAATCCAAATCCGTCCAATAAGGGGTGCCATTAGGCCCAACAACACACAACCCCTAGTTTATTTGGGGCCTCATAATATTTGTTTTATTTAATTTATAAAAGAAAAGAGTGATTGCCATAATAATTAAACCTTAATATTAGGTGCAAATGTTCAAGAATTTAAATCTCAAATCGGCTTGTTCTTTTAAGTTTTAATATTTTTCATTTTATAAAATATTTTTATCTCCTCATTTGTTTAATTTTTAATTAAAGTTAAGAACAATCATGAGGCAAGATGAGATGAGATGAGATTAGATGAGATAGGATCAGATATGAGAGAGGAGAGATGAGATGACATGAGATAAGGTGAGAAGAAATGAGACATGAAAGATGAGATGAGAGATAATTAAGATAAGATGAGATGAGATATGAGAGATAAGAGTTGAGAGATGATGAGATGAGAGATGAGAGGAGAGAGGAGAGAGGAGAGATTAGATAAGATGATATGATATAATATGATATGATATGAGAGATGAGAGATGAGAGATGAGATGAAATGAGAGATGAGAGATGATAGATGAGATGAGATATGAGAGATGAGAAGAAATGAGATGAGATGAGAGATGAGAGATGTGATTAGAGGGGAGGGGAGAAAAGAGATGAGAGATGAGAGATGATGAGATGTGATGAGAGGTGAGAGGAGAGAGGAGAGGAGGGAGATGAGATGAGAGACAAGAGGAAAGAGGGAGACCACAAGATATGAGAGATGAGATGCGATGAGATATGAGAGATGAGGTGCAGATGGTCAAGAATATCTTGTATAAAAGTTTTTTTAGTATTTTTTTTCTTTATTTTCTTTTTAATAAAATATATTTTTTAAAATTGATAATAAAATAATGTTGACACATGGCCTCCAAAACTCGTTAGACGGTCCTGAAAAATGCATAGGAAAAATCGTTACTAGAGGTTGAGGAACATAGGTGATGAATGAAGAAAGGGTGAGTCTAATGAACAAACAAACTTTGTGACATTGATGCGTAGAATTCAAAAAGGAAAGTTGTGTCAAACGAGAAATACGTAGATAAAGAATGGAGAAATTCGTTAAAGACATTTGAGCACAAAATATGAATATGAGAAGCAATATAAGATTTAAAATAAATTTCAATATGGATCTAGTCCTATTCCTTACCTCTTCTCTACTAAAACAAACTGATCATATCTACATTACATATTACAAAAGTTAAACCTCAATATATATATGTTGTTTGTTTCCACCTCCTCTTGATCATGGATATCTTGGATGAAAGAGGAGCATGATCACATGATTCTGTACAAAAACATGTAAGCCTTGTACGTACGTGCGAGACAAACTCATTAAGATACTTAAAATATAGAAAACTAGTTTTTTGTTTGGTTATCATTTAGGGCAAGCAATTCCGACGTTAGTTCCCTCCATTTTGACCTTAGCATTTAAGCAGGTGGTGAAACCAGTCTTTTCCGGTGGTGCCTTGAGATTAATATCTGCAAGAGTAATCCCTTCGCATGGCATTGCTTGACTACAATTCAATGAGACAAGCATGGGGTTGGCTGATGTACCCCTTATGTTCTTGAACCGGATGTTGGAGAGCTTCACGTGAGACGGTTCGTTTGTCTACATAACAAACATCACATAAGATAGATAGAAAATCCAAGTATATTTAGCCCCGTTTGGTTATAACTTCAGAAACGGAAATAAAATTAAAATGAATCTACTCCATATGTGTACATTGTTCATGAATGATTCCAAAAAGTTTCATGACTAAGGATATACATATAGACTAGATTCGTTTTCATTTCAGTTTTCGTTTCCGGTGTTTAAAACAAACGGACACTGAATAATGATAGACGAATTTGCGCGTACCGTCGCGTGAGTGGTGTAAGTTGTGTCAATAATTATGGGGTTCTTGACAAAATCCATGACTAAGTCTTCGTATAATATCTCTTCAGCAACTGTATCAACCTTCCCTGGCCACGTCTTTATTCTTGCTCCATTTTGAGTGTGCGTGAAGGTACAGTTTCTCACGTGTATCCCACGCACGTCTTGCTCTTCATCTTCTCTCCCAAGGCTTCCAATGCTATATTTATAGTTTGTTAAATTTGGGTGATCACGAGACTTGATAGTTTGGAGAATGAGTTTTATGCTCAGATGTGTGGAAAGTCACACATCTACAATACGATATTGCGTGAACCAACATATAAGTCCTATAACTACTTATACTATTATAAATTGATTTTAGGATAAACCCCAAAAACTTATATGTGGTTCACAGGACGTGTGTCCTTCATGTCGTTTGGTCCCGAAACGGATAAAAGAAAAGTTAACATTATATTACCTGATGCCGTGGCCTGGACCACAAATGACATTTGCAATGTTAATGTCGAAGGAGCCTTGACCGATGGAGATACAATCGTCGCCGGTGCCAATGACGCTGTCAGTGATAGTGACATGCTTGGATTGGCTGGTGTGGATGCCGTCCGTGTTGGGGCTACTATCGGGTGCGGTGAGGGTCACCCCACGGATGGTCACATTCTGGGAGACTGTCACGAACATATGGAAGAAGATGCTGTCCACTGACTTTATCCCGTCAACGATCGAGTTGTTCGCTCTATGCAACTTTATGGACTGTACCATACCCACCACAGATATTCATATCCACCATTCATGTAACTATTATGTAAGTGTAGGGCCGTAGTACTTGACAAGCTACTCGGGCTCGATCTGAGCTCGTTTATTTTATAAACAAGCCAAATCCAAAGATATTTTAAATCTTATATAAAATTTAGTTTTGCTAAAATAACACTATAAGAGCATTATTTTAGCCGAGCTACTCGGGCTCGGCTCATCAAAAGTTCACCTCGAGCTCGTTCACTTTCTAAACGAGCCGAATATGAACACATTTTAAAGCTCGTATATAATTTAGTCTCGGCTCTGGATCGACTCGTTTATAGACGAGCCGAGCTTGAACATGCCGATGCTTGGCTCGTATTACAACCCTACGTATGTGTAATGATTTTACTTACCGTTGGGAGGGGGGCACAATTACTGTTTTTCTTACAATCATTCTTTTTCCAATTTAAAGGACCTTGAGCATTGACTAATCCAGAACCAGTGAAGATGACGTTGTCAACACGCTCAAACAAGATCCACTCTGCAGAAGGGTAGAGGCTGAGGTCGGGGTTTGCAAGAAGTGTGCCTTGGTTTTCCACCATTATAGGCGCACTCTTGCATGGCCCTGTGAACAACACTTGCCCAACAACGAAATTCCCCGGAGGAATCAACACTTTCGTCGGCCCTGGTGTCTCGCACGCTTTATGCCACGCTTGAATAAATGCCTACATTCACACGTACATTGGAATGTATCTATATATATACACACACCGTATCTTCATTTAAAGTAGACATGAGTCGTAAACTTAAGCCTAGGGTGTACCGGTTTAACAACTTTGTTTAAAAAAAAATAGTAAACCAGACCAAAATGGCGGTTAAATGCCGGTTTGACCCTTTAAAAATTAAAAAAACAAAAAACTGACGAAACCGTCGGTTTGGTCAAACCGATAAACCTAAACCACCGGTTTGATCAAATTAACGGTATAGGCCGGTTTGAAAACCGCCGGTTTAGCGGTTTAGCCCAGACCGGACCAATGTCAAATTTAAACTACGTAGGCAATGCTTTATAAAACGATGGAAAATACTTACAATGGCGTTCAAGCACTCTCCGTCGCCTTCCGGATCCAAATTTGGTTTGCCATTGCCTTTGGCTCCATGTTTGGTGACATCAAAGACTGCAGCGCCTGGAAGTTTGATAGGGCCTGGAGGAAGAAAACTAGGAATAGCTGGACCGGGTTTTCCTGGAGCAGGTAATTCCGGTTCTGGAAGTGGCAAACCCGGTTTTGGAATATCTGGTTTATCCGGAACATCAATTTTGGGCGGACCTTTTTTTTTGTCTTTCCCTTTTTCTTTTTCTTTTTCTTTTTGTTCCTTCTTCTCTTTCTGCTTCTCCTTCTCCTCTTGCTTCTCCTTTTGTTCCTCCTCCTTCTGTAGTTGTTTTTGCTTCTGCTTCTCCTCCTTTTCCTTCTCTTTCTGTTTTTCTTTCTCTTTGTCTTTCACCCCTGACACAGACATTGCAAGCGATAAAAGTAAGATGACTAGAACCACCCTAATTAGGGGCAGGTGCCTCCTTCTTGACCTCGTGTGGTTCATTGTAGTCTTTTGATTAGATTTATTACATCAAAAAAACTACAAAAAAGAAGGATAAAACCTAAAAACTTTATTCAATTAGGAAGAAAATAGTCTACATGGGTATGAGGATTGAAGATTGTAGTGTTTATACTCTCATCCTATGTTTAGACAATTGCTAAATTTAGGTTATTTTTATTATTAGAATATTTTGAACAATGCATAAGTGACGAAAAATTCACGGTTACAAGCTTGTAGTTTTTGCAAGGAAACAAGTGTTATTTGTTTGAACCAAGCAAAATAAGAGATTGTACATCTATATTTTCATGCATGCTTCTTACAATAGTCGATTATGTAGCCCATATTGTACAATCAATATTATCGGTTTTTGTTCCTCATCCGTGTGTCTTATCATATTCGGCAAAATTTGTTATCACAATATACCAAGTCAAAGTCTAATTTATTTCAAACACTCAAATAAGCTTAATAAAAAAAAATCATAATAAGGATGGAAATAAAGTTGTGGAAAAAACTCTCTTGATTCGTTTAAGGAAGCGATAATTATTATTTAAAACAAAAGAGATAATCTCATAGGTTTTTGTAAGGGAAAACATTTCAAGCATTAGATATAATGGTCTTGAGAGACCGAATAATCTAATCGTGATTGAAAAAAATAAACAATAAAAAAGCATAAGCTTCAAAAGATAAGAACTTGATACGTTGACTATACATGAATTGCCAAACTTCGTAGAACTAATACAAGGGTCTTTCATGTGTTGTTATCTACAATCCAATTCTTCCAATAAAATCTCTCTATAATGTGCAAGTAGCCATTCTTGGGTGAACTTTGATATATTTGGTGTCTTTCTTATTGTTTATTTATGTTCTTTCTAAAATATTTTGTTACAACAAACTAGTATTAAAGTTGTGGTTGCGATCGTCCGTCTAGGGTTTGCAATTCTGGGTGAGAAAGATATCTCTATTAATATAAAGATCGATAAGTTCATAGGGAGAGACAATTTTAGTCAATGGCAGATCTAGATGCGAGCTTTGTTGAAGCAACATGGTCTATAAGGCCGTAGAGAGTAAAGCCAAGCGATATTGTCATCACTTAAATGGTCTTTCAGAAGGAGAATACACACTCAACGATTATGTCGTGTCTCACATATGATGTTATCACCGAGGTCACAGACGTAGAGACCGTCGTTGGGTTGTGGTTGAAGTTACAAAGCCATTATATGACAAAATCTCTCACTAACAAGTTACTTCAGAAGAAATGTTTGTCAACTTGCGTATGATGGAAGATACGAAACTCAAGGAGTATTTATACTAACTTAATCCTATAATGTTAGAAGCATAGAATATTGAAGTTAAGGTTGAAGATGAGGAAGTTTCCTTGATTCTGTTAGTATCTTTGCCTAGTTCGTTTGAGAATTTTGTTCGATCATTCATAGTTGGAAAAGATATAATAACTCTAGAAGACGTCATGTATGTCCTTCATTCAAGGGAACTACTTCATCAGGCAAATACCATATTTTAAATAATAAAGCCTCTAGGTTGTTTACTAGTGGAGGCAAGGGGTTGGAAAAAGGGAGGAAGAAGGATGATAGCATGTTTTCATGTCGTATTTTTAGGTGATTTTGGAGGTTCTTTTCTTTAGTTTTTTTCTTTGTTTTGCATAAATTTAGGCATCTTTACATTAATATGTGCTCATTATTGTAAAAGAGATGTCTATTTCCCTCTTTGTGTGGTTGTTGGTGTTTTGGCCCGGAAAGGCGCTAAAAAAGATCAATTATGCACAATTCTGATTGAAAACGAGAAATGAGCTCATCATCACCATCATCCTCATCCAAGACTAAGGATTGAAAAGAAGGATTAACTTTAATGATCCATGGAGAAGGCGTCAAGACGTACGAAGCCTCATAAGGATGAGTACATCTACCTTTACGAGCATAGCACGGAGTCCGATGACCTATGTTCATCTAAGAAGAAGCCATTAAAGAAGAACCAAAGAAGCTTTTCAAGGCACTAGAACGAGTGGAGATAACACATGTACCGAGTTAGCCAACTCGATCTGATACTCTACTCCATTGGACCGAGTTACACACTATCTCTCAACACCACACTTTCCTCTCAACCAATGGGAATCATTTAGGGTTTGGACCACTTTCAAAATTATATATATATGACCATTAGTTGTAGGAGGAAGAGGGAAAATAGGTTTTTTTTTTTTATCAAAAACTTTGTTAAATCTAGGGTTTATTGTAGCCACAAGAAGGACTTTTGGAGGTAGCCACCAAGAACAAGTGTTGTGTGCTTCAATCTTGTTTTAGCTATAAAGTTTGATTGATAACTCCAAATCACTCCATTCTTTCTTTGAAATTTATTATTTTGTCATCATCTTTATGTTTATGATGAGTTTTTTTTATGTTTTATTTCATTTATAACATGTCGGAGTAGATCCTTTCTAGGTTTGGGGGTTAAAAGCCCCAAACCTTCTTATGCTTGCTTTGTATTATGTTGATCTATCTTTTGAAGAAATTATTTAGTAGGTGTAATTGCCGGTTTCTGGTTGTCACCGCCCCTGCGGTGACAGTGGCCGCCCCCACGACAACATGTGCTTGTCACCGCCCTTGTGGTGATAGAGCCCCCCCTTGCGGCTAGCCGCAGTCGCGGCAGAGCCATTCCGCGGGTGCGGATGACCCTAGATCGGGGAAGATCTGCTTTCCTTTGTCGTTTCTATCTTGTTTCTTTTGATAGAAGACCCGATCTTCTATATTTAGTTGGCTTTCCTCAGAACTTCTAACCCTAAATCTCCTTCCCTTCTCCTCCCTATCGTTCCTTATAAAATCCCGTCTTCTCTTCCTTTTTTCGTTTCTTGCTTACGTTCTTCCAACTCCAAAGTTGCAGCCTTCCTCCTTGTATTTTCTTGCTGGACGTGTAACTCTTCTCCTTCTTTGTTTTTCCCTCACGTTCATGAGTTGTTGCACGCCTTTCCCTTCTGTTTCACTTTCTTCTTTCGTTCTTCCCTTTTCTTCTTCTCCAAGAATCAAGTTTGAACCTTTATTCTTGCTGGCCTTTCCGTTGTTGATTTGTTGTTGTTCTCAGGCTCCATTGTTTGAGTAAAGTGTTTGGATCAAGGAATCGAGTCTTAGTGCCCTTGTTGTGAGTTGTTGTCGAAAGGAGGCCCGATGCAGCCGCTCCTTCGGTTTTCCCTACAGTCTCCCGTCTTTTGTGAGCTGCTTCCTTCCTTGCTTCCTTTGTTCCTTTCCTTGGCTTTGGTAGATGTTGTTGACCCTTGGTGATCTGTAAGACTGGGGTTTGTGATCATAGCTTGTGTAGGTATCTTAGAGATCATGAAGGCTAGAAGTTATAGACTTCTAGCAATCGTTACGGTTCCTGATTTATTATGCCTTGTTGAGCAGGCATTCCTTCTTTCCTGCGGTAAACTGAGTTATTGGTTTGAGGGTGTTAGATTATTTGTGTTTTTATTATTGTTATAACGTATTACCGGACTAGGATGACCTTTATAACCGTAATTGGCTCAGGTGTATGATAACCGGGCGGTGACTACTTGTCTAGTTTTACAGGAGACTAGGATGTGCTCTTGCAACCCAAGCCCGCAAGTAACGGATAGTACTGATCTATTCCTGTTGGTAGACGGAAGCGGAGGCGAGTTTCGGGAGATTTTTGTGTGACAAAAGAACTTGAATTAGTAATGAATAACTTAATGAAAGATAATAACCGGTTGTATGTGAGCATGCTATGTGTTTATATTATCTTATGTGTGTTTGTGCCTTTATTGTCTCTTTGATATCTAGAATTTTATGCTAAGTGATCCAGATGGTTTTGTTAGCCGGGGTTCCCGTACATTATAGGACGGGATCGGGTTTATAGTTCTGTTGTTGCTTTCCCCTTTATTTTGAACTCGGTTGTGATCTTTTATACTTCCTTTGTTTAAACCTTTGGTTTTATTATGAGTTTTGGTTTTCATTTATTTTTGTCTTATTGTAAGATCCGTTGTGTCATTGTTACTTTGAGGGTCGAGACCCATTGTAAGGTCCTAGCCCGTAACGCAAGTTTCCAAAACTTGGGCTGTTACAATATGGTATCAGAGCTCTAGGTTGACAACAATGGCACTTGAAATCGTCTAAAGGTCGAATAAATAAACAAACAGAACCCACAAGGGGTATGCGTTTTCAATAAGGGGGTTTTCGCTTTAAATTTGTCGGTTGGGATAGATGTACGGGCGACCACCACTACCTCCGCAAATCTCAAATGTTATTTTTCTTTTATGTTGGCCTTTATGTGCTTTTCTTAGATTTCTTCTTTAGATGTAGCGTGGCCTTATTTATGTATATATCATTATCGTAGATAACGCTACTAGAGCTATATCTACTATGGGGCGAGGAAAGGGTCGACCACCTCTTCCACCTGCCGTCCGTGGACGAGGACATGCAGGAAGAGCTCCACTAGCTAGAGGTTGGGGCCAAGTCCCAGTTACAGATCCGCCTATCGCTGATGCGTTCGTCAAAGAGGTTGCTGAGAGTGTTGTTCCCAAAGCTGGGAACGGGACAACCGCTAGGTCCGGAGCAAAGAGAGCTCAGTCGACCGAGTCCATTCGAGTATCCATTGGAGCTTCTGCATATCACGACTACGTGAAAAAAAGTTGAGGAGGCTATTAGGACTAGAGGACCGTCATCGACAATACTTGCGAGATCAGCTAAAGTTTCGTAGAGAGTTACGTAGGTTGTTGTTGCACCTACTAGAGCTATTGAGGTTGCTAGAGTTCCGGCCGAGGAGAGACAGACGAGGCCCGACTGTTGGTTGAAGCCTTTCAACCAGCTGAAGGTTACCTCTTTCATGGGAAAGACTGGATTAGAGGTGGAGCTATGACTAGGACAGTTGGATTTTGCTATGGAGACGATCGGGTGCCCAAAGGGACGTCGAGTCGACATAGCGCAAACTTTGCTGAAAGATCAAGCTCATTCCTGGTGGAGGACTGCTCGTAGTAAGGTCACGAGTTAGGAGCAGATGAAGACGGTGATGAGGGATCGCTATTACCCTGCAGTGATGAGGAGGGATTGACTTTAGGATTTCCTCGAGCCTGCATTCGAGGATGTTCTTATTGCTAAGATTGTCAGCAAGTTCCAAGAGGAGTTGTCTTTGCTAGGTGCGTCTACACCACATGAGGATCATCATGTCTACATTTTCTCTTGGAGGTTGAGAGAGTCTACCCGCTCTTATCTTGTTGGTTTCTGTTGTAAGTCTTTGACGGACTATCAAGATAGAGCATTTGCTTATGAGAGAGGCCGACCGGGTCAGAGAAGAGCTTCTCAGAAAGGAGGTCTGGAGAAGAGGCGGAGGACTAGACCTGCCAGTACTGGAGCTGGAGCATCTGGGTTCAGGCGTAGTCAGGCGTTGGGACGCTCTGGTTTCCAACAGACGATGTAGAGTTCTGATAGAGGACGGCAGTGTCATAACTGCGGAGGTGTCGTACACATCCGAGCTGGCTGTAAGAAGACTGTAGTGACTTGCTTCTCTTGTGGCAAGCCAATAAAAGAGTTGCGTTTCGCCGTCAGGGCAATGCGCTATCTCAGCAGGGACCTTCACCTGCTAGTGTTGCCGGAAGTGGACAAAGACCTCAGTACCAGCAACAGCAACAACAGAGAGCTTCTGGTTTTACCGCTCATTAGGGGTCCACTCAAGGAAAAGGTAGAGGATGAGTGATGGTACTACCAACACCGGTGAATCTAGCGACCACAACTACCATTCATATTAATGGTTTTCTTGTCAGAGTTCTTTTCGATACCGGTGCTACACATTCTTGTATATCTGATGCATGAGTAGATAGATTGGCCTTAATTACCGTAGAAAGGAGACCCTTCTTTATAGGATTACCCGATGGGGTACGATTAGAGGTACACGAGAGGTTCGCGATTTCCCAATTAGATTGGGAGGTTGCGACTGGCCAACTAAATTCTTCGTCATGTACTTAGTACATGAAGAAGTTATTATGGGCATGGATTGGATGGATCGACATCAGGCTTGCCAGACATCGGGAAGAAGACGGTGACGGTAACTACAAAGTCAGGCCATGTGGAGATTTTCCGAGGATGGGATCTCGGAAAGACCGGTATAGTCATCAGTGCAGTACGAGCTGCGAGACTTATCGGTTAGGGTTGCAAGGCTTTCTGGTGATATGCCGTGAAGGATAGTACGAGTCCAGCATTGGAGGATACTCCGGTAGCATGCGAGTTTACCGACATTTTTGGAGAGCCATCAGGTTTACCTCCATAGAGGAGTGTAGACTTTGGCATTGATCTAGAGCCAGGGACGAGACCGATCTTAAAGGATCCTTATTGTATGGCGCCTATCGAGATGCTTGAGCTTAAGAAGCAGCTCGAAGAGTTAGCTAATATGGGCTTCATCCGCCCTAGTGTATCTCCTTGAGGTGCACCAGTACTCTTCGTCAGGAAGAAAGACGGGTCTATGAGGTTATGTATTAACTACCGAGAGCTTAACAAGGTGACAATCAAGAATAAGTACCCATTGTCCCGTATCGACGATCTGTTCGACCAGCTGCATGGAGCTTCAGTGTTTGCTCGGATCGATCTGAGATCCGGATGTCACTAGTTAAGGGTGAGAGAGTAGGACATAGCCAAGACGGCGTTTTGGACCAGATATGCACACTACGAATTTGTAGTGGTGCCCATTGGGCTTACGAATGCGCCCACATTTTTCATGAAGTTGATAAAAAACATCTTCATCGACTTCCTAGACCAATTTGTAGTTATCTTCAGAGACGACATTCTAGTATACTCTCGCAGCAGAGAGGAGCATGCAAGACACTTAATGATCGTACTCCTAGTCCTGCAGGATAGAGAGCTTGACGCTAAGCTCTCTAAGTGTGAGTTTTGGATATTTGAGGTGGCATTCCTTTGTCACATCGTTTCCGCCAAAAGGATCAAGGTAGATCCGGCGAAGATCGAGTTAGTATCATTGTGACCGCCTCCTAATAATGTTAAGGAGGTACGTAACTTCTTAGGATTGGCAGGCTACTACCGTCGTTTTGTGGAGGGATTTTTAGTTATCGCCCGACCACTCATTTCCTTGATGAGGAAGACTACGGGCTTCGTGTGGTCCGAGCCATGCCTGTAGAGTTTTAAGGAGCTGAAGAGGAGGCTGACCTCCGCTCCTATCTTAGCTCAGCCAGAGGGCATTGAGGACTTTGTGGTTTATAGAGGCATACAAGCTCGGCTTTGGATGTGTTGTGATGTAGAGGGATAAGGTCATATCATACGCGTCAAGACAGTTGAAGACATATGAGGAGAATTACCCTACCCACAATCTTGAGTTGGTTGCTGTTGTTCACGCTCTGAAGATCTGGAGGCAATATCTGTACGGAGCTACGTGTCATATTTTCACATACCATAAGAGTCTGAAGTACATATTCACTCAACGGAGTTGAATAACCGCTAGAGGAGATGGTTGGAGTTTATCAACAACTTTGATCTAGAGATCTTATACCACCCGGGGAAGGTGAATGTGGTAGTTGATGCCCTGAGTAAAAAGACTTTTTGGGAGATGGTGATCGCTAGGCTGACAACTCAGCAAAATTTACAGCGAGACCTTGTGTGGCTAGAGATGGATATCCACTTTCCGGATTCCGACAACCACCTATCCACCTTGGAGATATTACCTGATTTGTTGGTAGAGATCCGATAGAAGAGGAGAGTTGTCCAGTTTTGACACAGATCCGAGACCGGATGTATCGAGGAGAGACGTCATAGTTTGTAGTAGGTGCCGATGGGATCTTGATACGCCAAGAGCGTGTATGTGTGCCCTCAGACCGAGAGTTGAGACAGAGAATCCTACATGAGGCTCACTCTACACCTTACTCAGTGCATCCTGGTGAGAGTAAGATGTATCAGGATATCAGACGCTCTTTTTGGTAGGGAGGTCTGAAGCAAAATGTGGCGAGATATGTAGCTCAGTGTGTGACCTGTCAGTATGTCAAGATCGAGCATCATCGACAAGGAAAAGAGCTACACCCACTTCCTGTCCCTCAGTGGAAGTGGGAGGACATCTCGACGGACTTTGTTACCGGTTTGAGACCGAGTCGAGGTTTTGATGCATCATCGACCAGGAGGAGAGCTACACCCACTAACGAAGACCGCACGTTTCATTCCGATCAAGGAAACGTGGCCGGTAAGTCGATTGGAAGAGGATTTCACTAGACAGATAGTACGACTTCATGGAGTACCTAGGACTATAGTCTTTGACAGAGACGGACGGTTCACCTCGAGGTTATGGCAGCAAGTGCATGCCGCCCTAGGTACAAGTCTGCAGTTCATGACTTCTTATCATACTCAAATCGATGGTCTGTCTGAGCGGACCATCTAGACTCTAGAGGATATGTTGAGAGCCTGCGTGTTAGAATGGGGATAGGTGTGGCCAGATCACCTTCCCTTAGTGGGGTTTTCATATAACAACAATTGGCACGCTTCGATCAGGATGGATCCTTATGAGACTATATATGGACAAAGATGTCATACCCCGCTGTGTTGGGACGGACCTAGTAGTGCTAGTAAAGTAGCACCTGAGCAGATACAGGATGATATGACTCAAGTAGCGGTAATCCGAGAAAGGATGCTAGCAACACAGAGTTGCCAGAAGTCTTACGCAAATAAGAGGCACAAACCTCTAGAGTTCAGAGTTGTAGCTCAAGTATGGTAGAGAGTATCCCCGACACGAGGTATTCGACGTTTCGGCATCAAGGAGAAGTTGAGTCCTAGATATGTCGGATCTTTCGAGATTTTAGAGCGAGTTGGAGAGGCAACATACAAACTTGCACTGCCATCAAGACTAGAGGGTGTTCACCCCATCTTCCATGTGTCTCAATTACGAGAGTACGCACCAAACCCGAGACACATCGTCAGTCATGAGGATTTAGTGGTCGTGCCCGATCATACGTCCATAGAGCATCCGGTTCTAGAGCGTAGTACGAGACGCTTGCGATCGAAGGACATACCAATCATGAAGATTTACCTGTCTAGACGAGGAGCAGATAAGGTGACTTGGAAGACAGGAGATAGTATCCAGAGGAGCTATTTGGAGTGTTACGCTGAGCTGGATGTACCTTTAGCATAGTTGTTGTGTTTCGGTTTCTTTTGAGTTGTGCGTACGCGTTGTGGGACGTTTTGAGTTATATGCCCCGCGTGGGATTATGAGTTGTTATGAGACGAGATCAGTGTTTTCGTTCTTTCTGGTGTGTGTGATCTTGTGATTCGTTCCAAGTTTCGGGACAAAACTTTTGTTTAAGGGGAGCTGATATAATAACCGGTTTCTGGCTGTCACCGTCCCCGCGGAAACCTGTGTCTGCCACCTCCTTTGTGGTGAAAGAGGCCGCCCCTGCGGCTATCCGCGGTTCCCGCAGGGCCATTTTGCGGGTGCAGATGAACCCAGATCGCGGATTTGTTTTTTCGTTTCTATCTTGTTTCCTTTGATAGAAGACCCAATCTTCTATCTTTAGTTGGCTTTCATCAGATCTTCTAACCCTAAATCTCCTTTCCTTCTTCTCCCTATCGTTCCCTATAAAATTCCGCCTTCTCTTCCTTTTTCCGTTTCTTGCTTACTTTCTTCCAACTCCAAAGCTGCAACCTTCCTCCTTGTGTTTCCTTGTTAGATGTGTAAGTCTTCTCCTTCTTTGTTTCTCCCTCATGTTCATGAGTTGTTGCATGCCTTTCCCTTCTGTTTCACCTATCTTCTTTCTTTCTTCCCTTTTCTTCTTCTCCAAGAATCAAGTTTGAACCTTGATTCTCATTGGCCTTTACGTTGTTGATTCGTTGTTGTTCTCATGCTCCTTTAGTTGAGTCTTGACGGATTTTGGATCAAGGAATCGAGCCTTGGTGTCCTTGTTGTGAGTTGTTGTCGAAAAGAGGCCCGACGCAGTTTATTTAACCGAAACCGCACCTTCACAGATCCCCCCACCCACGGCTGTCTTTTCTACCGCCCTTGCGGTGTTGTCCAGCCGCCCCTACGGTTTTCCCTACCGTCTCCCGTCTTTGGTGAGCTATCTTCTTCCTTGCTTTCTTCGTTCCTTTCCTTGGCTTTTGTGGATGTTGTTGACCCTTGGTGGTTTGTAAGACTCGGGTTTGTGACCCTAGCGTGTGTAGATCTCTTAGAGATCATTGAGACTAGAAGTTATAGACTTCTAGCAATCGTTTTGGTTCCTAATTCGGTATGCCTTGTTCAACGGGCATTCCTTTTTTCCTGCGGGAAATTGAGTTTTTTTTACCTTTGAGTTACCTTCGAGTAAGTTAAGTCACCTGGACTTACTTAGCTTCATTCCGTTTATTGGTTTGAGTGTATTGGTTTGTTTATGTTGTTATTATTGGTATAACGGATAACCGGACTAGGATGACCTTTATAACCGTAATTGACCCAAGTGTATGATAATCGGGTGACTACTTGTCTAGTTCTACAGGAGACTAGGACGTTCTCTTGTAACCCAGACCCGCAGGTAGCGGATAGTACTGATCTATTCCTGTTTGTTGATGGAAGCGGAGGCGAGTTTTGGGAGATTCTCGTGTGACAAAAGAAGTTGAATTAGTAATGGATAACTTAATGAAAGATAATAACCGGTTGTATGTGAACATGCTATATGTTTATATTAACTTATGTGTGTTTGTGCCTTTACTTTCTTTCTGATATCTAGAATGTTAGCTAACGGTTTATACCGATGTTGTAGATGTTCCGCAGGTTAGGGATGCAGTTGAGTAATCCGGACGGTGTGGTCAGCCGGGGTTCCCGTACATTATAGGACGGGATCAGGCTTATATTTCTGTAGTTGTCTTTCCATTTGTTTTGAACTCGGTTGTGAGTCTTTTACGCTTCCCTTTGTTTTAAACCTTTGGTTTTATTAAAGTCTTGGTTTTCATTTATTTATACCGATGTTGTAGATATTCCGCAAGTTAGAGATGTTGCTGATTGATCTGGATGGTGTGGTCAGCCGGGGTTCCCGTACATTATAGGACGGGATCGGGTTTATAGTTTTGTTGTTGCTTTCCCCTTTGTTTTGAACTCGCTTGCGAGTTTTTTATGCTTCCTTTGTTGAAACCTTTGATTCTATTATGAGTTTTGGTTTTCATTTATTTTTTTCCTTGTTGTTAGATCCGTTGTGTTACTGCTACTTTGAGGGTCGGGACCCATTGTGAGATCCTAGCCCGTAACTCTTTGAGTTTCCAAAACTTGGGGTGTTACAATATGACTATGTAACACATTATTATTTTTAGACATTGATGACATATATTCACTCTTGATGATATCCTACACTGTAGAGTGGTTTAGATGACGCGTTGTCTAGGCTTGGCTTGTTAAACAATGGGTCATCGTCTTGATTGATTATGTTGATTTTAGGTTAGTCTTTCTTTGTGAACCAAGCCGATTCTTATTGCACTAGTACAAAAGGTGGGGTAGACCCCGATTATATTGTATATGAGAACCCGGTTATTGAAGCGTGGTTATCGAGAGCGAGGTCCGGGCTTTCAAACCACAGTATTTGTCACCGGATTATTTTCTCAGACCCCAGTTTTTTTAATAACCAATGTAATTTTCGGAACCCGGTTTTTTGTAATAACTGGGGTATTTTCGGACCACGGAATTTTTAATAATAATCGCGGTATTTTTCGGACCCCGTTTTTTATAATAACCTGGGTCCGATATTTTTCTCTTGTTTTATAAATTTCAAAATCTACCCCGGTTTCTACATAAAACCGTGGTAATTTGTTAACCGTAATTTATTATTTTTAATAAAGAAATAGGTAATTTTGTATTAGCACATATTTTAAATACACAATAGTATGTATTGTAACCGAAATTATTCATTAATAAAAAAAATAATGTTGAGCTAAAAAGCTAAAGCAAAGTTATTATGTAATTAATATTCCAATTATATAAACTGGAAGTAACATCGAAAAATAAACCAAGTTTCTATCATTCTTCGTTCCAAAATTAGCTTATATATCTTACCAAAAGATAGCATAACACGTTTTGTATATCGTCTCTACAAGGAAAACTAAGCTAGACAAGTCAATCAGTTTATGTCGATGCATTCTTGAATGAGACTCTACAAACTCGAGCCACTCCTTGTGCAGTTCATTGTTCGCCACTTAGTGTGCGTGCAAATAAGCTTTAATTATAAAACTAGAAATCAAGCAAGCGAACCCGCAGTGTATGGATCGATATAGTTAAGCAAGAATTCCAGAGTATCGAACATAGGGATTTGGGTGGGAACAAATTCAATTGCAGATTATCAAGCGAGTAAATATGAGAACCTTTGCAAGTATTGGGAAAACAACAATCCTAAAGATCCAGGAATCCAGCTGTGGCAATCGATTCAAGATATACTAATGATATAAGGACAGAGTTAAGATATGCAAAGGTATGCTAATGTAAGGTAATCGTACGGTGAAGTTCCAAAAACCTTATATGACTCACCTACAAGACACTCTCTATAAAGGTTGTTAAGGCTTCGATATAGAAAGATTCTAAAGGTAAGAATTAATGTCAAATACCCAAACTTGTAATCCAAGGATCAAGACTAACTTAACCGATTAAGGTTGTGACACTCACAATCGAGGTAGAGGTTGTTGAGGCTTCACTACCACCTAGAAAAGGCAAGCCAAGACTAAGTTAAAGCAAATCTTTAACTTTGGATTAAAGTAAAAGCAAGTTCGTAAACTTAAGGGAAATCACGGTTAGTTCTTGAGGTTCCACGGTCGTGGACTGAAGAACTGGCCGTAATTTACGGTTCGTCAGCGATTCTCTCTAACTCTCAGGGTCCAATCTATTTACGATCGATCTATCATCATCTAAGCCACAACTACCAACCCTTCACCTTAGAATTGTTAAGGGTTTTTAGCCAACAATAGTCATATCGATATCAAATTCAAAGATTAAAAGATTGAAAGATGAAAACTTCTGAAAACTTTCAATAAACTTCAAACCAATCTCAAAGTCACAATCAAGAACAATTATCGTCACTAGATTCGGAATAGAACAAACAAACACAATCTTAGATAAGAAGGAAGAACGGGATGTCAATCCGTCTTCTAAATCAAACCTAAACAAGAAGAGAAATCTCCTTACGAACAATCTTCCGAATCTTCAATCTTCCGTCAATCAGGAAATCACAATAGCAATGCGCCAAAATTTCTCAAACACAACTTCCGCCAATGCGAAATTAGGGCAACTCCAAGGATGAGCGCAAGATGCGTCTATGCGTAAGCGAAGGTGTAAAGCGAGGTCGCAAAAGTCTCTAAGCGGAGGTGACGGAATCTCTCTTCGTCCGTCCTTTTATAGTGTATGATAAACTTTCGGCCCGGCCCAATCTTTTAAAAGATCGTGGCTTAAAGTGTGGCGAAAAAGATCGCCAAGATCACGGTCGTGGAAGGTTCCACGACCGTAATTTAGAGCGTGGAAACCAACACGGTTTGAACCAATGATTCCACGACCGTAGAAGCTACTGGAATGAACCACGCTTCCCTTCCATGGTTCCACGGCCGTGGACTTGAACGTGGAATGTAGTACGGCCGTATTTTAGAGCGTGGTTTAGGGCAAGAACGTGATTCTTCCCTAGCCTCGTGCATTCCTCAAGTTGGCACTCCTTTTGCTCCTAAGAATGTCCTCAATCCATGGACATGCTCAATCATCTCTATACTTGCTCAATTCCGTTCGGAAATAGCTCTCAA
This sequence comes from Fagopyrum esculentum, assembly GCA_033239045.1. Classification (NCBI taxonomy): domain Eukaryota; kingdom Viridiplantae; phylum Streptophyta; class Magnoliopsida; order Caryophyllales; family Polygonaceae; genus Fagopyrum; species Fagopyrum esculentum. The sequence goes on from BSUD01000008.1 coordinate 13,891,425, forward strand.
TCACCTATAATCAACATAAAGCTTGTGTAGACATCCATATCGACAATATAGGCAAACTAGCTCACAAATGCAACAATGCTCAATCAATGACTATCAATATGGATCAAATACACTTAGAAAACGTGCCTAGAATATCACAATATTTCATGCTAACAAATAACCCCATACTTGCCACTTGCTTGTTCCTAAGCAAGGTCTTTCAAAAAGCTTTAAAACAAGAGTTAGGATGAAATATGTGTACCTTCTCAAAGCAATACTTCTTTTGGATGAATGTGCCTTCTAAACAATAGATCATTCCCAAATCTTGCTTCAATCGTTTATAAGACTTTCATACACTTAATCAAAGAGTAAAGGGCAAAGAAAGCTCATGAATCAATTAAACTTCTATACAAGCATCATAACCTTCAAACATTATCAAAATCAATCATAAGAAACTTCAATTTAGATCACCAAGCCATATAACATTCTTTTGATCTTAAGGACTTTCAAAGAAAAAGGTCTAGAATGTGGGAAGGGAAGGAAACTTTAAGGAATGTGGTACAAGCATCATAACCTTCAATTTTTATGGGTTTTTCAAGTTCTTTTTCATGCAATGCAATAATGAAACGTGCAACAATATAATGAACATGCAAGATAGTCTCGAATAGAAGCAAACATAGTGAGTAAGAGTTATTACAAACTTTTAGTCACACCCCACCCCATACTTGGAACAAACATTGTCCCTAATGTTCAAATAAAAGAAAGAAAAGAAGAAAAGAAAAAGAAACTCACAAAATGGCGGTGGAGCGGCTAGAGCTAACGGTCATCATCATCATCACTGCGGCGCTGGTGGAGGCGGGAATGGAGAGAAGCTAGGATCATAAAACCGCCCAAACTGCTGGCGGTAGACATCTCTCATCATGTGATCGAGGTCGTCCAAGCGTCCATCTCTAGCATCGGCTCGAATCTCCAATGCTCCTACTCTCTCTGAAAGGCCAGTAGCCCAATCCGGCATCTGCTCATACCATCCCGGAGTCTGGCTGTACCATCCTGGCGCGTCTGCTGGTGTTGGTGCTGGTGCTGATGACTGCTGGGCGGACCATGGAGGTGGAGCTCCATACCATGCAGGAGGCGTATCCATCCATGTGGGTCTCTCACTCACGCTGGCGCGGCGAGAAGACGAGCCTGAAGCTCTAGCTGGACGTGGAGAACGTCTAGGCACATCGGGGGCCGCATCCGGCTGATCCGGAAACGTGCCAAACTCCTGCTCTGCTCCTCCTCCACCCTCATACTGATCCCTCATCTCCTCCTCCTCAACTACGGGTGGTGGTGGAACATACGGAGGAGCTGCAATCCTGTTCGCATGCATAGCAGCGAACGTCTCCTTCCAATTATGGCGTCCAACCATAATGGAGTACTCTTGTAGCCACTCAATACCCCTACCCGTCCTGCTCTCCCAAGGCATGGCCGCATAAGGCGGACCTCTATATGTGGGGAAGATGAGACCTCTAGTCATGAAGGCATGAAGTCCTAAGGGTACGGCTGGTATGCGGGTACATGCAGAAAAATCAACTCCCAAACTCCTAGCAAGGTGGGTAACTATCCCACCGTATCCAATGTTGCCCTTCCTCTTGTTCTTAAGCTTGCTCATAGTAGCAGCTAAGAGGATGGCACAATCAGCTCGGCGCCCATACAACATAGAATACAGCAGAAATAGCTCATCCGTCTTGATCTTTTGAGGCGTCTCCGTCCTAGGGAAAAGACACTCCGAAAGAACACGGTGAGCAATCTTCAAGGCTAAGATTGAGACAAGGGAAACCATAAAGGAAATGTTACAATATAATACTAGCGAAAAGAAAAGAGTGAGTGAGAATGACCTGGGTAGACTCAAGTGCCCACCACGATCTCTCACTCGACACGGGACTTAAGTTACCGACACCAACGATTCATACAAGACGCCAGTGGATGGAAAATCTAGGTTAAAGGATTCTCGAAAAGGGCGTCTACAAGCTATCAGAGAAGATTTGATAAGCCACAGATGGCATATGGGTAATACAACTAGACTCGGGTAAAGTGATCTTACAGAGCGGAAGAAAAGTGTTGATGGTAGAAGAAGCTAAAGGTGTATAAATGAACAACCTAGTGGATAACTTTTACTCAGTATATCCACAGCGAAGAAAATAGAAGAAATGTAGAGCTATGATCTTGTAGAAGATCAACTTTATATTAGTTAGTAACAACTGATAAATTACACCTATGAGGGACTAGTTCACTGAGAGACAGATAAGGAGGATAACCATAGACTTATGAAAGAATTTTTATAGACATCAAGAGGACCCTTCAAGAGATCCACGACAACAAATGTAAAAGTTAAATCGGTACACGTTCTAGTGCCCTTCATAGTAACATGGAGTGAATTCGAGCCAGTAACTCTAACTAAGAACTTGATAGGAAAGACTAGACGGCCAAAGATGACCCCCTTATGTCATTTGAGACCAAGGGAATTGTGGGAGTAATTTACTACCTACTGGCTAGGAAAAAGGGTACATATCACATCTAATATAGAGGGATTGTAAAAGAAGAACTAGAGGAATAAGAAGTATATGAATTTGATAAGGTTCTATGTCAATCCAAACAGAGTGTGGCAACATTCCATACAAGATAAACCACAAGTGGATGGAAGTTAAGGTCATGAGAGTCATGTAGACGTGTTTACAAACTATAGTGGAAGACCTAGAACGGACCATTGATGTCAGATGGACGACACAGTTGGACTCGAGAAATGGAGAACGAGCTAAAGGAGTACAAATGGACGCACTCGAGTAAGTAGTGCTCACCACGAAATTCAACGGAAACGGAGGTATGAGAAAAGTAAGTCCCGGAAATTGAGATAAGTCAACTATTGACTGACTGACGTCAACCGAGGACGTGCAAGGGTTATTTGGTATTGACGAGTTATGTACATTTAAGAAGAGATATCTACGAGCGAAGATTATTTGAATTAACTATACCGATGCTTTGGAGAAATTCCTCAAGTAGGCAACGAAAATCTTCTTAGCCAACTAAAGGTATAGAGAGAATCGTGTTAGAGGTTACTTCTTGGTTGGTTAACTTCAAACTCCAGTCGAGTCTGGAAGTTTGGATCCGTGCTAAAAGAATTAAGGAAGTAAACGGAAGATGGTTGCTTTCCAATAATGATTTTATTTCAAGAAAACAAGTAAGGAAAGTACTTGGTACTTCATCCGGTTAATCATTTTGGACTCACAGAACACGTCCTTATGATTAAGGGGTGACAACAAAATAATCAGAGTAGCGCAGCGGAAGCGTGGTGGGTCCTAACCCACAGAGCAAGAAGCTCAATGGTACTGATGGATGTCGTGTCGAGTTTAAGATGGTGATAGGTGGTGAAATGCATTCTAGTTGGAAGGAACGTGAGATAGGCCATGTGAAGTGACTAGAAATGTCGTACGGAAACTTAGGTGCATGTAGAGGTAATAGAAGAAGACTGCTACCCTATTATGGATTTGAGTGAAGAGTGATGGCTTTGTTACATGTTGCCAGACAAGTAGTGTGAAATTCTATACTAATGGAATACTCTAGAGTGAGTTTTAAGGATGGATTAGTAAAGAATTAATGATGTAATAAAAATATTGTGCAGGGTCTGCACTAGAAAGCTCAAAGTGAGTAACTACCATCCTGAGTCGAAGATACATAAGAATGAGAAGCGACAGGAGCATACTTGCAACCTAGTAACTGTGCTTGAGAAAGCATGATCTCGGAGTAGATTTTATGTGTAATATTATATCGGAACAGAGCATAGTTGCGTTTTGAGTAAGAGGGATATTATCGGTCTGATAACCATGGTGGAGAAAAGAGTGCACTGCTGATGGTATGTTAACAATTATTGAGTAGTCATGATCAAATAACGGTGATAAGAGATCACTTTGGGTCTAATACCGTCATTCCCGACATACTCTAGGTCACTTAAGATCTTGGAAAATGCGTGATAAACCTAAGTTTGAGCAAACGATATATGGGAGATTTATAAATAATATAATAATGTCAGGTGAACAAAGAGGATGACCACCAGGTTTGATTTTTAGTTGTTTCGAGTGTTAGACCTGAAAAGGGTAATGGTGACGATTCCGTACCTGAGGAAAATGATGACTGAGGAATATTAAAAAGACAAGACCAAGTGGGTCGTGATACGAAGAGCATTGGGCACTTGGTAAGGGTTGATGGATGTCAATGGCCTTGGGCATGAGTAGGTAGTCAGAACCTTTTCAGAAGACCGGAAGCAAGTGGTAATAACGAAGGGAAGAAAGGTGAATAGATCATTTTCCATAGGGTCATCAAAGGATCTACAAGTGAGTTGTGTAAGGCAACCATGAGAAGTTTTAAAGCAGTTTAAAAGTGACTGATGGACTAATATTCCTCACCCTGTTGGAGAGTGCTGCTTCAGTTTTCCACGGAGACTAAATTTGGGGAACTAAGTTGAGAATTTCAGTTGGAGTGATACATACCAGACACCAGTTAAGTTTTCAGATTAGAGGATCAGACAGTTGAGCCGGATGATACCGGTGAGATATCCGGTAACCACTCTAGAAACGTTGTAGCAAGCGCTTGTGATCTATGTACCTGAAAAGATTTAAGATTTAGTGGTTTATGAGAAGTCGATAAGGCTTCCTAAGATATGGGGGATAGTAAGAGACATAACATTTCAAAGACCTACGTAGCGATAGTTGTAACCTCGGGAGTGACTAGTTAGGGCTTGATCTTGTATGTGTGATACTGTTTGATTGCTTGTTAATTTCATGATTGAGTGTTTAGTCACTGATGTGTTCTTTTGGTAACCTTGATGTGCGGGATACTTAGATGGGGAAATGACGAGACTTTAGTGCAGTGATCAAACACACCCATTTGGTGCCTTAAAGGCCGATCAGGATTGTCTTACCCTAAGTTTCGGGACAAAACTTATTTTGAGGGGGATCTGATGTAATGACCAGTTTTTTTTTCCGTTACGCTATGATAAAGTTAGAGAAGTTTAGAAAAGGAAAGTAAATTTTAGTGAAACTAGGACATACCAGTTTATTTATGGAAGTCGTTTAATTAAGTACATTGTCCTAAGTTTCGGGACGAAACTTATTTTAAGGAGGTACTGATGTAATATCCGAAATTTTTATTCCGTTTAATTTCGAATCAAATCGGACTTCGAGCCGTTGACGGTTTCCCATTCTATCTAGTATTTCTTTCTTCACAAATTTTATTATTTTATGTAGAATTTAATTCACATAAAATGATAAAATTATATCAAGCTCTAATTCCTATAATTATTTATTATTTTATGTAGAATTTAATTCACATAATTGATAGATTTATATCAAACCCTAATTATTATAATTCATTCCTATCGATGACTTTAGACGAGATAATGACAAGGTATGACGAGATCCTAACTAAGCTGAGACGAGGTCATGACGAAGCCCGACAACTCTGTGACGAGGTCATGCATGGGCCTGACAAAGCCATGACGAGTTTTGACGAGTTTTGACAAACTTTCAGCCCACTATTTCTACTTAGTTTCAGCCCAGTTTCTAGCCACTGTTTCCAGCCCAGCTCTTGCTTCAGCCCAGCCAGGAGCAGCCCAAGGGATTCACGTCCAAAAACCTTCAGCTGCCTATCTCTCCATCTGCTTGTAACAGCCGATTAAATGAAGCATTAAAAGAGCTGTAACAGCCCAAGGATTTCACGCCAGAAGAGAAGGCGCGCTGCAACGTTCTCCTTGCTTCCAGATTTACGTAAAACACTCCTCCCCTCCTTCTGTCTTGATTCTCGGTTTTCAACAGCCCTCTTCAGCGCAACAGCCATCTTTAGCGCAGCAGCCATCTTTAACGCAGCAGCCTCATACTCCCTCCTTAACCCTAGTTGATCTCTCCAGGAACGCAGCCTAGTGCATTTGAGTCGTGGAATCGAGTAAGGCTTGTACCTCTCTTTCCCTTTCAGTTCTGTCCACGTATTCCATGCCTAACAAGTGCCTGTAATGCCTTCTAAACCTATACATATCATTCGTAGCTGAACAGTAAGGAGGCACACGTTTTCTGAGTTTTCGGAAGTGAAAAAGCAGTCAACTTCGGGTCACGATTTGAGTAAGTTATACTCCTCCGTTTCTGCTGAATTTTGGATATGTTGTATTCAGTAGTATATAGTAGATCATACTAAAATTTGGGAAGAATCGGAGTTACGGTTTGAGAGTTATTGTGTTTCAAAGTTGACGTTTTTATATATGTGCTGAGTGTTGGGGAAAACAGCAAGTGATGTTGTTTTATGAGATGATTTTGAATAAGCTCTTGATCTCCGTTGGGCTTGAATTTTGGATATGATATAGTTTACATATTATTGTAGAACATATTAAAATTTGAGAGGAATCCAGCGAGTGGTTTGGGATTTATGATTTTTCAAAGATTGAGTCGTAAGCAGTTTTTCGGTTGTGCTGAAATACGGTTTTGTGAGATAGTTTTAAATAGGATTTTGATCTCCTTTGCAGCTGAATTTTGTATATATTATAGATAAGATTTTATATTAGAACATATCAAAATTTGGGATAAATCCAGCGAGTAGTTTAGGAGTTATGATTTTTCAAAGTTAAGACAGTGTGTTGTTCGTTAGGTGTTGTAACCAACTTTAGAAATTTTTGTAGAAGTGATGCTTTAACAGTTTTAAGAAATTCTTTCTCCTATGAGTAGATGAGATATCATAGAGGACCTAAGGAATTATTTCGGAATTTTTATAAGATTATTCGAATTTTATATTTGAAGTTGTAGTTGGACTTTAGTGACTTTTCGGGAAATAGAAAATGGGTAGTTTTTCTAGTTGTTACCTAAAATCATCCTAGGGAGTAGAATATGATTAGTTAGCCTCAAGTAAGAATTTAAGTACATATTACGGGTTTTTGGAAGTCTCGGGACCAAGGGTAAAATAGTCAATTTACCTTAAATAAACATTGTAATAACTTCTGCACATAGAATCGTACATCTTAGGAGTTTTAGACTTCTAAGTATCCAAGGAAAAGTGTTGACCCACGTGCCTCCTTTGACAGGCAACTGAGTTCCTGCAGCTACTGATTGAGTGTTGCTAAGAGAGACGAGATTTAATTCGATAAGTCCACGGACTTACTTAGCTGGCTTCTTGTATGAGTGTAATGTGTATGAGTGGTGTTTGTTAGTTATGATAAACAACGAAACCAGATTAGGCCGACTTTATTATTTACGTAATTGACCCAAGTGTATGATAACGGGTCGTGACATCATCTGCCTAGCTCTTGCGAGAGTCTAGGAGGTTCCCTGCGACCAGCCCAGTCCGGTAGACGGTCAAATGCATTAGTACCATTCCGCGTTGGTAAACGGGGACAGGGGCGAGGTTTGGGAATCCCTCGTGTCACAAAATAAGTATCATTAGTAATAACCTATCACCTAATTAAAGATAATAAAAGGATTGAGTGTTGCATGTTGATTGTGTATGTTGTGTGTTTGTGCTTTTACCTTTATACTTATGCATAGAATGTAAGCTAACGGTTTTATACCGCTTGTAGATGTCTTGCAGGTTAAGACAGTTGTAGAGAGATCCGGAGGGAATGGTCAGCCCGGGTCCACGTACATATTTAGTTGGGGACGGGATGTCTTCTGTTCTTCTTATGTGTCATTTTAGTACATTTGCTTTGTAAGGCTGATACATATTCTTCATGTTTATATTGTTTAAAGTTTTCAAATGTTTTAAATACTTTTGTGCCTTGTTGTAAGATCCAAGTTAAATTGTTGTCAAACTAAGGTCGGGACCCATTGTGAGGTCCTAACCAGTAGCTCCCCGAGTTCTCAGAATTTGGGGTGTTACAGAGGTGAAGGGGAGGAAGGTGGTGGTGCTCTAGAGGAAGAAGAGGAAGAGGGGTTACCCTTCCTCTTTTTATTCTACTCATTCTTCTTCTCCTTAATTCTCCCAGAAACTCTCCTCACGAAATCCATCACTGTTCAAAATTACGGCCTGTTCTTGATGATTCCACGGCCGTGGAACTGCCAGGGACCGTGATTCGTCTCAGTTTTTCTCAATCTCAACAATCAGCACTCAAATTCAGCAATCAGGCAGCCCTAGTCTAATTCCTTCCAATTTCAAGCAGTTCTCCTAATATTTCTAGCAAAAACGAACCCAAATTGACAAAGATCAAGAGGGAAAAAAACCTAGGTTTCGGATTTTAAATCCGAATTGTGCGTTCCTTGGTGAATTGCCGCTCGATTCGTCGCTTGGATCTTGTTGGTGGTCGAATTTGCTTCAATTTGGAAAGAAGAATCGTTGAAAACGATTAACGAACGAAGATTTGGGAGGAGGGTCGTGGAATCGGCGATTTGGGTCGTGGAAGAGGTTTTGTGAAGTGTTTTTGTGAAGAACGTGGTTTATATAGTGACAGGCAAAATTTTGAAAATCACGGTCTGTCGGGGGGTTCCACGGCCGTGGAAATGTACGAAACCGTGGTTTTGGTGATTTTTCAAAGGCTTTTGGAAATTACGGTCACTGTAGCTGTCACGACCATGGTTTAGGCCGTGGAACTCTCTGTAAAGCTCCAAAGTCCAAGTTTCGTCACTTTTCTTCAACATTACACTTCCCTTTTCCTTTTCCATCGTTCCTACATCCAAAAACACGAACATACCGGAAGGAATCGAAGGCAAAACAAAGCAAAAACATCTAAACTAAGCTAAACTATGAATCGAAAGAAAAAACAAAAATGCAATACCTTGGGTTGCCTCCCAAGAAGCGCTTTGTTTAAGGTCCGTAGCTAGACCATATCTCGCACTTATTCGAGTGCGGTAGGCGCGAACTCTTCAGTTTGGAGTTCCGGCGTATACTTCTTGAGTCGTTGGCCGTTCACCTTAAAGCTTCCGCCCGCTTCACCCCATACTTCAACTGCACCATGGGGGAAAATACGCTTAATTAGAAAAGGTCCGGTCCAACGAGATTTAAGCTTACCTAGAAAGAGGCGAAGGCTTGAATTGAAGAGGAGAACTTGATCTCCTTCTTTGAAGTCCTTTGGAATGATATGCTTATCATGCCAACGCTTTGCTCTCTCCTTATAGATCTTAGCGTTTTCATAAGCGTTCAAGCGGAGTTCGTCCAGCTCATTAAGGTCTAGGAGACGCTTCTCTCCCGCTTCCTTCATGCTGAAATTCAACCACTTGATAGCCCAAAACGCCTTGTGCTCCAACTCTACCGGTAAGTGACAAGACTTCACATACACAAGGTTGTATGGTGTGGTTCCTATGGGTGTCTTGTACGCAGTCCGGTACGCCCACAATGCGTCATCAAGCTTCAAAGATCAATCCTTCCTAGTCCTTGAAACCGTTTTCTCTAGAATTCCTTTGATCTCCCTATTTGAGATCTCAACTTGTCCACTAGTTTGTGGATGATAAGGGGTGGCGATCTTGTGAGTAACCCCATACTTAGCTAGAAGAGCTTCAAAGCGCCGGGCAATGAAGTGAGAACCTCCATCACTAATGATAGTCTTTGGTGTCCCAAATCGTGGGAAGATGGTTTTGTTGAAGAACTTAACCACAACCATGGCATCATTGGTGGGAGAGGCAATTGCTTCAACCCATCTAGAAACGTAATCCACCGCCAAGAGTATGTATTGGTTTCCACAAGAAGATGGGAATGGTCCCATAAAGTCTACTCCCCAAACATCGAAAATCTCCACCTCTTGGATGTTGTTGAGAGGCATCTCATTCCTCCTAGAGATATTACCTGTTCTTTGACAAGCATCGCAGCAAGAAATAAAGGATTGCACATCTCTAAACAAAGTAGGCCAAAAGAATCCAGATTGCAATACCTTTGCGCTAGTCTTGTTCGAACTAGCGTGTCCTCCACAAGGTAGTGAATGACAATGGCGGATGACACTTTACATCTCATCTTCCGGCACACATCGCCGAATGATGCCATCCGGACCTCTCTTAAAAAGGAGAGGTTCATTCCAAAAGTATTCCCGGACATCCTTAAAGAACTTCTTTCTTTGTGCGTAGGATAGTCCGGGCGGTATCTCCTGACAAACCAAATAGTTAACAAAATCAGCAAACCATGGTTCGTTACCTTTGGAGATCACATCGATGCACTCCTCAATAATGTGTAGGTGTTCGTCCGGGAAGGAGTTATCGATGGGTAAATGGTCGTCCTCTAGATGTGTTAGGCGACTCAAATGATCCGCAACAGAATTTTCTGAACCTTTCTTGTCGCGGATCTCAAGATCGAATTCTTGTAGGAGCAGAATCCATCTAATTAGCCTTGGCTTCGCATCCTTCTTCGCAAGGAGGTACCGGATCGCAGCATGATCCGTGTAGACAATCACCTTTGCACCTACAAGATAAGAGCGAAACTTGTCAATAGCATAGACAATGGCTAAAAACTCTTTTTCGGTAGTGGCGTAATTGAGCTGCGCTTCATCTAGCGTCTTGCTAGCATAGTATATGGCATGGGTTCGCCCTTCCTTTCGTTGTCCAAGTACAGCTCCTATAGCTACGTCACTAGCATCGCACATAACCTCAAAGGGAAGAGTCCAATCCGGAGGTTGGATAATAGGTGCTGAAATTAGAGCTTGCCGAATTGTGTTAAACGCATCCAAGCATTCCTGCGAAAACTCAAAAACTGCATCCTTCATCAATAGATTAGTGAGCGGTTTTGATATATTAGAGAAGTCTTTAATGAAACGTCTATAAAATTCAGCATGTCCTAGGAAACTTCTTATCCCTTTCACCGAAGTTGGGGGAGGAAGCTTCTCTATGGTCTCTATCTTAGCTTTATCTACTTCTATCCCTCTATTAGAGATTAAGTGACCTAATACAATTTCTTCCTTAACCATAAATTGACACTTCTCCCAATTTAGAACTAGGTTAGTGTCTTCACACCTTTGTAAAACAAGAGAAAGGTTAGAAAGGCAATCGTTAAAAGAGGAACCGTATACGGAGAAGTCGTCCATGAAGACCTCCATGATTTCCTCAATGTATTCGGAGAAGATGGCCATCATGCACCTTTGAAAGGTGGTTGGGGCGTTGCAAAGCCCGAATGGCATTCTCCTATAAGCAAACGTACCCCACGGGCACGTGAATGTGGTCTTCTCCTGATCATCCGGGTGTATCGGGATCTGAAAGAAACCACTATAACCGTCAAGATAGCAAAAATGCGAATGTTGCGCTAACCTTTCAAGCATTTGATCGATGAATGGCAATGGGAAGTGATTCTTCCTCGTCGCATTGTTTAGCTTGCGGTAGTCTATGCACATCCGCCATCCCGTTACGGTTCGGGTAGGAATGAGTTCGTTGTTCTTGTAGGTGATGACCGTCATTCCTCCCTTCTTCGGAACTACTTGAACCGGGCTCACCCACTTACTATCGGAGATAGGGTAGATGATACCTGCATCAAGAAGTTTAAGAATTTCCTTCTTGACAACCTCCTTCATGGTCGGATTCAACAGCCTTTGAGGTTGTCTTGAAGTTCTTAGATGAGTAGGAAGTGGTTTTAGTTCCATCGCTTTCGGAGCTTCCAATGATCCTTGAGGAGCATCCGATGTCTCTTTAGAAGTTTCTAAGGGTGTTGAATGTGTGGGAGAAGAATCAAAGGAATTTGAAGAAGTGTCTCGATCACCCCTTTCCACGGCCAAAATTACGGTTTCCCTATGTCCTCCACGGCCGTGGTTTAGGGCGTGGAAGGGAAATACGGTTGTTCCATTTTCTCCACGACCGTATAACTCTCTGGAGTGGGACACGGTTTTGTTTGTGAAATCCACGGCCGTGGAATATAGTGTATGGCCGTGGATTCTCACGTTTTCTGCCTCATCGTGGAGTTTTTCAAACTCCACTTCATACATCTCTTCTTGTGCTTCTAAGGCTTCAATTGCCTCATTGCACTCCTCTTCTTCCCCTACATTTGTTAGACTCATAGTGATAACCTTTTGCAAAGGATCGTTGAAGAGAATAGCACTTACCTCCTCCCTAGACAACCCTTCTTCATCTTGGATATTGAATATATCCTCATCAAAGATTGGCTCCTTCACTAGAGTGGAAAGAACGAACTCTACCTTCTCTTCTCCTATATCAAAAGCGAGTCTACCATTCTTGCAATCGACTATGCAGCCGGAAGTTGCAAGAAACGGTCTTCCGAGTATGATCGGGACCGGACTATCTGCAGGAATGTCAAGCACGACAAAATCAATGGGAACAAAGAATTTACCTAGCTTGACCGGGACGTCTTCTACAATACCGACGGGGCGAGTAATGGATCGATCCGCCATGTACAACGTCATCTTCACCGGTTTAGGGTCGCCTAAACCGATCTTCCTACATAATGCAAGTAGTATGATGCTCACACTTGCTCCTAAGTCACATAAAGCGTCATATGTGACATCTCCCACTCCTATGGGAATGCAAAACGACCCCGGATCCTTCAGCTTTGGGGGCATTTTCTCCTTCATGGTCTTGATGAGATCCGAAGAATCCGAACTCATCTTAACCTCACCGAAATCCTCAAGCTTTCGCTTGTTAGAGAGGATTTCCTTTAAGAACTTGCCATAAGCCGGCATACCTACAATAGCATCAATGAAAGGTATATTAATGTGCAGCTTACTCATGAGTTCTATGAACTTACCAAATTGTTTATGTAGGCGCGCTCTCGCTCTAGATTGAGGGAATGGTAGGGGAGGTTTGTAAGCTGGAGGAGGGACGTAGACATCTTCCTTCTCTTTCCCCTTCTCCTTGTCTTTCTCTACGAGGACTTCAACAAACTTAGGCTGCAGATCGGTGGTAGTTACTCTGCTTCTAGTTGTGATTGCCATTACCCTTCCCTTAGGGTTGTCCTCCGTCTTTCCTGGAAGCTTCCCTTGATTGCTAGGAACTTCCTCCGCTTGGCTGAACATTTGGTTTTCTAAAACCTTTTGAGCTTTATCAACCTTAGAAATTTGATCATCAACCTTAATGATGCGGTTCTCCAACCCTTGTAGCTTTCCCAAGATCGTTTCCAACATGGGATCGGGCTTCTCCTTCCCCGAAGTGTTTCCTCCATTAGATGATTGCCCCTGGCTTTTCAAAGGCGTAGAGGAAGAGGAAGGTGGAGTTAGTGAATTAGAATTGGAAGGATAAGAGTTACCGGAATTTTGTTGATTGGAGCGCCAATTGTTGTTGTTTGAACCCCTATTGTTGTTCCAATTGTTGTTCCGGTTGTTGTTGTTTCCATTCCAATTGTTCCGGTTGTTGTTCCGGTTGTTGTTCCGGTTATTGTTGTTGTTGTTGCGGTTTGTGTTATCACCGCCATTGTTGTTGTTGCCCAAATAACCAACATCCTTTCCTTGTTGTTTTGGAAAGTTGGTCTTGATAGCCTCCTTCAACTCTTTGATCTCATTGTTGAGGGAGAAAATCTGATTTTGAGCTTCATGTGTGAGCTTTGCTCCTTGCTCCACACGATTTCCCTCCACTTTCCGGTGGGAATACTTCTCTATGACCCTTGCTTGCTTCTCAATGAAGTCTCAAGCGTCATCTTCCCTCATGTCCATGAATGTACCACATGAGAGGGATTGGAGCTTGAATTGTGTCTCCACATCCAGCCCCTTATAGTATATTTCCAGCAAGGCAAGTTTGGATATGCCATGATGAGGGCAATCCAAAAGCAAATCCTGAAACCTTTCCCAAGATTGAAACAAACTTTCGTTAGATCTCATGGAAAATGCATTGATCTTACCTCTAAGTTCCGCCGTTTTGGATGGCGGAAAGAATTTGGTGAGGAACTCCGCGGAAAGGTCTTCCCACGTGTCTAGTTTCCCACTAGGAAGAGCTTGGTACCAAGACAACGTTTTCCCCTTCAAGGAGAAGAAGAAAGGCTTGAGCTTATAGTTGTTGGTAGTAGCATTCTTCGGCCTCATTGTCTCCATCATAAACTCAAACTTTTTCAAGTGTTGGTGTGGAGATTCAGCGCTTGTCCCGCCAAATTGGTTTTGGCGAACAAGAGTAATAACTTGAGGGTTGAAGCTAAACCCTTGTACATCTTCAGCATCAAAATTCACGCCCAAACGGCGCGGTTGTTGTGTTGGATCCATTCTTTGGCCAAGAGTTCTTGGCTCATCATCTACACGTTCGATCCTCGCATTCCTAGGTGGAATGCGGCGATTAGCAGCTCCCCGTGGATGGAAAGGATTCACATTGATCGTGGGATCAATTTCCTCTAGTGGTGGCATGGAGGAATTGCTATCATCAGCGGATGAATGACTTCTTCTTCTTGATCTTGATGCCCGTCTTGAGGATTTCTTGCTCCCCTTATTCTTAAGGTTGCTTAGTTCTATCCTCATCTGGAACATCATATCCTTTAGATCGTTAACTTGAGATTGATGACGATCCATTTCATCCCGACGAATATTCTCATTCCATTGGAGTTGAGCTTCTTTCTCCGCCAACTCCGCTTGAAGATCACGTTCGTGTTCTTCCGCCATCTTCTTTTCCTTGCGCTTTTGCCTTAGAGTCCTCTCAAGCTCTTGATCAAGAGGTAAGAGGTCCTTGGTGTTCCTAGACCTGCGCATGCACTCAAAGAAATATCAAATAACGAGAGCAAGCTCCCAAGTTTGACAACCGGCAACCGAATTCGGCCGAAACCAAATCCCCGGCAACGGCGCCAAAAACTTGTTCGCCACTTAGCGTGCGTACAAATAAGCTTTAATTATAAAACTAGAAATCAAGCAAGCGAACCCGCAGTGTACGGATCGATATAGTTAAGCAAGAATTCCAGAGTATCGAACACAGGGATTTGGGTGGGAACAAATTCAATTGCATATTATCAAGCGAGTAAATATGAGAAGCTTTGCAAGTATTGGGAAAACAACAATCCTAAAGATCCAGGAATCCAGCTGTGGCAATCGATTCAAGATATACTAATGATATAAGGACAGAGTTAAGATATGCAAAGGTATGCTAATGTAAGGTAATCGTATGGTAAAGTTCCAAAAACCTTATATGACTCACCTACAAGACACTCTCTATAAAGGTTGTTGAGGCTTCAATATAGAAAGATTCTAAAGGTAAGAATTAATGTCAAATACCCAAACTTGTAATCCAAGGATCAAGACTAACTTAACCGATTAAGGTTGTGACACTCACAATCGAGGTAGAGGTTGTTGAGGCTTCACTACCACCTAGAAAAGGCAAGCCAAGACTAAGTTAAAGCAAGTCTTTAACTTTGGATTAAAGTAAAAGCAAGTTCGTAAACTTAAGGGAAATCACGGTTAGTTCTTGAGGTTCCACGGTCGTGGACTCAAGAACAGGCCGTAATTTAGGGTTCGTCAGCGATTCTCTCTAACTCTCAGGGTCCAATCTATTTACGATCGATCTATCATCATCTAAGCCACAACTACCAACCCTTCACCTTAGAATTGTTAAGGGTTTTTAGCCAACAATAGTCATATCGATATCAAATTCAAAGATTAAAAGATTGAAAGATGAAAACTTCCGAAAACTTTCAATAAACTTCAAACCAATCTCAAAGTTACAATCAAGAACAATTATCGTCACTAGATTCGGAATAGAACAAACAAACACAATCTTAGATAAGAAGGAAGAACGGGATGTCAATCCGTCTTCTAAATCAAACCTAAACAAGAAGAGAAATCTCCTTACGAACAATCTTCCGAATCTTCAATCTTCCGTCAATCCGGAAATCACAATAGCAATGCGCCAAAATCTCTCAAATACAACTTCCGCCAATGCGAAATTAGGGCAACTCCAAGGATGAGCGCAAGATGCGTCTATGCGTAAGCGAAGGTGTAAAGCGAGGTCGCAAAAGTCTCTAAACGGAGGTGACGGAATCTCTCTTCGTCCGTCCTTTTATAGTGTATGATAAACTTTCGGCCCGGCCCAATCTTTTAAAAGATCGTGGCTTAAAGTGTGGCGAAAAAGATCGCCAAGATCACGGTTGTGGAAGTTTAGAGCGTGGAAACCAACACGGTTTGAACCAATGATTCCACGACCGTAGAAGCTACTGGAATGAACCACGCTTCCCTTGCATGGTTCCACGGCCGTGGACTTGAACGTGGAATGTAGTACGGCCGTATTTTAGAGCGTGGTTTAGGGCAAGAACGTGATTCTTCCCTAGCCTCGTGCATTCCTCAAGTTGGCACTCCTTTTGCTCCTAAGAATGTCCTCAATCCATGGACATGCTCAATCATCTCTATACTTGCTCAATTCCGTTCGGAAATAGCTCTCAATCACCTATAATCAACATAAAGCTTGTGTAGACATCCATATCGACAATATAGGCAAACTAGCTCACAAATGCAACAATGCTCAATCAATGACTATCAATATGGATCAAATACACTTAGAAAACGTGCCTAGAATATCACAATATTTCATGCTAACATTCATGAAGATGGTCTTCGTGATATGACTTTGGTGAGCCTTGAAAGTACTAAAAATTATAGATAAAACATCAAAAGTATATACATAAGCAAAAATATATAACAATAATTTTACATTTCGATATTTAAATTGTAGTAAGTACACGTGCATACCATTTGCGGAACACTAGAAGAATATGAGTCATTGTGTTCCCAAATAATTTGTAATTGACAATTATCAAATATCACACCTTTTTTGACACCTATTAACGGACAATCAAGCCATGTTGTGGACAAAGGAAACGCGGAGATGATAACATGCAGCCACCTGGAATATTTGAAGTGAAGCATCATATATTACTTTTGAGTATCATAATAAGAAGTGAGATTTACTATTAAGCCACATTTTACATTCACGTTCTATTGTTCTATATATTCTATGCTGAGCAGTTTTGGACTTGAAAGGTAACAAATACAACACACACCAACCATCAAACCCGCCACTTATATATGGTTTGTACAAATATCTATTGTGTAGTCGTGTTGTTTTAGCTGAAATTACATAAACCTTTTGTGAAGCTTGTAATGGAAGTTGCTTGTTGATCTATAATACCAATTATAGTGTCAAACTCACTTTAAATAGAACTATCTTGTACTAAATACATTATTGATTGATCTAGTATCTAGAACTTGCTACTTGTTCCTAAATGAAGGATAACATGCAACCACCTGGTTGACAAATATGGTAACATAAGTAGTTTACTTGTGCACTTCCTAGTCTTATTTCAACTTCAGAAATAGTAGAAAGAGTGAATCTTAGCATGATTTAGAGAAACCAATACAATAGCATCCACCATAATTTAAAAAATCGATAACTTCGGAATATTCAGAACAAACATGCAAAGTTTGTGCACATAGAATAGATATGCAACTGAACCCGGTACATCATCCCCTAAGTATTACATAAATTTCAACTATTGACTAATATCAAACTTGTACATCAACCCCATCATGTTCAAAATTATACACACCACCATTTGTTAGCACATCCATAACATATCTGACAGATCTAAGCATAAGTAGAACAAAATCTTCACCAGCATTCTCAAGGTTGTAAGTTCATTAACAATCATCATAACTTTACACTTTTCACTAATATTCTCAAGCAAGAACACGATGCTAAAGGCTGTACTAGCGCTTAACATAAAATTAACAAAATGTAAGTGTTATAACTCGTGTTTGTACCTGTCCACAGATCATCAAAGACATATATCTTGTTTGATATGGCTATATGCTATTTTTATTTATTTTCATCTTCTTGATTCTTGATTTGAAATGTGAAAATTAAGAATTCTAGTACAAATCTACAAACTTATATGATTAAAAGCTTTTGCAGGGTTTGATACTAAATTTGGTATTCCACAAACGGCGACTACAAAGTGGCAGTGCATTAAGTGCCACTACATGCACTAATACACTTGTTTGAAATGTCTATATTAATATAAATAAGGGATTTAATAAACATATATCAGTACAAAAAATTTAAGATGTTTTCATCAACACTTAACACCCACATAAAATGAAATAACATTACAATATATAACACCAACCGTGACACCAAATATCATAAGAATAGAAACATAAGAGATGGACTTCGGAAGTACAATACACATAAGTTTAGTAGATCCTCCCCGAGTAGGCATTTCTACAGTTAACACCCATATAAAATACAAGAATACGTACAAATAATATCCATATGGAAAGAAAACAAGAATCCTGGTTCCTCTTCCAGGTAAACAAAACAAAAACAATGTAACCTCATGTCCTCCTAGAGTAGAAACGAGATGGAATAAGAGACTTACTTGTTAAAATATACAAGGCTTTAAAGAAACCCTATATGATCATGAACAGCAATGCCTGAATCCCTATACAAATCAACAACTCCGATAAATCAGCAACTCCAAATGAATCAACAATAAACATCAACTTCAAAGAAACCATATATGACGCCGCCTGAAATTGAATCAAAATGAATCAGCAACGCCGGAATCCCTAGATGACGCCTGAATCTAAATGAATTACCAAACCAAAATAGATTATGAAGGACTCCAATCCAAATGAATAAGCAACCCCGATAAAGATAAAGATGCAATTGATAGATTCAGACTCGAGAATGTAGGTAAGAGTCTAAACGAATTGATTATGAACGACCACCAAAACAGTAAGGAGAGTTGGCCATCGAGGTGGAGAATCGCCCGCCTCTCGCCGCCGCTCTCCGCCGCTCGTAGTCGCCGCTCAGATGGTTGGGATGTCGCGGGGAACACGAAGGAGAAACGGGATCGAGATTGATTAATTAGGGATAACTGAGTGGTGCATCGATGCGGTTGTTTTCCTAAGCTCAAATTGACGCCGTTGGTAGAGGGGTTTTTTTTACCACGTTATTAAAAAAATCAGGGTCCGAGATCGTTGTGTCACCATGGTTAGTAATATAACTGAGGTCCTAAATGTTTATACCTCGGTTATATCATATAACCGGGGTCCAAAATCTTTTAAAAAATTAAAAATCAATTATCCGCGGTTATACATATAACCGTGGTCCGAAAATACCATTGATTTTGGTTCTTTCTAACCGCTCAAACATAAGAGAAGTCTAGAGGGGTCTTTGTACTAGTGGTTGATGGCTCATGCTATTTTATTAGATCCTCATGATTGTTTGGATAAGACCACCTTTCGAATGATATGTAGGAGGTACATATTTGTGTGCTTCATCCTTGAGAGCATATTTGTTGTAATATTGCATATGAGATCTTCTTGGATGGTATGGATTTACTTACTTGCTTTCATATGTGCTTAGACTTGACTAGATTAGTAGAGTGACACTATCCATCTTGTTCAACTAGAATGTTTTGATGTTACGCACCATGCATGATGTTACACACCATGCATGATGTTCTTCGCGTTACCTCAAGAGGTGGTTTGTTTTGTTGTCATGCTTTTGTATGATTTCATTTGAGGCCCAAGAGCTCGACTTGTCAAACTTTATTTTTCTATAGAGTGACATTATAGATTCCCAAGCGGTTATACTCAGAAAGAATTCTTACCACATAATGTTGTTATATACCTTGTATGCTTGGTTATATGTCTCTATCTTGGTTTTATCATATCTTGTAATGCTTATTGTTGCTTGTCTTGGTCTTATCATGCCTTGTAATGCCTTATATTACTTGATATGTCATCCTTCATGCTTAGACTTGATGGTTGGTGTTTGATGAATAAACACTATTGGTTCCAGCCAGAATTACGGTTGGATGCCATTTTATGACAAAGATGTTCTATAGTTTGATGTCATTTTATGGCGACCCCTGAGAGGTTCCCATTTTCGAACATCTTCCCTTTGAATTTGGACAATTTTTTCATATGCAAAGTTGTAGATCTTCAAAATAAATTCACAAGTGGTACTCATGCAACTTGTTGTTCAATTAGAGCAACAGAAAACTCAGTTTTTCTAAATTGTCGAAAAGTTACAAAGGAGAAATACATCCTATGTCCAAACCAAAAATATGGCTTATGTTTTAATCTTATACGCCCTTAAATCCGCATATGTTTTACTCTTAAATCGTATAATTAGCCTGAAAACCGTATTTGTCTCCTAAGACGCCGAAATCCTACTTTACTCTATCTTATATTATATGTATGTGTTGCGATTCTTATGTTCACCCTTGAGGTTGATCTAAATATTATAATTAGACCTTTGTAGGTCAGATTAGAGGTATCCCGTTGTTGAGCGGACGATCAAGGTTCCTAGTCCGCGCCGCGACTCAGTAGAGTCAAATTTCCATTTTCATTGCTTTGTAAGTACTTTTTACCTTTGATATTTATGAAAAACTCTTCTTTATTATGTATGACTGATTCCTCTTGATCTATGGATTAAATGATCCCTATAATGATTTGATTTATTATTGCATATATATTTGTGAATTGAGATTGTGATACTGCTTCGTTTCAAAGCTTTTTGCTTTCACCTTTTATTTACCTTCAAAAGCAGTTACATATATAATTGGTTAAGGTAAAAGACCATAGTCTAACCAACAAGGTTATTTGATGAAGGAGCATTTCCAAGCTCACTCATGGACGTCGGAGCACATCTAGGATCACCTCCAAGAGTTGGAGCTTGTCCAAGACCTCCTCCTAATAGAAGGAAGATAGAGGTAGGGAATGGGAAGTAGATGCAACTATGGACTCCAAAGTCTAAGAGAGGAAGGAAGAAAAGTGCAAGAAGAAAGGATGGTTGAGATCCTTCCATGCCAGAAGATCAAGAATGCATGAAAACATGATCAATCATGTTCAAAGAATTCAAGAGAGAAGAGAAGACTTATAGCACCCACAAGGATCCATCTTCCAACACAACCATGTTATAATAAAATGAGGCTCGGGTCCACTCATACCACCTCAAATCCATTTCGGTTCTCTGAAGCTTTAGTACCCATGCAAGCCCTCCCTCCACCTCCGTACCTCCATGCACACGTGAAATGAAGCCATGAAACGCCTCCTTTTATCCACACAAGCCTTGCACAAATGAGGTAGCTATACCACGAGCTATGCTAGCCATACAAGCAATGTCACGTCCATAGAAGGCAAGTCATTCTTGCGATACCATTTCAAGATACCGAACATATCTATTAGCTAGGACCCACAACCTTGAAGGATACTCCTTCCAGGCCCGCCCATCGGAATCCCTAGACTATCTTTTCGATGACTAGACCAGCTTACCCGACCATTCATGCCATCGTGAACCACAGTCTCCAAGAGCCAACTCGGACCCATCCCTTGCGTGCAGAAGGACATGTTTTAATTATGGGTTAATTTTTGTGGGCTTTAAATGTTATTTTTCAGCCCATGTTATTTTACTTATTTCCTTTTTGCAAATATTTTAAGTTTCTAATAGGGAAACTTAAAGATAGACTTAAAATTATATTGCTTGATCTCCAAGCCTTAGAAGATCCCTCTTCTAGAAGATCAATCATATTTTATTATTTTCTAAGATCAAGATAATATCTTATTCTAGATAAGGTATGATTCTTCGGGCTAGGTTATAAGAAACTCATGGCCAATCCACACCCTATAAATAGAGAGGTTGCGTCTCTTATTTTCTCAACCTAAATTTGAAATAAACACATTGATATTTTACGGTATTTGTTTTGTGTTTCCGTCGGCTCTTGCGTGTGGAGTAGAGAGCAAGAGACGTCATGTTTGCATTCTTGCTTAGACTTGTTTGAGTGTGTTTTGCTTACGCGTTGCAGATTACGGTGCTTCAATTAGCCACGAGCAATTCTTCTGGTACTCTAGGGTACGTTCTTCAAGAATACCTATTGTGTTTGTTTGTAGTGGAAGGGTTCTACAAAATTTCGTTGGTTGTGTAATAGGGTCCATCGTGTCCTATTGTGCCTCCAAGTCGTTTCTTATGGTTCAACCTTGATCTATCCATCTATCGACCCATTCCCACCATCAAATCATCTTCTTTTCACATATATATTAATTTTAGTCGTCTTTCTATCAAGTCTTTAGGTGTCAAAAGATTAGCCATCCAATTACGGCTAGTCTTGTATCAAAGTTGTATCAAAGCTTTAGGTTAATTGACACCGCATTTTATTTTTCTTATTAAAAAAAGATCTTTCACAAGATCCACACAAAAAGAATCAACCAGAGCAACCACGATTACGGTTAGTATTTCTATCATTCTCGTAATTTAATACCTTTGATTTCATATTCAATTTATTTTTTTAATTAATTCTTGTAGCACAAATATATTTTTTAAACATTTCTTTCACACTCGGAGTCTCACAAAAAGACCCCGGGATATCCACAATCCGCCACCGTCTACGTCTCACCGCCACTATGACGCCACCCCCACAATGCCGCTATCACAATCCTTCTCCATTACCACCAGTATCAGCCCGACACCGTACCACCTCGATTAAGGATCATCTTAGCCGAATTCCCTCCACTGGAATCCACTCCAGTAACCATCAACAATCACCACCACCTTCATAACCGCCTCTCCCTATCCCTATTGCACCGCAAACCACTACAACATCACTATCAACCACCATCCCCAAAAGCCTTTCGGCTTAAACCCCTTACCGGAGCTCCCGACTATCAATACCACCACCCTCCTCCATCGACACCACCATCCAAGAAGAGGTAGAGATATGGAGCCATATCGACATCACCAAGAGCATGACAAACTAGGAAAAGTGAAGGTTAAAATCCTAAATTTTGAAGGCAAGTGTGACCCGGATGCTTTCATGTAATGGGAGACAAACATAGAATAAATTTGGTCTTGCCATAACTTTAGTGAACAAAGCAAGATTCAGTTAGCTGCATTGGACTTTCAAGGTTATGCCTTAGTGTGGTGGGATCATCTTGTCAAGGAAAGTAGAAGAACTTTAGATCCCAACGTCAACACATGGGAGAAAATGAAAGACTTGATAAGAGATAGATTTTAACAACATGCTAGACAACTATGGAAAAAGTTGGAGAACCTTAAGCAAGGATCTATGAGTGCTGAAGAAGTTTACACATCTATGCAAATGGCAACAGTGAAAGCCAATGTCATAGAGGATGAGTCTACTATGGCTCCTTACTTGCATATTTTGCATCCATCATTAGCAAATGAAATAGACTTGTATCCTTAAAATACCATGGTGGATTTGCTACATTTGGCCGTCAAACTGGAGAAGAAGACCAAGGTACGCAACCAAGAAGCCAGGACTAGCTATGGATTTGCAGGTTCGTGGAAACCACAAACTAGCCGGTACCAAGTCTACCAAACCCGTGAACCGACATCCTCTAAGTAAGAAAGAAAAGATCTGCCCGTGGACCAAGGAGCTAGAAGGAAAATC
The DNA here is from genome assembly GCA_033239045.1 of Fagopyrum esculentum. Classification (NCBI taxonomy): domain Eukaryota; kingdom Viridiplantae; phylum Streptophyta; class Magnoliopsida; order Caryophyllales; family Polygonaceae; genus Fagopyrum; species Fagopyrum esculentum. The sequence goes on from BSUD01000008.1 coordinate 13,914,705, forward strand.
TCGACACCTCACTCACCATCTCGACCCTTGAATGAGCTTTCATGTGGCGCTAAAGGGAGCCATTCTAAATCTACTCTTCGTTCTAGAGATATTGTATGTTTTAAGTGTCATGGTATTGGTCATTATATGAGAGATTGTCCTAATAAGAAGGTTTTGTTCATTAATTAACTTTGAACAATATGAGAGTGAGGAAGATCATGAAAATAATGATAACACCCCTACATTAATGCATTGCATGAAATTGGTAGTGATAGTGACGAGAGCATTGAGTATGAGCATGGAGAATCGTTGATTGCTAGGAGAACTTTTTTTGTTAAGATAGCCCCATGTGAGGATAATCAAAGGGAAAACCTCTTTCATACTAGATATTTTGTTAAGGGAAAAGTGTGTAACATGATTATAGATGGAGGTAGTTATTACAATATAGCTTGCATCAATTTGGCTAACAAATTGTAAATTACCACGTTTTATCACCCTAAACCATATAAGTTGCATTGGATGAATGATTGTGATGATATGAAAGTGTACAACCAAGCTAGAGTTACCATCACTTTAGGTAGCTATGTGGATACTACTACTTGTGATGTAGTTCCCATGCAAGCATGTCATGTTCTTTTAGGACGCCCATAGAAATTTGATAGAAGAACTAACCATGATTGGCATACTAATAAAAATTAATTTGAGTTTAATGGTCAAACATTAACCCTTAAACTCATGAACCCATTGTAGATTGCTGAGTGCTATGAGAAAAAGAAGGAAAAGAATAAGGAGCAAGAATCTGGCAAGAGGAAAGGAGGAGAATCTCGCCTCAGTGAAAAATGTTGCCCCAATGGAGGAGAATCTCTATCCAATGAAGAATATTCCCTCAATACAGAGAAATCTCGCCCCGGTACAAAGAACTTTTACCCCAGTAGAGGAGAATCTCTATCCAGTGAACAATCTTTCTCTAGTGCAGAGAAATCTCATCCTAGTGTTGGATTATATTACCCAGTGCATGGATATCTCGCCCCAGTGTAGGACATCTCGAACCAGTGCAGATATCTCACCCAATCTTCTAGAGTCCTTCTAGAATCCAAGGAGGAATGCATTCATGACTATAAGATGAATCCTCAAGAGAGCCAAAAGATTCGAAGTCAAGTGCAAGAACTCTTAGATAGGGTTTTTTGAGAGAAAGTTTGAGTCCTTGTGTTGTTCCCGTCCTTTAAGTGCCTAATAAGGATAATACTTGGAGAATGTGTGTTGATTCTAGAGCAATCAATAACATTATCATTAAGTAACGTCATTGGATCCCTGGATTAGATGATATGCTATATGAGCTTAGTGTATCCACCTTCTTATCTAAGATTGACCTTAAGAGTGGATATCACCAAATCAGGATGCGGGAAGAAGGTGAATGGAAGATGGCGTTCAAGACTAAGTTTAATCTATTTGAGTGGTTAGTGATGCGATTTGGCTTAACCAATGCTTCTAGCATATTCATGAGGTTGATGAACCATGTGCTATGTCACTACATTGGAAACTTTGCAGTAGTTTAGTTTAATGACATCCTTAGCTATAGTAGATCACTTGAGGAAAGCTAGGAACTAGGTTGCTAGTCTCGACTTCTTGTCATCCTCAAACGGAAGGTCAAACGGAGGTTAACTAATTAATAGGACTTTAACTACCATCTTGCGAGCTGTTTTGAAGGATAATTTGAATGCTTGGGAAGATGTCTTGGCTCATGTAGAATTTGCTTATAATGGAACATTGCATTCTTCTACTGACCTAACGCCTTTTGAGTATGTGTATGGGTTGAATCCTTTTTCCCTTTTTGATCTTATATTGTTGCTTTTAGAGGAGCAGGTAGATTTTAATGCAGGAAAATAGGTGGAATTCATCCAAGAATTGCATGCCAAGACACGCAAAAGTTTAGAGGAGAAAGGGAAGCTAGTTGCGGCCAAGACTAATAAAAACCGCAAGAAATTGCTATTCGAGACAGGAGATCTAAATTGTTTGCATCTGAGGAAGGAATGGTTCCCGGTGAAGAGCAAATCAACGCTATCACCAAGAGGATATGGACCATAAAGTGCTACGTAAGGTTGGCAACAATGGTTATGTATTGGAGCTTCCAGAGAGTATGACGTAATCCCTACGGCTAATGTAAAAGATTTGATTTTTTGTGTCAAGTGATGAGTATGGTGATGATTTAAGGATGAATCATTTTCAAGAAGGAGAGTTTGATGAGGGTTCATCCCCAACAACTCCTACTACACAAGGACCAATCACTAGATCAAGGGAAAGAGCAATCAAGGAGAAGGAGTCCAAACCATTACCACCTCCATCTACAAGTAGTACCATTGAAGGATCCATCACTAGATCAAAAGCAAGAGTCATTCAAGAAGAGGTTTCTAGTTTGATGGTGTCTTTAACTTCTAAGGAGACCATTGGTGATCTTTTTGTGTCTAAGTCTTCCTTAGTCACATTAATGACAATTCCAGCCAAGGAAGGCGTAGAGGAGATGCCATGCATGCCTTGCACACGTTAAGACATAGAGGAAAGCAAGGATTAAAGCTTTGGAGCTTCTAAGTTATTTAATAAGACATTTTATTCACCTTTAAGTTCTAGACATTCTAAAGGTAGTTTTTGTCTTTCATTTTTAGGATATTTTTATTCTTTTAGATGGAGCCTAAGGCTATAAAAAGGCCTTCCCCCTACACGTTTATAGGTAGATTATTTTTTTAACCAAATTTGTAATACTCGAAACTTCATCTACAAAGTCATTCATTTTATTCATCTCTAATCAATCAAAAAGAGAGCCTTTGATGGGATTGTTGTGTGATGGAATCGTTATGAGTCATTTCTAGGTTGTTCTTGTGTGAGTTATTCTCTTGAGAGATTTGTCCTCCTAGTCGATTCTAGTCCCTTCTTGTGCTTGTACTGATTTGCAGACTTGTGTAAGGTTCAAGAAGGAAGGGTTAAGGTTTTTCATTGTGTTAGTTTTGATCCAATCGATCAAGGTTCTAGCCAATATATCTTGGTTCTTCTTGACCTATATTATCATCATCATTGATTCCACATTCACATCATATCTCGCCATCTATCACTCCACATCTCGCCTTCTTCGTTCTTTTATTTCGTGAAATCTCCCTACCTCACCATATTCATCTTAGCCGAGATCCATTCACCGAGATTTCAGTTTGAAGCTTTTCGTAGACTTCTAATCTAGATCCGTCATTGCGGCCTCAACCCCGAGTCACTTCTTGTCTCTTTGTCTCCAACGTATGCTTCTTACTTGTAGGTGATGTTCATCTTGGAGATTTTCCTACATCAAATTTCAAGCTAATTTCCATCCAACAATTCATATACAATAATTATAAATCAATGCATATGTTACAAACTAACAAAATAGAACCCTTCTAATGTCTGAAAATAAGTAATATATAGGGTATAAAACGGATCCAAGAAGATATGGAAACATCCCAACCGAAGATAAGATTGTGGGATCTTATTTCAAAAATAACGGTGCAACGACACAGTCATGGCACACCCATGAAATGGTCATGGAACAGGCAAGTTGCCCGTGGCCAGAACGTGTTAATATAGCGATGTGAAGATGATGTGGCACGAGGAGGAGACTGGCATGTCACGAGTAGTTTGCATGTGGCCATCATGTGGTGAGGCAGTGTCGGTGGCCGTCTCGCTCCTATTCTCGATGTATGCTCAAATCAAAAATTCCCGAACTTCTTTAGGGTGTCCAATGCTATGAAGTGATACTTGATTTTTTGATCTTCAATCATATATGATTCTCCAATGTAGCTCTTGACCTCAAGAAAGATCAAAATCTTGTATTCCAATTAAAACGTGTCAATAATGGCCTCAAACACGAAATAACCAAAGTATAAACCGTAATATGCAATATGAATGATTTCTATGCTATATGAATGTAAAACATTTTAAAAGAGACTTGAAATGCATGAATCTAACCACTAATACGATGAATGAATATATGACATCAGTTGTGCACTACATGTTGTTGAGGAGGTGGAAATTTCTGAACCATCCACCTATAAAGAAGTTGTATCAGGGTTTGAAGTTGCATATTGGACTGTTGCAATGAGAGATGAGATCGATTCACATCATAAGAATATAACTTGGGAGTTACTCTTATTACCCCTCAAGGAGAAACATTATTAGTTGCAAATGGGTTTTCAAGAAGAATGAAGGGATATAAGCCACTTAATAGTCAAGTTTAAGGCTAAAGTTGATGCAAACGATTTTCATCAAAGAAAGAGAGTTGACTACAACGAGATTTTTTTTTCCAGTTGTCGGACAGACTTGCATCAAGGTATTGCTAACAATAGTAACATATCAGAATTTTGAGCTCAAACAACTTCATGTGATAACAACTTTCCGACTTTAAGAGTTTGAAGAGAAGATACACATGACTCAGCTAGATGGTTTCCAGGCTCTGGGAAAGGAAACGTACTTGCACAAGTTGAACAATTATTGATATGGACTTAAGTAGTGTCCTAGAAAGTGGTATAAGAGGTTTGACAACTTCATAATGAAGGTTGGCTACAATATGAGTGCATATGATTGTTGTGTGTACTACAAAAAGTTGAAAGATGGCTCTCTCATCTACCTAGTTCTGTATGTAGATGACATTTGTAGCTACGAAGAGCAATGCAAAGTTCAAAAGCTGAAAAATCTCTTAACTGGTGAGTATGGATGAAGGATTTGGGAGAAAATCAAAAAATTCTAGGAATGGAGATTCTTAATGTAGAGGTTAAAATAAAATTTTTTTTTATCACACAAGTTACATTGATAAGGTGTTGCCAAGGTTTGACATGCCATTGGCGAGGACTATAGATAAACCTTGTGATGTTAATGTCCGTCTTACTACTTTGTATGCACCTTAGTCAACTGAGGTGAAGGAGTACATGTCTAGAGTACTCTCTTGTGTCAACGTTGTAGGGAGTTTGATGTATGTTATGGTTTTCACAAGACCAAATTTAATACAAGTTATTAGTGTTATGAGCAGGTTCATGGTTCAACTAGGAAAGGAACACTGACAAGTTTTGAAGAGGATATTCAAGTATTTGACGTACCATCTAATATTGGTCTCATTTATGGAGGTGAACACAATGTTTGGTCATAGGGTATTCATAATATGATTACTTTGAAGATGTTGATAGTAGGATTAGGACTAGTTATGTCTTCACTCTTGGTGGCTTTATCGTTGACTCGTTAGTTGGAAGACAGCTCTAAAACCTATTGTGACATTGTCTACAATGGAAGCATAGTATATGATATTGACGGAAACTGATAAAGAGGGAATATGGCTGAAAGGACTAGTTAGTGATATGGGTATACATCATTGATAGCATGAATTATAGTCTATATTTTGGGGTTTGTTTGGACGTTTTATCTTCATTAATCTGCATGTTTGTATGCATAATATGTGATTATATTACCATTTCATCTACCTTTGCGGGAATCGAGGTCTACACCTAGTTTTGTTGTAATCGTAGGTAAAATGGCACGTTTTGCATCAAAAAGGAGCTATGGAGTCATTGGAGCTACATTGAGGAACACAAGGAACCATCCAGGAAGCATAGCCATGGATTAAAGATTCACTTTGGACCAGTTTTGAGAGATTTCACATTCAGTTGTGACTCACCTTGGTTGACCAGAGATTCATCTCGACCGCGGTGATCCAGGGAAGTCGACTCGACCGAGGCGAATACCTAGGACGCAGCGAGAATATTTTATTCTTGGCTGAGATCTTTTATCTTTGGAAAGTGATCTTATATTTTTGGGCTTGGCTCTTGGAAGGAAGAAGATAATATAGATCTTATATTTTACCTATTTTTTGTGGGAAGAGATCTTTTCTAAGATATCTTATCTTTGGAAGGTTATTTTCCTATAAAAAGGGTTGGATTTCCACAAATCCAATATCTCGCATACCACATTGGATGTTATACCATCGATCAGGATTTATACGCAGCAGCAGCCATACTCCAGTTGGGAGAATTGAAGAACCTTTTTGAAGGTTGAAGAAGAAAGATTTTAGCTTTTATAGCTTTTGAAGGGTTTTTGTAAGATTACCTTAGATTCTCTTCCTTGTTGTCTTGCTTGTTGGATTTCTATCCAAGGAACGCTTTTGTTGTGATATTTGATTCAGTTATTGAAGTCTTTTTATTAAATTCTTCTTGTTCAAATATTCACCTTCTTCCCATATATTTGATTAATACTTTCATGATGATGATGAGTGGCTAATTTTCTTGTGTGATTCTAGGGTGATTGGCTGAAAGTTGTGGAAAAAACAATGATAGAATAATCTTAGATTCCAGTAGGACCCTGAAAGTTCGAGCCTTTAACCTTAACCCTAAGCATCTCGCTCAGTCAATGAACATCTCGGCCGGGGTGGAATTTGGCTGACCGAGGTGACTTATCTGATCCTAAACTGAGAGTTAAGTGTTAGAGTTTGCCAAATCCTATTCTTATTACACCTTTCCTGGTTCAATGCAAGCCTAGGATGAGACTTACCCGGTAATTCCTTAGTTTGTGTACCAACGATCATAAGTGTAGGTAATAAAGGTTTATCCTTTATTGGGGTTTGAGTGTGCTTTCGTCCCATCTTTGTGAGTTAGCCTGAGACTTACCCGGTAAAGGTTGATTCTATTCCCTTAGATGGTGTGTTAGTTTGAGATTATAATTCTTTATCTTAATTCCTTGAGACTTACCCGGTAATAGGAGTTACGGTTTGGGATTAGTGAGTAGTGAGACTTACCCGGTGATCTATTCCACTTTAGTAACACCTTCCCTTCGCAAAAACCTCACCTTTGTCCGCTTATCTTTAGATCTTGAGTTGGAACCACAACTAGATGCTTTAATCCCTAGAATTGCATGTTTGCTTTATTGACTTCTTATTCATCTTTGATTGTGTTAATTGCTCTTGTGGTTAGTATTTACATAAGTATACCGTAATTGGACTTTGTTTCACTAAGTCCCTGTGATCGACCCCTGGAATTCCTTGCTTTTTACTACGATTGACCCGTACACTGCGGGTTCGCATCCTTGTTTTAAGCTTACGTCTAGGGTTATAAATTTAAAGCTTGCACACACCGTTTGGAGCGAACAATCATGATCAAGCAATTGTCTATTGTGACAATTTGAGTCACTCATATAATTAAAACGTCTAAAATGATCCGCTTTTCTAGCAGTGTTCACACGTATATATGAGATCAATTAGTCCAGCATAATTCTAGCTTAACTATAACATTGTCACGTCAGAAAACTAATATAGAGTCACACATATACATTAACATGGAACTTTGGAGTAGTCGATGAATTTAGAATGGTTATTGTGACTTCTCTAAGGTATTTTTGGTTATGCAGTTACTTCATCAATTTCTTAAGTTTATATAACAATAAAAATAACTTAAAATGGGAGATACACAACCCTGCATTCCCATTTATACGACTGAATTGACATTATATAATTCAATTATTTTTTAAATTTCATTGTAAAGCGAATACAACTCCAAATCGAGTGATTCCGGTATCTAAAATACGTATACTCGTTATAGTTTACTCATTAGTTTTACCAAAATTGTATATTAGGACATTATATATGTATGTCATTATATAGACTTTCCTCCAAAGATAACCTTTGTAAATGATCGAATGAGAAGGTTGACAAATCCTTGATAAGTAAATGTGCTAACTTACACACAAGGACAAACAAAGACGTGCAAGCAGATATACTAAAATATTTAGCAAGTCATTCCATTGTTGCTGCCGCTGAACATGACTTTGGCATTAGAGCAAGAGGCCAACAACTTGGGAACAGCGGGTTTCACGTTAACATCGATCACTTGGACCCGTTCGCAAGGTAAGAGCTTGTTGCAGCTAATGGAAATGATCCGGTTGGAGGACGAAGTACCCGTGATGTTCCTGAATGTTACATCCTCAATCTTCACATGAGATGGTATATCAACCTTTGTTTTGAACACAACAAATATACATACAATAGTTAGGATTTAAGGTGTCAAAATCTGATACAGATGTGTGGAAACTTATTATCTCCAACATAAGGTATTAGTTTAGGATCAGATTAACCTGTCCTTGGTCGATAACGATGGGATTCACGACGTTCTCAACAACTAAATCCTCGAACACCAACCCGGAAGCCTGAGACACCACCAGACCGGGCAACGTCTTGAGAACAATGCCGTTTTCCGATTGGTTAAATGTGCAACTCTTAACGTTCACTCCTCGGACGGCCAACTCGCCAATCCGCGTACCTAGGCCAGATACGCCAATACCGAGGCCGGGCCCACAAGTGATTCCGGTGACTGACACGTTTGTTGAGCCAGGACCAATGGAAACGCATTCGGCGCCTGTGCTGATAACGGAGTTTATAACACTAACAAATTTGGAGTCGGCAATGTTGACACCTTGGGTGTTTGGGCTCCCGACTGGCGCTTGAAGTTGCACGTTGCGGATGGTTACATTATTTGATTCAGCAATGGATACATGGTAGAACATGCTGTTAATTGATTTTACGCCTTCAATCACCGAGTTGTTTGTCTTGAAGAGCTTGACAGTCTATAGGTCAACCAAATGTACAACATTCAGCATAAAAAGAACACGTAAATTTACCAAAGGTACGTTATTGTTCACTTACGGTTGGGAAAGGAGCACAATTAGGGTTCTTGAGGCAATCATTGGACGAATAAAACAAGGGGCCTTGGCCGTCAAAGATTGTTGTTGGGCTGGCGGTGAGGACAGGACGATCCACGTTTTCAAAGGTGAACCACTCGGGAGATGGATAGAGGCTGATATCGGGGTTAGCCAGAAGTTGGCCTTGAACCTCGACAATGGGCGCAACACCTTTGCATGGACCTGCAAATATGACCTGCGCAACTACGTACTTGCCCGCTGGGATGACGACTTTTGTTGAGCCTCCATGCTGGCACGCCTTTGCCCAAGTTCGGGTGAATGCCTACATTGTACAATTCCCATTTTTAAAAAAGAGATTAATGAACCTAGGTGAGCAAAAATATCCGATCAGACTATTCAGATCCGCTAATCTTACGATCCGATCTTAAAAAATCCGAATTTGAAAATACCCGACAATTGGTGATCCGAGTCCAATCCGATCCGGACATATTTCTCGTGTCATCGGATCGGATACGGATCAAGGTTGTAGATAAGGTCGAATCGGATATATCCGACTAGTCTAAGAATAAATACTCGGATCGGATATCCAATCCTGATAAAACTTTTGAATATCCGGATAATTTGGGATTCGGGTCGAACTTTTATAAGATTTTCGGATCAGGTATCCCAGCCTTCGGCGAATATCCCTAAATGCCCCCCTCTAACGAAGCCAATTGATATCATAAATTTACTAAGTACCGCTCCATTTGTGTCTTCTCCATATTCATCGACCTCAGGATTGCCACTAGGAACGGCGCCGTATTGGAGGACATTGAACACCTTGGGGGCGGAGAGAGGTAGAGCAAGGAGACGGTCCGTGCTCAGAAAGAAGCATACGACCAACACAGAGGCCTTAAAGGAGGCTTCCTTAAAGACGACCATTTTGGCCTTGAATTTGATTCAAAGGGCTCCAAGTCCGGTGTTGATTTCGATTACAAATGGGATTTGTTTAAATGAGACAAAGAGTTCCTCAATTAGAATAGGTTAGCCGCTACATTCGTTTTTCTAGAGGTTCATATTGTAATTATTGTGTTGCCTCTACGTTGTTTGAACTATGAATTTGACAACCTTAATTGAGTTTTTCTATTTTTGTTTTTCAAGTTTTAGACATACCAATTTATTAATCTCAGCCGTCGGTTTTTGTCTTTTTTTCTTTCTCCGTGTCTTGCATGCCTAGTACACCTACGTCCAATACTCCTATTTCACTTTTTATGTGTTACAAAATATTTTTTTTTTGACATTAATAAAGTAATCGTCATAAACATGTCGTTTGAGAAGCATAATGAAACTCGAGTAATCTTCATTAGCCTGAAGTTTGGGGTTACTAGAGCCTCAAAACTAGTTAGGATGTCCAATCAACTTATAACAAGATTTCTTTATATGTCCCCTCTTTTGGAGTGATCACAAACTCTATATTCTCGTTCTTTTCGAAAATCTCTTCTACTTCCTCGTGTTTGTTTTAAGGTAGGAACACTTATGTTGACAACGAGGGCGTCAACTGAGTCATCTCGGTTCGGTAATTCGATAAAAAAATGTCAAATAAAAAAAGCATTTTGAAAGAAAAAAAATCGGTCAAATAAAAAATTGATTCGATCAAGAAGAAGAAGAAATATTTACTATTAATTTGTTCCATTTTTGAGATCTACATGTACATGTGAAAATTTGTGAGCTATCTCAGTTTTTTCCAAGTGAAACTCTACTACCTTTCCTACCCACCCCCTCTATTTCTAATTTGATCTTGTTTTTTGTTACAATTGTCTTTTATAAATTTTTGTCTTTGATTGAGAAAGTAAGCGATAGTGTTTTTGCTTGCCCTTTGATAGCACCACATAGAAAATCTTTTTCCGATGAGATCAAGGTTTCCCCTATTACCATTTTTTAGCGTCTAAATGGACTAACCTGTGTTTGGTTGAAAAGGTTTACTTGTCAAGTGCAGGAGAGCATCGCAAACCAACTAAGATAAGTGTGGCATGAACACGGATGAGTGAGGGGAAAAGAGAGAAAATTTGTCAGTGGATAGTCTCGATTTAATGAACCTAACACGTTTGTGAATCTTAGCTATTGTCGTACGGGAACAACCCACTGCAATACAAGCCCCACAGCAGGGCATCATGACAAAATAGGAAAACGACTCTCCTAGAACTAAAGAACCTCCCGGAATATAGCAATGAGATAACATTTGCCACACTCGATGTCTTGTGTTTGGCAAATGTTGCAACGTTATCATCGACAACGGAAGTTGCTGCAATATCGCTAGTAATGAAATGGAGGAGAAACTACAACTAGACCTACTAGACCACCCAATACCGTGTATACTTGCTTGGATGCATGAGAGTGGAGAAGTATATATCAACCAAAAATTCCAAGTAACCTTTAGAATTGGAAAATATACAGACACCATCCTATGCGACGTTGCTGCTATGCAAGTCTGTCACCTACTGTTGGGACGACCATGGCAACACGACCGGGACACCACACATAAGGGAAGAACAAACATGTATGTTTTCGAATTCCATTGAAAAATGCTAAGCCTTATACCCATGAGCCCTGGGCAGGTTGCAGTCAAAGGAACAACAAAACTGGAAGCAAAATCAAGATCAACCACAAGAGAAAGCAAATAGGAATCCAACAACATCCCAAAAATCGACAAGGATGTTTGTTGCAATGATTTCCACGACCCAGATAAAACACTGATGCTTTTAAGCAAGAAAGTAGGGATTGATCTAAACAATAGCCAGTCCGAGTTACCGGAAAACATCCAACAAGTAATGAAGGAGTTCAAAGACGTATTTCCCGAGGAGTTACTAGCCGGACTACCACCCACAGGAGGCATTGAACAGCAGATTGACCTCATTCCCGGAGCCACCATGCCAAACAGGCATGTGTATAAAATGAATACCAAAGAAACCCACGAGGTCCAAACTCAGGCCCAAGAACTCTTACACAAAGGATAAGTTCGAGAATGCCTCAGTCCATGTAGGGTTCCCATCCTCCTAGTCCCAAAGATGGACGGCATTTGGAGAATGTATATTGATTGTCGAGCCATCAACAACAACATCCTAGTCAAATACAAGCATCTCATTCCAAAATTAGATGATATATTGTATGCACTACACGGAGCCTCTATCTTCTCCAAAATCAAACTCAAAAATGGATACCATCAAATCAAGATAAGGGTAGGAGATGGATGGAAGATAGCTTTCAAGACCAAATTTGGACTATACGATTGGATGCTTATAGCATTCGGTCTCACCAACGCGCCAAGTACCTTCATGTGTCTCATGAATCACATTTTCAGACCTTTCATAGGAAAATTTGTGGTTGTATACTTCAACAACATCTTAGTATATAGTCTCTAGTTTGAAATCCATGAGAAATATCTCAGAGAAGTACTTATCCTACTACACAACAGCCATCTCCACGTCAACCTTAAGAAGTGTGAGCTATGCACCAGTCAAGTCACACTCCTAGGATTCATTATGAATACTCGAGGACTAAAAGTGGATGAAAGTAAAATCAACGACATCCAATACTGGTCCACTCCGACAACCGCTACCCTAGTCTAAATCTTCCACGGCTTGGCCATCTTCTACCTCCGATTTGTAAAGGATTTCAGCACTATAGCAAGCCCACTCAATGACATCACCAAAAAGAAAAGTGAACACATCTAGGAGGAAGAGCAATAACAAGCATTTGAAGAACTCAAGAGGAAGCTAACTCAATCTCTACTCCTATACTTGCCAGCTCTTAACAAACACTTTATTTAGAATCTGACGCTTCATGAATCGGAATCGAAAGCATCCTCACAAAAGAATGTAAGCCTATTACCTTCTTTTCTGAAAATTTGAAAGTCCTACTTTAAATTACTCCACATACGACAAGGAGTTATACGCTTTATTCCGATGTCTCAAAACATGGCAGCACTTTGATGAATTCAATACAAACCATGAATCCTTGAAACACTTCAAGAGCCAAGATAAATTAGATAGATGACACAGAAGTGGATGAAATTTATAGAAACCTTTCCATATGTAACCAAGTACAAAAATAGAAAAGAGAACATAGTAACCATTGCCTTACAAGGAGATATACTTTTATGACTACGATGGAATACAAAGTACATGGTTTTGTCTACATCAAAGAATTGTACGTCAAAGTTCCGGGCTTTGGAGAACAGTTTCACATATGTCTAGACAAAGGACCCAACGGAAAATACTATATATATGAAGGATTTTTATTCAAAGAAGATAAAGTATGCATACCCTGTTACTCGCTAAGACTTCTTCTAACAGAAGAAGTACACCTCGGAGGATTAATAAAACATTTCAGAAGAGATAAAACCATCCACACCCTAGGGACCCATTTCTATTGGCCCCACGCGTAGAGAGACGTCGAACACTTGGTAAAGAGATGTTTGGACTGCTTCAAGGCCAAATCTAAACTCCACCCCACATTTTATATACTCCTATGAGAGTCCCTACATCACCTTGAGAAGATATTTTCTTGGACTTCATTGTAGGACTACCTGTAACCAAAAGGGGAAGAATTATATATTTGTCGTCGTAGATAGATTTTTGAAAATGTCCCATTTCATTGCTTGTCATAATACCGACGACGCAACTAACATTGCTAGTCTCTTTTTCAAGAAGTAGGAAGGATACATGGGGTACCCAAGACGGTAGTTAGTGATTGGGATGTCAAGTTTGTTATATCCTTCTAGAAAACCCTATGGGGGAAACTAGGAACTAAAATCCTCTTTTTCACGTCTAGTCATCCCTAAATAGATGGTCAAACTGAGATTACCAACAAGACACTCCCCACTTTCCTAAGGAAAATTATAGAGAAAAATCTCAAAGCATGGAAAGATGCCCTACCTCATGTTAAATTCTCCTATAACTACACTTTACACTACTCTACAAAGCTTACTCCTTTTGAATGTGTTTATGGTATGAACCCTTTAACCCCACATGATCTTGTTCCCTTTCTGATGAAGGAACGAGAAAGCTTTGATGCATGAAAGCGTAGAGTTTATAAAGGAGCTACATGCAAGGACTAAGGACAAACTCATCAAGAAAACAAAGAACGTAGCTACCCATTTCAATCATGGACGACATAGAGTTATTTTCCAGCGAAGAGATCTCGTTTCGGTTCTTCTTTGGAAGGAAAGATTCCACAACCGACGACAAAACAAGTTGGATACTCGAGGAGATGGACCATTCAAATTCCTCCGGAGATTTGGAGACAACGCATATCAACAAGAAATCCCTAGTGAATACGAGGTCATCGTCACCTTCAATGTCGTAGAACTCACACCGTTACTGGAGAATGAAGAATAAACAGATTTATGGATAAATATTTCTAAAGAAGGGGAGGAGGATGCAGAAGCACCCAAATTTCCACTTGACTATCCAAGAAGACCCATAACAAGAACACAAACTAAGAAGATGGGCAAGGAAGCAAGAGAAGATATGTATACTCTAGAGAACTACTTATTCAAACTTGGAGCAATAAGAGGAAGTCTCGTCACCATCATGCAGATTCAAACAAACGGCACACCGAACATGCAACATACATGCATGGACTTTTGGGGCGAGAAGAATCCATGCAAGACAAGTCCACACATGGGCTTAGAAAGCCGGATGAACCCATGCATGGACAATGAAGTCGGAGCAATCCAAGAGCCCAATTTGCGATCCTATTTTATGTGTTACTACCCATAAAAACATCTATCCCTATGGGTTAATTTTGCGGGCTTTTAAATGATATTTTCATCCCATGTTATTTTATTTATTTTTTTGCAAATAATTTAAGTCTTATAATAGAGAATCTTAAAGATAGACTTGGAATTATATTGTTTGATACCCAAGTCTTAGAAGATCTATATTATTAGAAGATCAATCTTATTTTATTATTTTTTGGAGCGAGATCATATCTATCGATAAGATAGTAAAACTCCACCAATATAAGGTGTGGTTTATTTAATATCTTTCCGTATTTTTAATGTGCTTTAATATCGTAAATATTTTACAAGAATATTTTATATCGTAAGCATACTTTACGAGTATATATTTTATACATATATATTCCGTATTTATTATACATAAAAGTGCGGAAAGTATTCCGATCCAAAACATCTGTTACGGATATTTTATCGAGTTTTATTTTATTTTTCCTTTTTCTTTCCTTTTTTCTTTTGCTTTCATTCTTTTCTTTTTTCTTTTCTCTTTCTTTCTTTCTTTCTTTCTTCATTACCATCTATTTCCTATCGGTGTCGTTTTTATTATCTTGGCACCGCTTGGTAAGCCATCTTCTAGTCATTTTGGACACGCTAATAGGCGCCGCCATCACCACCCACCTCATGTGCTCCCGCTTTGCCATCTCGTGATAGCGCCTCAGATCCTGATTCCTTGGCTCTTCCACCTTGTCCACCTAGTGCCAACCGGCCCCGTTATGTCTCCCGGCTCCTATCCATCTAGTCTCAACGCCAATAACTCTACCCCCTCCTAACCTATACCGCCCCATGCTACCGTCCTACAACTGACTCCTTGTTCTCCCAACCTAGCCGCCCATGCTAGCAAGCTAGCCTCCTTCTCTCCTTGTTGCCTATACCTACAACTAGACTCGGTTACCCTTCCTTTCCCCAGCCTACAATGACCCAACTATCACCCTGCAACCTCGAGCCTTCTCTCCAACTCCCTCTTTTTTCCTTACTCTTTCCATCTCGAGCCTCTACGATGATACGATCCTGGATGGTGATGTCATCTGTACCTCCAGCTTGATACGCCCTTGGCTACCGACGGAAGACAATTTCCGCTTATTAATTTCCGTCATCCTTTATCTATTTTATATTAGATATTTAAATAATTAAAGGGATATTCTTATGGATCTTTCCCTTTAAGAAGAAGATTTGACTTGGAATAGTTCTTAGAATATTCCAACCAAATCTTTTCATTTATGGCTTGGAATAATTCTTAGAATATTCCTCCCAAATCTCTTATTTAAGGCTAGCATCTTCTCATTTATGTCTTAAGGATTTGTCATCATCTTGTATATATAGGATGGTTGGTCTCATTGTAGAAGCATGTTCAATATTAATCAAGTATAATTGAGAAGCATTTCATCATCCTTGGTTATTGGGCATCACAACTTTCTCTCTTTTAAAGTTCTTGCTTTGGATGTTTGATCCAAGTCTCCAACTCGAGGATCCTTCAAGGATCACTAGTTCGCTCTAATTCAAAGATTGAAAGATCTCTCTAGATTGAATCAATCATATGCTTCCGCAACATCATGTCTCAAGCTTCCGCAAGCTTTTTTTTCTTCATCAAATCAATCCGTACATAAAAACGGAGTAGTTGAAGTTCAAGCTCAATCAAGATCCGGAGTTTGTCCTTGAACACATCCAAGGACGCATCAAATTGGTATCAGAGCTCAGGATCAAGGTTACTTTTCTTTACTCTTGTTTATCTTACGTCAATGTTCTTCTATGAAAGCGACGAGTCCTTTGATGAGGACGAGGAGTGGTTACCTCCTCCGGATCCACGAAGGCCCAAACAAAGGATGCATGGGGACCGACGATACCTACAAAGCCAACCGCATGCCTATCATGAAGATACATACATTGTGCCCCGAAATAGAGTATATCCCAAAGCTGACTACGTTGCGCCCCGACGTAGAGTCTATCCCGAAGATGAATATGTTGTGCCCCGATGTTGACTTTATCATAAAGAACGACAAGAGGCTATCTGTTCGTTATCGGAGGATAGCGTCATTCTAAGGCGCGACATGGAAGAGAACAAGGAACAATTACGGGCTTGGCCGGCATCCTTACAAAACCAATCGGATATTAAAAGGGGACAAAACCATGTCCATGTTCCCCGGTGCAAACCAACTCCATCGAGGTCCAGCAAGGACCCCAAGCGCTGGTATCTCCTAAGTTCAAGTTGGTTGTCAACCCGTTGTATGATGAGTCTTTTGAAGAGGACAAGGATGAAACCGTCATCGACATATTTGAAGACGTCAACCCCGACACCAGCACCATAATGTTGATGGACAACAAATTTGAGCCGCCCATTCCAAGGTTTGTCTTTGTTATGTCAAATTACTTACCACCCGACTTGCTCTCCCATGTTTCTAGAATGCCATCGACGTTCACTATCAAGGGCCTTGACGGCATAGTAGACAAACTCACCGGCGACACCATCTACATTTACCACAAGATTGAGCCGCTCGATCCGGAGTTTGTCATTGATATGTTCGGGTTTCCACCCACGCAAGGTTTTGCTCACAAGTTCCAAGAGTACCGGCGCAATCAACCGCAATCAAGTCAATACCGGTACACATTCCCGTGCCTTGACGGAATATTCAACAAGCTCGGCGGCACCGTTATTTTGTATGACTACAAGTCTAAGCCTCTTGATTCCTATGGCGTGCACTATCTAACCAGGGTGAAACGGGGATGTTTCACAACCAAGAGGAGGAGAATGATACGCCCTGGATATCGATGTCATTCGTACCTCCAGCTTGATACGCCCTTGGCAACCGACGGAAGACAATTCCCGCTTATTAATTTCCGTCATCCTTTATCTATTTTATATTAGATATTTAAATAATTAAAGGGATATTCTTATGGATCTTTCCCTTTAATAAAATGATTTGGCTTGGAATAGTTCTTACAATATTCCAACCAAATCTCTTCATTTATTGCTTGGAATAATTCTTAGAATATTCCACCCAAATCTCTTATTTAAGGCTAGCATCTTTTCATATATGTCTTAAGGATTTGTCATCATCCTGTATATAAAAGATGGTTGGCCTCATTGTAAAAGCATGTTCAATATTAATCAAGTACAATTGAGAAGCATTTCCTCATCCTTGATTATTGGGCATCACAACTTCCTCTCTTTTAAAGTTTTTGCTTTGGATCTTTGATCCAAGTCTCCAACTCGAGGATCCTTCAAGGATTACTAGTTCGCTCCACTTCGAGGACTGTTCGATCTCTCTAGATCGAATCAATCATACGCTTCCGCAACATCATCTCTCAAGCTTCCGCAAACTCGTTTTCTACATCAAATCCATCTGTACATAACAAAACGGAGTAGTTGAAGTTCAAGCTCGATCTAGATCCGGAGTTTGTCCTTGAACGCATCCAAAGACGCATCATACAACTATTTGTTTCCCTTCTCCTCTCAACTCCTTCGGATACCACCTTATTGTTGCAATCAAAGCATCCCTTCTTCTCCTCTTTCCTTCTCTTCATCTCCCACAAATAACAAAACCCCGGAAACTCCCCTTCTATTCAAGATATCCTCCTTCAACTTCTCTTGTTTGCTTCACCCCTCTCCTCATTTACCTCTTCTCTTCATTGTCAATCCATCTTCCCTTTCCTCCTTTTCTGTCAAACCTCTTCTCTTTCACAGATTTGTTGACACCATCAATGAAGGAGCATGTAGCCACTCTAGATTAGGCGCAAACCTCAACGATCAACCATTTGAGTCCACAGAACCACCTACACCAACTCCAATAACTAGAGCTACCAATAACAAGGATCCAATGAAGAGAAAAAGAAGACAATCAGTAGACTCTTCTAATTTTGAAGAACATCTTGCACATACAAGAGAATATAGTTAGAAAATACTTGTCCTCTTCCAAGAAGAAGTGGTTTCCAAAGAAAAAGAGGAAGAGATATTGTTAGATGAAAGAATGGTGATTCTTGACCGGTGGGAAGAAAAACATTTGATTGAGGATCGATCACCATTATGGTGTTTTATTATTTCAAAGACTAAAGCAATAAATGATATAAATATCTTGAGCAAATTAGCGGTTGAAAGAATGGTGAAAGAATGGTGATTCTTGACCGGTGGGAAGAAAAACATTTGATTGAGGATCGATCACCATTATGGTGTTTTATTATTTCAAAGACTAAAGCAATAAATGATATGAATATCTTGAGCAAATTAGCGGTTGACGAAAAAAGAATTAAGTGGTTGAAATGGGAGTTTGACAACCGTTGATTTATTAATTGTTTCACATCTACGTTGAACATTGATCTTGTTAAAACTTATTTGAAATTGTGTTCACTTGCATATCATTTCCATATCATTTACATTGTTTCACATCTATGTTGAACATTGAACTTGTTTTATTATTTTAAAGACTATATGTATTTTATTTTCATTTTTTCTTTGATAATCATCTAGTTATCTATGTGTTTGCTTGTAGGTCCACATATTACATCTAAAATTATGTCAACTAGGAGGGAGGACAATGATATAGAATTACAAAACCGTTGTCACCTTGTAAAAATGTACACATATCATCATGCAAAAATGCAAAGACAAATGGTTATGTTGGCCGACTATTACTACAAACACATGCACAAGCAACCTTGCTACACTGACTACGAGCATGGAAAAACGTGGATAAACGACATATTGTCAAGTCATCACGTCCGAACGGTCAATATATTTAGGATGGATGCCGAAGTACTTTTACGTTTGTGCAACGAGTTGGAAGAAAATTAAGGTCTTACCCCGTCAAGAGAGGTTTCGGTCTTGGAGAAAGTGCGATTGTTCATATACACCATTGCTCAAGGAACCTCCATTTGTGTTGTTGTTGTTGAGAACTTTCAACGGTCGAGGAAGACCGTCCATCGAGCATTCCACGATGTATTAAACTCCTTTACTAGGTGTGGGAATGGACTTCGTGGACTAGCAAGTGACATAATCCGACCAAGGAATCCTAATTTTCCTAGGACACCATCTCATATTGTTGCAGATACAAGGATTATTTTCAAGTATGAAATTTATTTAAAGGATTAACATGTTATAAGTATTGATTGAACTAGTATATCATTGGTACTCAGGATTGCATTATTTGTCTTGATGGTACACATATTAGTGCATGCATCCCTGCAGAATCACAAGGCCCATTCATCGGACACAAACATACAATGGCATTCAATGTCCTTGCAGTTTTTTATTTTAACATATTGTTCACGCTTCTTGAGTAGGAAGGGTTGGCACATGACGCAAAGGTTTTGGATAATGCTATTTGTAACCCAAACGTACAATTTCCTCATCCTCGTACCAACAAGTATTACTTTTGTGACAAAGGTTATACAGATAGGCTGGATTTCTAGTTCCATACTCAAAGACAATGTATCACTTGAATCAATTTGATAATGATCCACTATACAACAAGAAGGAAGCATTCAACCGGGCACCCTCTTCTCTTAGAAGTTGTATTGAACGGTGTTTCGAAGTCCTCAAGAAGAGATGAAACATTTTAGTTGTCATGTCATGTTACCCGGACCACACACAAGTTAACATTCATCTTTCTTGTTTTGCCCTCCACAACTTCATTCGCTTGTACTCTAGGTAAGATGACTTGTCTGAAGATGAAGAACAATCACCGATGACAAACGAAGAGGATTTAGAAGATGTTGAGAACAACGTTGAAATTGATAGAAGAATGGGCCATATTCGTAATCATATTGCTAATGCAATATGGAACACAATAAGGAATACGTACTTTATAAGTATGGTCATTTTATGAGTATTTTACCACTTTTGTTAAAATTTATTAGCAGATGTTGGCGTTATATAGAGACGCTTTAAATATTTATAAGCTACATTGGACATTTTTTTTAAGCTTACAAGTACGGTCATTTTATTATACTAAAGTTATTGCATTCGTGAAAAAGAAGGTGGCCATTGTTAATCATCGATGATGCACACAAGTACAATATTAAAATCTATATTGGAAAGTTTCTTGAACAGTCAAAAGGCTA
The DNA here is from genome assembly GCA_033239045.1 of Fagopyrum esculentum. Classification (NCBI taxonomy): domain Eukaryota; kingdom Viridiplantae; phylum Streptophyta; class Magnoliopsida; order Caryophyllales; family Polygonaceae; genus Fagopyrum; species Fagopyrum esculentum. The sequence continues at coordinate 13,935,199 of BSUD01000008.1, forward strand.
ATACACAACATATGAGAAAAGTAAAATCCCCGTAAATAACCTATAAATGAACACATTTAATTTTTCAGACTTCATTTGCTTGTCCTGCTCTCTTCATGTAATGTTTCCACATCAGCAGCCTTTTCCATTTTCCTCATTCGTACTATGCGAACTTCATATTACAATTGTTTTTTATCTTTCCTTAAAGCATCCACGAAGTCTCGTAATGCATCGGATGCTTTACTATCATCAAGATAGTACATTAACATCTCATCTTCAACAGGATTATCCTTCGGCATAGATATTTCATGTCTCCAAAAGTAATATTCGGGATCTCCACTATCACAACTTGATTCATCCGACATATTCCTGCAACAAAATGTAGAAAATGGTCAATACTCAAAAAAAATAAACCAGTTACACACTATCTTGATTTGTTTGATCACTAACTTTGTAGTTGCATACCAAGCATGAATAATTAGCCACAAGACCATTTCACAATCGAAAATATAATATCAACTTTAAGCAAAACAAGCATTTTGAAGAATGGTCTTGTTGCTTCACATGAACCAAAGTAGTACCAATACTAAGGAAAGCAACAATAACATGGAATTGATGCATACCCAAAATCTAGGTTCTTAGGAAACATGATCAACATCATACGTGAAAGGATAGAAAGCAAACAACATAATAGGAAAGGAAATGAGCAAAAATTGAGTGTTAAGCACACCTAACAGAGATTAATAGTAAATATTTGGTTGCTTAGAAAACGTGATTTTGGTCCAAATTTTCTATTATGATTCAAACGCTAAATTCATTCTAATACAGATGTTGGGTGGTGAATCCCTCTTGAAGTCATCTTAGTCAATTATCAACATATAGAGCATGCAAATAATGAGACTAGAAGAAAAACCGACAAAAGAGTTAGGGCAATTGAGAAGTGTAAGTAGTTTCGGCAATAGAACATCATCTCAATCAATAACCAACCCTAAATCCATTCTAATACAATTTCAGTCAATAACCAACCATAAATCCCTTCTAATACAAATTTCATTCCAACCGGATTCATATTGAATGTCCAGAAACCAAATCAAAATTATGCACGAATGTTCAATTAAACGAGAGCATCCATAAACAAAAGCATCCACGAAGTAAGTAGTTAGGGCAATTGAGAAGGAGTACTGAAAGCATGCCCGAATGTTCAGTTTCTCTAATTTACGTCGATTGAACGAAGACAGTAGAGTTTAGGGAAAAAGGTAAGGGAGAGTTTAGGGCAACTAAGTGAACGAGATAACCGAAAGAGGGAAGATCGAGATAAACAAACCTATCGCCGGAATAGAGAGGACGCCGGAATGGAATGGTCACGCGGTGGAGGGAAGACGAAGGCAACACGGGTCATTGGACGCTTGAGATCTCTTTTCTTCGTCGAAGAATCGGGGCCAAGTGGTTGGAAGAAGTGAGAGATTGTTATTCTTATGCCTGGTAAAAGAAGAAAATAACATCAATAGTAGGGACATGGTGATCTTTTTGTTTTTAAAAACACTACCAAATAAACACAAACTCTCCTCAATCTAGAGTTTCAAAAACATTCCATATGAACCATTGCACTAGTGTATATATGTCTGTCAAACAACTATAATAAATTAAAACACTCATAAACACTAGCATACACTAGTTTTTATGGGCAGACAAACACACACAAAGTGTTATTTGTCCACTGTATTTATATACAATGTTATGTTAATGCTTAGAACTAGTGATATTAAAGTAAAGAGACATCTTTCCTTAAAAAAGATGTTCATCCATCTTATCCACGAACATATCTAAGGAGAATTTTTTATGAACAATTGGGTTAAGTAGACTCTTTTTTATATCCCTTTGTTTTGTAGACCCCTTTAATTTTTACACTCTAATTGACTTACCACTATTATTCTATAATGTGTTTATGCTATGAGTCTACTATCAATATTTGTAAAAGGTCTAATTAGTAAATTTGGTCGATAATGGTGAACAAAAATCCCAAGCAAAAAAAGATATATACAAAAATAATCATGAAATCACCCAACATTACTGATAGAATAATAAAATAAAAAAATAATAAAAACAAATATTTTCAAGCTATTGATATTCAGATTCGGTTAATTTTCATCCATCACAGTTTGAGATGACTATACTTTTATAATAGAGTAAGGGAGAGTTTAGGGCGACTGAATGAACGAGATAACTGAAAGAGGGAAGATCGAGATAAATGAATCTATCGCCGGAATAAAGAGAACGTCTTATTGGAATGGTCACGCGGTGGAGGGAAGAGTGGTGTTTGTTACGTCCGTATGGTCTCAGATCCATTGGTTTCGTTATACGAAATCACAACGGTAAAGTAATAAGCTTGGACGCCAGAAAAAACAACTTCAACTCGGTCATTAAAGCAGAAGCCTACGCGTTGAAAGCGGGTCTTAGCGAAGCAATAAGACTCAATATAAAAAAGATTGAAATTGAGGGTGATAACTTATGTGTTATCAAGGCACTCCAAGGACTTTGGAGCTGTCCATGGGAGGTCGAGATGATCCTATCCGACTCCCGACTGGATCTTCGCTTCTTTGAGGAAGTCCAGGTCAGGCATGTGTTTAGAGAAATCAACTGTGTTGCTGACCGATTGACCCATCTGGAAATTTCGAACCCCAACACATCTTTTTCTGACGATCCCGAACTTCGTGTTCTCATCCGCAAGGATGCTTTAAGATGGACTACCTCGATAAGTTAGTCTTTCCTAACCGCTTTCCATTTTCAAAAAAAAAAAAAAAAAAACATACATTTTCAAGTCTAATCGATCAAAACTTTTATGATGACGTACAAAGGAAGGAAAAATGTGTATACTGCAAATTTTAAAGCAGCGCCTATGGACCGACACACCGGCGCCACGACTCTCTCTCTATATAGCATGTGCTATAGGGGCCCTACTCTTCTTCACATCTACGTCCAAAAATTTCTAATTTTCTTTTATAAAATCAAAGGTAAAAAAAAAATATCAATCAAAATTATATTAATTTATAGGTTTCATGTCAAAAAAATATTATGTGCTAATCGATTATTAATTTTACAAAATCTCTTTTTAAAGTAAATTAAATATCAAATAACTTTTACAATATTATTTCATAAAAACATCATTTTAAATGAAATCATATTTCATTGCGATAACAAAATGGTCCATGATTCTACTAAGCTCTCCTCCAAAATGATGTTTATGACGGGTGATTAGGGGGTGACATATAATAAAGGAAAGAAAAATTGTTATATATCCAATATCCGGTTCGAAAGTTTATGTTTGGTGTCTTCGATTGGCTGGATCATCCTGTTTTACCGAAGATCTTTTATGCTTTCAGATCCCTTTTGATGTATTTTTGTGTATTTATTTTCTCCGTTGTTTATGGTCCTTCATGACGATTTGACCGTCTGCCGATCTTTTTCTCTTTTTCGACCCACTAAACGGTGTGCCGTCTAATAGTTCGAACCTCTTTCCGCTCATTTTTTTTTAAAAAAAAAAAACCGGTTCGAAAGTTAGGAGGATTGTAGAAGTAGCGTGACGGCATCCAGAATCATGTATAGTCAGTCATTACTGACATGATTTTTGCACTTTCTTCTGTGCAATACCTATTCAATTCTTTAATAGAACGTCTCACCAAACCTTACATACTTTTTTCTCACATTTTCTTAAATTCCCACCGCTTATTTAAACTCCATTTATTAAATTTTTTCGTTAAAAATTATGTTTACCTTTTATTAATACTTTTAAAGCAAATCATCTTATAAAATATTTTTCGTAGAATTCAATAATTTATATTGTTTTTTCAAACATTCAATACACCATTATGTAAAGAAAAAAAAACCCTGATAATTTTTGAATTAATAAATTTATTAATTTAAATATATAATTAAAAGAAATTATATTAATTAATCAATGAAAGTCAAATATATAAGTATCCGCTTGTTTGCTTGTTTTTTTTTTATTAACAACCACTTTATTTAAAGTAGAATACAAATCAAGGGCTTTTAACACAATAGATCTTAACTAATTGAGAAATATAAGGCTCCGAAGAGTCATCTATCATATTCGATGATTTGGAACCGGCTCATTAACCACCCACTTCAATTGCTTTTTTCTCCCTAATTTTATATTATGTAACAATTTTTTTTTTTATAAAAGGTAAGAGAATAATGCGGATTAGCTCCTAGAGTATCCTCGTGGACGAGGTCTCGAACATCTTGAGGAATAGCATTGACATCTAGTGAAAGATGATGTCCATGCATAACAATCTTGTTTGCGACCGTATTGATTTTCCTGTAAATATTGTTGGACTACTGAACTAGAGAATCCCGTGATCATATTAGAAATGTCGGTGATGATCATGTCCAACTCACATGGAGGTTTTCATATTCGATTAATCGTGTTAATAAGCATCAGGTTGTCTCCTGCAATTTCGATAAAAATCGTTCCTATCTCCTTATCCTTTTGTAGACCCTCTCGAAGGGAGAAAGGCATGTCCAGAACTACCGAATTAAAACTAAACATATAACTGACATGGAAAAATTGTGCGCATCCTTAGAAAAATTAAAACAAAACTCTGACATTGACACTTACGTACGCGTGACTATTAAGGGTCCGTTTGATTCTAACTCCGAAAACATAATGGAAACGAATTAAGTCCATATGTATATCCTTATTCATGAAATTTGATGAAATCATTCATTGTGGTTTCATGCAAGATGCACTTGCCTCTCCACATTTTGTTTCCCTACGGGGTGTCAAAAGTAATCAAATTTTACTCTAATTACTTTAAACCACAAGAAATGATTCCAAAAACTTTCATGAACAAGGTATACGTATGGACTAGATTCATTTCCATTCCGTTTCCGATTTCAGAGTTAAAACCAAAAGAACCCTAAATCTCTTATTATCCAGTTGTATTTTACATCAGTTATGTAGTAGTGATTCCGACTTAATGTGTTTAGTGATCCAAAAAATATATTATTGAACATAATTTTATTTTATTTATCCAGTACCACTTTAAATACTAATCCCTCATTTTATAAATAATTATCGTTTTAGCCTTATAATTTTGTTAAAGAATAATTGTCATTTCAACTATTTTGTGATTCACTTCATACATTTACCCTTCTAATCATTAATAAATACTTTGTTGTGGTTTTTAATAAAGTAAAAAGTAAAGAAGTAATGATATATTTTATAGTATTGTGTAAAATTATAAAACGATAATTATTTATGAAGAGAGGGAGTAAAATTTTATTTAATTAAATTAATTTACTCTTTAATATTAAGGGTCCGGAACTACCGAATGGATGTCCAATCATAAAGAACTGATATGCATTGATTTGGATGCATTGCCGCCACGTCCATGTTCCTGTGTGAAGAACCAAGTGTGCGACTTTCACAAAATTTTCAACTCAGATCTACGAATGGAAATGGCGTCATAGTCACCGACTTGTCATTCACCCCTAACTTTTATCACCCCAACTCGTATTCGTCGTATAAACAGATTGATCGGATTTTTTTTTTTAGGTGAAATTTAACTTTATTATTAAAAACTACTAGTACTCAACCAAAATTTCAAATAAAGTGCAATTGTGCAAGTTAAATTAAATATACTATTCAATCTAGTTTAAATCTTAACTCCTAATATTGTTGCAATAAAAATATAAATCCGAACGTACAATTTGTATCTAAAGTGAATATAAACCAAAATTAATTTAACCAAGTATAATTACAAAAAATTATATTTAACTCACAAAAAATTAAAAGACAACACGCTCTACTTAAGTCATCGTCTTTAGCATATATATTTCTATGTGTAACAAAAATATATAACTTAAAATTCATGGAACTAAAGTCAGTAGGTGACAATGAAGCCAGTAAAACAATAAATATTAAAAACTTTAGAGTTGGTGAAATTTTAATATAATTAGTAAAAAAAATTAGATATATCTGAACTTGTTATTCAATTGGTCTAGTTTTCAAGTCCAAGCAATCAGTACAAAAATAGATGTATCAAAACAATAATTAAAATGAAAGCTATATATAAAATTTTAAGAATTTATATCAAAATTATAGTTTTTAACTTAAAATCCAAGGGTAAAGAGTAGAAATAAATATAATAAAGTTTAAAATGATAACAATTTTGGGTCAAAATAAAAAGAATTCTTTGCCGTTATAAACGAAGTTTTAATACTTTTTCCGAAACTAGGATCGGGTGAAAGTTTATTCCGAAAATACACGAAGTGGTGAGGTGCGGATTAGAAGCGCGGTGACTCACCGCGTTTCTTCCGTAAAGAAACGCTATGCATAACCGTCATCCTAAAAAATCAAACAAAAAATAAAAAAAAAGATAATAAAGGGGAGAAACGCGGTGAGTCACCGCGTTTCTGCCTGACAAAAAAAGGAGTGAAAAAGCGCAGGAAAAACGCAGAAAAAGCACGGAAAAAGCATAGAAAAAGTACAGAAAAAGCATAGAAGCGCGGTGAGTCACCGCGCTTCTATTTTTTATTTTTTTTATTTAAGAAGCGCGGTGAGTCACCGCGTTTCTCCCCTTTATTTTATTTTTTTTAATTTTCCGTTTATTTTTTTTAGGATGACGGTTATGCATAGCGTTTCTTTACGGAAGAAACGCGGTGAGTCACCGCGCTTCTATTCCGGACCTGACCACCTCGTGTATTTTCGGAATAAACTTTCACCCGAGCCTAGTTTCGGAAAAAGTTTTATAACTTCGTTTATAACGACCAAGAATTCAAATAAAAACGGGAGAGTGTAATCCAGCCAATGAAGTAGTAGTAACATTTACTTGACGTATATAAGCATTGATTTGAGTAGAAAAATGATAGTCGACAGCTGGGTAGTGCTGCTGCACTGCTTGTCTTGATTTGTCCATGACCACGACCACTTCTCATCAGTCAATACATCCTACGCGCTTTCCCCCTTCCCCTTCCCCTTCCCCTTCTATATAAACACACAAATTAATCAACTAGAATCATATTGCAAGTAAATCGATAATGGCGTGTCTACATTCCGAGATGGTAGTGGCGGTGGTTGTGTGCCTCATGGTAATAATATCTCCGCTTCCGGGGAGAGCAGCCTCGGACGCTCCACCAGCGGCCCCGGTGAGTACCACGGCGGTGTGCAACTCGACCCAGTTTCCGGGCTACTGTAAGAACGTGCTACAATCCGAGAATAAGACAGCAAATGTGTACGAGTACGGCTACTTCTCTGTCAAGAAGTCGGTCTCCCAAGCCAACAAGTTCCTTCGCCTTGTCAACAAGTAAGCTATAGCTAGTCCCACATTGGAAGTACGTAATCATACATACATAGCTTATAATACGGGATCGATGCTCATTACCTGATACAACGTACTTTAACAGGTACCTATCCAAGTCGAAGAGCAGACAGCTTACCCCATCGGCGGTGGGGGCCCTCCAAGACTGCCAGCTGTTGGCACAGCTCAATGTCGACTACCTAACTCAGTCGTTTAGCACCGTCGCGGTGGCAAACAAGACGCTCTCCTTTGCCAAGGCTGACGATGTGCAGACCTTGCTCAGCGCACTCCTCACCAACCAGCAGACTTGCCTCGACGGCCTCAAGTCCGTCGCCTCCGCTTGGTCCCTCAAGGATGGCCTCTCCGCTCCCTTGTCCGATGACAGCAAACTTTACAGCGTCTCCCTTGCTCTTATTACCAAAGGTAAATAATATCTTTACATTCATTAATCTAAAAGTATTATCCAAAATGTATTCATTAGAGGAATTTAATATATGCACCTCCAGCTGGATCTTTTAAATTTGTGTAAAATTTAAATATTAAATACAAAGTGGCAGGTAAGAGTAAATGCATGATCCACACAACAAGTGGGTATATACACATTTGGTACTTATTAACAAACAGTCAAACACTGCAGTAACTATTTTGTTACTTTTTGGTAAATTTTATATGCATCCGTACTAGGATGGGTGCCAAAAAAGAAGAAGGGACCGTTCAAGGCGGGGAGGAGGCAATCGGGGTTCAAACACGGGCAGCTGCCGCTCAAGATGTCGGAGAGTAGCCGCCAAATGTTCGAGACGGCCAGCCGGAGAAAGCTGGCGGACGAGACGGACAATGAGGTGATGATAAGCGACATAGTGATAGTAAGCCAAGACGGAACCGGAAACTTCACCAACATCATGGATGCATTGGCGGCTGCCCCTAACAAAACCGACGCCTCTAACGGCTACTTTCTCATATACGTCACCGCAGGCGAGTACCAAGAGTACGTCACCGTCGATAAGAAGAAGAAGTATGTCATGTTGATCGGAGATGGCATCAATAAGACCATCATCACAGGTAACCGCAACGTGCTTGACGGCTGGACCACCTTCAACTCCGCCACACTAGGTAAGTTTTTTCACATTAACCATAAATAATCAAAAAAAATAATTTTTAATATAATAATTAATATTTCATTACATTTTATAAGTTTTTTTTCTTAATGTTTGTACGCGCAGCCGTGATGGGAACCGGGTTCGTAGGGGTAAACATAACGATAAAAAACACGGCCGGGGCGATGAAGCATCAAGCCGTGGCCGTACGGAATGGGGCCGACCTCTCCGCATTCTACAGCTGCAGCTTCGAGGGCTATCAGGTATTAATTACACACTCCATCACATAAATATAAAGTTTCATCATAAAATCAATTAACGTGTTATTTAATGTACCAGGATACCCTTTACACCCACTCGCTCCGTCAATTCTACCGCGAATGCGACATCTACGGAACAGTCGACTTCATATTCGGAAACGCGGCTGCGGTTTTCCAGAACTGCAACATATATCCGCGGCTACCTCTTCCAAACCAGTTCAACGCAATAACCGCACAAGGGCGCACGGACCCAAACCAGAACACAGGCATAACACTACACAACTGCACAATCCGGCCAGCAGACGATCTCGCTAACGCCACCATCTCAACCACACGAACGTTCCTCGGCCGGCCGTGGAAACAGTACTCCCGCACCGTGTGTCTTGAATCCTACCTCGACGTCTTCATCCAACCCGTGGGATGGCGTGATTGGAACGGCACCTTCGCTTTGGATACACTCTACTACGGCGAGTTTAACAATACGGGTCCGGGTTCTAATATCACCAGCCGGGTCTCCTGGCCCGGTCATCATATCATGAACGCTACAGACGCTGCTAACTTCACCGCATCTAGCTTTCTCTTGGCTGATGACTGGTTGCCGCCCACAGGAGTGCCTTACTTCACCGGATTCCTCTCATATTGACCAACTTATAACTATTTTCAAACAAATTATACGGTTTTAGCCAGATTTGACTATTCGTACAGTCAACTTAGGAATTTTATTTTATTCAATTCTTAGATCTTGAGCTTCATTATCAATCCTATATCAATATTTTTTTATATATAGATTCTGTATCGGCATGTTTACAACAAATAAATACTGTAGTCAACTGTAGGCATCTCATTGACCACACACAAAATGATAAAAGTGGTACTGCGTTTTGAACAGTCTTCACTGTTTAAAACTAGTATTATTTCACCAAAAAACACGTACTAGTACGATAGTTTTTATAAGAATAAAGGTATAAATTATCTAAACCGGTGTCAAAGTTGTTTATTAAGTCAACGTAAAACATATTTGTACAAATAAAATATATAATATTTATAATTTAGTTTTTATCATCGATATTCATATTGTATATACAAACTTCTGGTTTCCCAGGCGAATTTTTACACTATAAGCAATAATTTTATTAAGTAAAACGCCTCTTATTAAGGTGTAAACCTGAAGTTTGGCTCGTCCTTTGCTTCTTGCACCAATCACTCCAGTTCATTTACTAGATTTTGTATCCCCGTTCTTGGAGCGATGTCGAGCTTGAGTCGGACTTTGTTTGACTGATGTTCTGAGACATCTCCTATAAATTTTCCTTTGACAAGCTGCTCAGAGTTTTAAGCTTCTGAGATATCTCAATATCATGGTTTGCTTGCTTATATTGGGAAGGAAATTGATGAAAACACTGGGCGATTTTCACGTGTGGTTGATCAAGTTGATAAGCATCAAGTTATCATCTCAATTTTTCAATAGCTGAAAACCTAAGACATGCCGCATTAAAGACGCTCCCCGAAGGGCAAAAACTTCCGCTTCAATCAAACAGTTGGCAAAACATCTGCCAAAACCAAAATCAAGTGTATTAGCAAGGTTGTTTCTAATAATGTAGCCAAAAGAAAATTGACCAGATGAGTTTTTTGAGGCGTCAAATTGATTTTGGCCGAATTACCGGTTGGTCTCTATCATTTGATGTTTTTGGTTTTCCTTCCCTTGTTTGGGGTTTTTGTTTTGTTGCTAGGCTAGATTGAATTGACATTTTCCCATTCCATAAAATGGTTAAGAACTAGATGTCTCAGGTCTCGAGGTGCTTTTTGTTTGTTAAAAATCAGTTGGTTTCTAGTATTCTAAATTTGCCACCAAGTAACCACCAATTGTCTTAGTTCATTTGGCGAAATCTTTCCTTTTATTTCCATGATTATGATAATAAATTTTTTTGATTGATTATCTCACTATTCTGAATGCATGTTATAATTTTTTCATTATCAATAGCTTCATTGGTGTATGGGCAAAAAATAGGTGTTTCGCACTCTTAGTGTGGTGGTTGTAGAATTCACAATGCATCACTACTGACACTTTTTGTTTGTTCAGGTTTTCCTTTGTGCGAATCCCATCAAGAGAGAGTTTTCATATGAAGTTTTTAATTTAGACATAAGGTCAATATCCCATATCCAAGTTTTATCCTGAGTTGCACCAATTCTACGTTTTTGAATCATTTCTATAGCAAATTTGTAGAGAACCACCATTTTTCATGATGAGCCCAATATATTATGTCTTGTATTATATTCTTAGGTAGGTTATAGTTCTTTATTTTTCAATTATGTAGTTTGGTAGAACTGTTGTGAGTTGGTTAAGGAGTTGGTAGTTCCATTTGTTATTTGTGATATAGTTCGCAACCAAAATATTTCCATCTATGAAAGTATCATTAGTCTTTATATTTTGTAATGGTTGGTCGGTGATTCATTGATCTTTCTAGAATTTGATTGTTTTTCCATTTCGAACTCTCCATTTTATACCACTGTTAAATTATTCTTTAAGTTTCATTAATTTTTTCCATTGTCAAGAGATAACTTTTCCACATTTGTAGTTCCAAAGGGAAGTTCCTTTCAGATATCTTCTATGACTTTAACCCAAACGTTGTTTGGTTCCGTCATTTTTATTTTATAAAATTATCATTTGAATAGTTTTGTTCATATCTTATGTTTTTCTTACTCTGGTTCCCCTGAGTGCTTTTGTGTTTACATATTTTATCCCAACTTAGTGGATGGAAATTAGTTCCTTTGTTCCAAAAGAAATTCCTATTAGTCTGGTTCAGTTCCTTATGTATACTTGTGTGCAACATAAATGCTTGCATTATGTAGCTTGATTTTGCATTGAGATTTAGGGTTATTCTTCCTTCTTGAGATAGAGAAGAGGCTTTCCACCTTGTGAGCTGTTGTTTAAGTTTTTAGACAACTTTATTAAAAACACCTTTATTAACTATTCTGTTAATTACCGGACATCCAAGATATTGTTCTAAATTTGTTGAAGCCAAAATGCCTAATTGCATATGTATTCTTCTTTTGTTGTTAGAATCAACATTAACAGTTGTTTGGAAAGCCGATTTGTGATATTTAATTACTTAGCCAGAGACATCGCAGTAGTCTCTTAGGACTGATAATATTTTGTTACTAGCAACTGTGAAGGTTTTAGTGAAAATGATGATATCATTAGCAAAAGCTAAGAAAGGAATAATTGTTCCGCCTCTAGTAATGAGGAAACCTATAGATTTTGGGAATTCGTTACTTATTTTTTGAATGTTTCTAGCTAGGACTTTCGCTCCTAAACTAAAAAGAAGAGGTGAAAGAGGATCATCTTGTCGACGTCCTCTTTGTGGAAAGAAAATTGATATCGTTAATTAGTATTGAGTATGAAACTGTGGGCATGCATTCTTCAATTCAAAGTCTAAATCTTTCACTAAAGCTAATTTTCTCGAGGACCGCCTTGAAGAATAGCCATTCAACTTTGTCGCGTGTCTTTTTCACATCTAATTTAATTACCATAAAACCTTCTTTACCTTTCTTGTTTCAAAAGTCATGGAAAATTTTATGGACAATAAGAGCATTATCATGAATTGCTTGACTGAAAGCACCTTGAAGAGGGTGAAATAATTTTGGGAGGATTGTACTTAGTCATTTAACTAAAATTTTTGTTATAGTTATGTAAATTGTCGAGCAAAGAATGATTGGTCTATAGTGGGATGTAGTAGTTGAGCTGTTTATATTTACGATAAGAGCTATAAATGTGTGATTGATTTGTTTAAGCATTTTATCAGTTCTATAGAAATTTTTAATCGCTTTGATAACTGTTGTCCAATAATATGTCAATATTTTTTTATAGAATCCAACCGCCATGTCGTCCGGGTCCGCGATTTGTCACATCCTATGTCAAAGACAACCTCTTTTATATCTGGTTGTATAACTTCTAGTTGTTTTTGTAGGTTGTGAATGTTTATAGTCGAGGATTCAAAACGACAATGGTAATCATTGAGGAATTCATCGTTAATGTCACTTGAAAGGATCTCTCCATTTGTTTTGGTAATTGTGGCTATGATTTTTCTATTCCTTCGGCCAATAGCTTTTCTATGGTGAGATTTTGTATTTTTATCACCTAGTCTTAGATTATTAGTTTTAGGTTGTTGCATCTAATATTTATGTTGGTATTCTAGGAGGGCATTCTTGTTTTTTAAGTAAGCCTATTAATCTTATTATTTTACAGCTGATTAAAGTTTTGAAATGTATGTTTTTGTAGAGATTTAATTTTTTCATCAACTAACTTTAATTGTTTATTTATGTTTCCAAGTTTATCACGACTCCATTGTTTTAACTTTTGTTTAAGGAGACTTTTCTTTTTAAGCAAGTTGAACATATGAGTGTTTGGGAATTGAGTTCTCCACGTTTGTTTTATAAGATTTCACAATCATGTCGTTGTAGCCACGTGGATTCAAATCTAAAAGGTTTGTTCTTTTGTTTATTAGGTATGTTTTCTATATTCATGAAGATCATACAATGATTGGAGGAAGTAAATGCATGATTTCTAGTATAGATTTGTGGGTAACTTTGGATGATTTCGAAGGAAGTCATAATTCTATCAAGTTTTCGTATGTGTTGTAGTTACCTTCCTTTTTTCTTTTTCAAGTGAATTCATTTCCTTTGGTAGGGAGATTGATGAGGTTACAATATTGGGAAAAATATTGAAATCTATCTAATTTATTAATTTGGGATCGGAGCCCCTTTCTTATTCGTGGGTTCTATAGTTCATTATAGTCTCCAATAACTAATATCGGTTATTTATTGAAGTTATTTTATTTGTCAATTGGTGCAAGAAATAATTTTTATTTTATTCATTTGGTGGAACGTAAATAAAGAAAATGTTGATTTTAAAGGTGGTTGCATGGTCAGTATATTCAATAATAACAAATCTCTTATCTGCTTTTATAGTCTTTACTTTTTCACCTTTCAATTGATATTCTTTCCATAGTAAGCACATTTCTTCCGAAAAGCTGGAGGCCAGGATGAAAAAGATATTATCAAAACCTGCATTTCTCCATTGGGTTTCATTAGGTTCCACACTTGATTTTGTCTTTGCTAGCATAATCATTTGGATGCGTTTATTTTTGCATGTTAATATCTGTCCAATTTTTTTTCCCCGTATGCCTTTACAGTTTCAAAAGACGATCTTCATAGATAATACTTAAGTAATGGGTGGTAGAGGCCCGAGTTCCTACCATAAAGATACTTATGATTATTTTTTCTTTTTGGGTGTAATCTCGATCTATATATTAGTTTGTTTGATTTTAGCAGTTCGATATTTACAAAGTCTAGGTTTTTTTGACGGGGGCTAAGTAAAAGCCGCAAGTTTGGTTTAATCTTCTTTTTGTTGTGTAACTAGGTTTAGTTTGGTGTTTCTTGCTCCCTTGAAACGTTCTTTGATTTATGTGTAAGTATATCCAAGTTTTTGGTTTCCAAAAGCACATAGAGACTTTAGGAGGAAGTTTAGTTGCTTCCCGGAGACTATATCTTCCCATACGTATCGAGTAATGAGAGAATAAGACACGTTTACAAGGGTTGTTTAAAATAAATTGGAGGGTTTTCTTTTTTTTCTGGTTCTTTTGGTGTTTGATGAGCGTTTATAGTACCTTGGAACAACAATCAAGATGGTTTTCATGGATGCATTGAAATAAATTAGGGTACCAGGTTTGTGTCTTATGTTGTGCCAAAGTAATTGACAATTGGTTCTAGATTTAAAGAGATGTTTAGGTAGATGAAGTAAAATAGTTTCATTTTGTGAGATACAGAATACAATTATGTTCACATATACGTAATAAATTTCCAAAAAAGTGATCAGGAAACACACGTTGGTACACTTTACAATCTTAGTAGTAGAATTATATACAAGTAGCTCTAATCAAATAAATAATCAAAAGGTTAAGTTGAGAACTGTAAATGTTCAAATTTTGTGGAGACCGTTTATCATATTAGTAGCAGATCTAAACTTTTTAAAATAACAAGCAAACCTGTAGTTTGACAGTAGGAGTCTCATAGTCCGAGGGGTAAGCAAACTGGTAGTAAAAACATGATTCAAATTCTTTAGTTTAGGAAACCATGTACAATAGCAAACCAAAACATACACATTGATTTGGAAAATGGGAGGCTAATCTCCCTAATACAATCAGAGAGGTTGTGATATGGTCTATATTTTGGATAGAAAAACAAAAAATGATTTATCACAAAGAAGAAGCAACTCAGGGAGAGTTTCACAAACATCATAAATACAAAAACATTTATTCTAGACGAGAAGAAAAATAAAGGGCAGGTGATAAACGACAAGTTTGATGAACACATAAGACTAGTTGAATTTTGTTTCTTGATTCCCTTCAACATGGAAGAAGCCGAGTCATCAAATCCCTTTGCCTCTTCTCAATTCTTGAATCAGACTTAGCCGAATCTTGGTTAACCTTCATGGCATTCATCATCTTGTTGACTGTGCTATTGGTTCTAGTTGAATGGAACGAATTGTGTGAGTCACTTGCATTAAGTTCTTCAAGGATATTACCATCTTTAAAGAGTAAAGTAGTAAATTCCTCAATGGTCATATCTTTGTCATGATTATCAAGATTGCCCTCTTCTTGAATATTCTCCTCGACCTCAATGTAACTGTCCTCGATTTCTTCATTATTTGCCTTAGTATCATCATTTTCAAACATCTTGATGGTAAAGGGGCTTTGATTCTCATATTTGTTTTGGCCTCAATACCCACATTTTGCAACGTTTGTAAAGTGGGTTTCCTTAGGCAAAACCTCATCTGTGGGTTTCCTTAGGCAAAACCTCATCTGTGGTTTTCCACTTGCTTTGCTTTTTTCATATTCTTTCTACCCACATTTTGTCATTCCGGTTCCTTATTAATATTCGTAGCTTTATTTGATCCATAAGGATAGGATTTAGAGTATCCAAAACTTTTGGTTCTAATTCTTCTAATGAGACAGTTTTCATATAAATGATCTTTGTTATAATAAGACAATAAATCTAAGTATATTGATTAACTCGTCAAAAATCACAACAGTCTTTGTGAGCACAAAAGTTACACCCACTAGAGAAATCAGCATACCAGATAGAGAAGAGCTTAAGGTTTCCTTCTTCATCGGGTATAAGGACTTTCTTAATTCTTTTTCCAACAACGTTAGAATTGATGCAAATTCTAGTGAAATTGACTTCCCTACCTTTTTAAGAGAAGGAATCAAGTTTTATAAGATTTCTCACCCCATTCTTTTCAAAGATCAATCTAATAGCTTCTTTGTTGACATATTCAACAAAGAGTTGAGGAAGAAATCGGCTACGGTATTGCTTTCTAAAAAACGTATTCAATTTGGGTTTCCAAGGCTTTAGGATGATGAGTTGACCAAACACATGCATGGTAAGGTCTAGCATCCCAGATAGTTTTTTGGTCAAGGAGGTTAGAAAAGTTAACTTCAAACCAGAAATTATAATTAGCAATAATTTTCATCTCACCCTTAATATTTTTTCATTCATACAAGAGTTTGTATCTAAGCTTAGATATATCCATAGGTTCACCTAATAAGCAGCGAATAAGCGGAGATTTATCTGTTTTCTAAAACCATTCTTGACTGTAGCAAGGCTTGAGAGATACTCACCGAGTTTGGTTTGTTCAGATATTTTACCTTCATTGTTTCAGCATTGTTGTTCTTCGTTTGGTGTTGTTCAGATGGCTTCTAGTCTTTGTTCATCTTGATTGCATTTGTATCCGAGCACATCACTTATTTGAAAGAAGTTTTTTGTGTTTCCATAATATATTAGATATGAGTAATTTTAGGAAGATAAATATTAGAATTTAGAACGGAGAGAAAAGGCTTGGGTTAGTAGTAGGGATCTTTATTGGTCTAGTTATATTGTGACACCCCTATTTCATTTCTAGTTTATTTCCAGTTAATTAACCCAGTTTAAAGCAATAAGCGGAAAAGCAGAAAAACGAAAAACGTAATTTTTTAAAACTTTATCTTACAACCATATTCACAACATATATACATACTAACATACGTCATAAAACCCTGTTTAACAAAACACAACTATTTAAAACCACACAAAACATCCTAGGCGGTAGCATCCCATAACAGCCCACCTGATATGATCTCAAATCCAGGTGTTGGATCCAACGTCCTTGCCTTGGTCAGACCGAGTCTGAGTAGCTGATATAAAATGTGGATATAACAACAATGAGCCACACGCTCAGTAAGAGTATACAAATCACACTCCCCAATATATATAAGTATCTAATATCCCGTCCCCAAAGGACACTCTATACCCTTTTCTCACATTCCAAAGCACACACATACATGTCCACATTCACATTACATCCACAACCATCCATAACACACAACAAATAAACATTCAAGCATGTTATCACACCACATATAAACATATAATCTCATATAAATATCTCATATCATACCATCACATATAAATAATCATAACATAACATATAGCATGCTAGACTCGATCGCATCGATGCATAGGTGATAATTAGCTAACTAGCCCCAACTGATCGTACGATATATTTTCTCATGTGCTTTCGTATTTCTTTTCTTTCTTTCTTTCTTTTCTTTTTTTTTCTTCTTTCGGTTGGCCAACCCGATAGCGTCCTAGCCCCCCTGTAGATCAGGTAGCGACCTCGGCCATCTTGTCCTAAGACCCCCTGTAGATCAGGTTGCGATCTTGGACTATTTTTCTCATCTTGAGGCCCCCTGTAGATCAGGTAGCGACCTCTAAGGCCTCCTGTAGATCAGGTAGCGACCTCGTCCCCCGGAAACCCGTGCGGACCTAGTTGGGCTAATTAATCAATTACCATCCTATATTATCACTTCCATATCATAACTCAATTTCATGCTTTCATCATATTCTTCCATCATATTCTTTCCATTATCATCTCATGTACCTCATGCATGCATTCATAAATCATAACAAGTCGTCATCATCATTCCACTCATATATATATATAAGCATGCATAAAATCATAACAAACAGATATATACACTCAAGCATGCATACAATCATGGCATATTAAATACATAACATATATTAAGCAAGTGTAATTCATATACACTTACCTCGCAGGTAAGAACAATAAAACCTCGCAAACCAACTATTGAGTCCGTTTCCCACTCGGACTATCCTCCTTTATTGTGCTTGGATACGCTCACAAAGAACTAAGTTATAGTTAACCAAAACCTTCAACAACACCTGCAGAGAATATCATATTCCTCGTATTAAACTCCTCGGTTCAAACACCAGTTAAATTCATTCCTTTGAATTTAATTAACTTATATCCTCCTCTATAATCCCAATTTAATTAACTAACCTTCAATTAATTAATTAAATGTAGCCAGAATAACGTTTTGCCCGCATGCAATTTCTGAACCCATATGTCATCAAATCTCAACAAACAAACAGCCCATAATCACCAGAATAAAGTAACGAGTATAATGAAATTTCCAATTATCCATTTTGGCAAGCCTAAGGTCAATTCAGGTCAAATCGCAATACGGAAAACGAATAAATTCATAACTTATTCGTTACTAACCCGATTGACGATCCGAAAGAAGATTCGGAATCACAACGACACATGCTACGCTCAGACACCATCAAATTCACCGGAATCTGAGCGACGAAACCTCCATAGTATCACATATGCTCGACCAGGCCTTCCCTTGCTCGGAAATGTGGAAACTCGGTACCAAAATGAAGAGAATGAAGAGAGGAATCCAAAAACTCAAACGGATTTGAAATCGGATAAGAAACGAAGAGTAGATCTGAGTTTGAAGGTTGAGAGAAATTAGATCTTTTACGAGGAAACGTGAAAGGAAATGAATTAATAAACGTTATTTCCGCTATAAAATAATTATCCTTTAGCGGAGTCGATAATTATCCTTTCACCGATCCGAAAGCGGTTTAAACCCCCTTATCCAAACTTCTCGAAATTGGAATAATAATTCTGGAATATTGTATGGATAATTATTCCGCAATTGTCTCGAAAAACGCGTATTTCTAAGCCGTCTTTCTTAGCCGCTAAGAAACGAAATAACGATGTAACACCCCAAATTCTCGGAACTCGGGGAGCTACTGGTTAGGACCTCACAATGGGTCCCGACCTTGTTTTAACAACAACATTACTTGGATCTTACAACAAGGCACAAATGTACTTGAAACAATTTCAAAACATAATATTTTTACTGTATGAATGTACACATGTGACAGCCTTACGAAACATATACATATACATAACATGCATGCTGTAAGGGAGACTCCCCCATCCCCATCTAATGAGTACGTGGACCCGGCTGACCATCCGTTCCGGATCACTCTGCAACTGTCTATCTCTACAAATCTACAACACGGATAAACCGTTAGCTAACTATCCAAATATAAGTAGAATGACAACAGCACAAACACAAGCAGAAACAAAAATAAACAAACATCATGCTGGCACTCAACCGTTTATTATCTATTATTTAAGTGATTCATCTTATTCAATTTACAGTTGTGGCACGAGAGCTATTAACTGTTCTTGCCTCCGTTCCTTATCCAACTGGGTGTAGGTCTAGCTGACCTCCGCCGGTAGCATCACTACAAACCGAGTATGGACTAGTCCCTAAAGAAACCCCCAGCGCTCGCAAGCTAACTGAGCAGAATGCCACCGCCCGTTACTCTTAGGCCAAGTATAGGTCGGTAAATATATATCACAACCTATCTCTCTAAATATTTCAATCACACACCACTATCATCATTCATGCTCATATTTAGAAGTCAGCTAAGTAAGCCCAACGGACTTACTTGGTATAAAGCTCGACTCTCTGTAAACCAAACTCGCTCTGTAAACTGTAGCAACTCAGTTGCTTTTCAAAGGAGATGAGTGCATTAGCACACTCCCACGTAATTAGAAGTCTAAGACTTCTAAGATAAAAGAACGTAGTAAAACATAACTAGTTACAATACTAATTTAGGGTCAAATGACTATTTTACCCTTGGTCCCAAAACTCCCAGAATTTCCAAAATTCATGTCTAAACTTCTATTTGAGACTCTAAAATCATATTCTAACTCCTAAAGTTTAGTTTGGTTACAAACTGGCATTTTTCCTATTTTCCTATTTTCCGAAAGATCGTAAAGGTCTAACTTCGGTTTCAAATATAAAATTCGTAAAAGCTTATAAAAATTCCGAAACAATTATCTAGATCATCTATGATGTTCCCTCTACCCTTAGGAGCAAGAATTTCTCAAAACTGTTCATCCATCATTTTTATAAAAATTCCAAAGTTGGTTACAACACTTGAAGTTTCCTATACTTAGCCAAAATCTGAGTACACTTTGAAAAATCATAACTCCTAAACCACTCACTTGATTTATCCCAAATTTTGATATGTTCTACTATAAAATCTTACCTATAATATATCCAAAATTCAGCCGGAAAGGATATCAAGAGCTTATTCAAAATCATCTCACAAAACAGCATCACTTGCTGTTTTCCCCCAACACTCAGCACATATATAAAAACGTCAACTTTGAAACACAATAACTCTCGAAACGTAACTCCGATTCTTCCCAAATTTTAATATGATCTACAACAAGATGTCAACTATATCATATCAAAAATTCAAGCCTAACAGAGATCAAAAGCCTATTCAAAACTATCTCACAAAACAGCATCCCATGCTGTTTTTCTCAACTCAGCACATTTATAAAACTGAACTTTGAAACCCCATATCTCTCAGACCGTAACTCCGATTCTTCCCAAATTTTAATATGTTCCACCACACTATGCCAACTATATCATATCAAAAATTCAAGTCTAAAAAAATTCAATAACCCCTCCAAATTTATTCCACAAAACTGCATCTCAAACAACTTTCCTCAAACTCAGCACACTTAGAAAACTGCATGAGAAGCCAACTTGATAAAATCATATCTCCTAAACTATAATTCAGAATAGGCTCAAATTTCAGTATGTTCTACACTGCAATACCGACAACAACATATCCAAAAACCAGGAGCAAAAGAAAAGTCTAACTTACCCAAATCTAGGCTCAAAGTCGGTTGTTCAACACTTCCTGAAACTCGGAAGAAACAGCATGAATCTGTACCAGCTCCTCTATGGCTGTTCTGGGTAGATTTAGGAGACATAAAAGGGCACTCATTAGGCATGAATTACATGGGCGGAAGTGCAAGAAAGAGAAGGGCATCCACCTTACCCAATTTCAAGACTCGAGCGAGGGATTAACGATGGCTCAAGGTTGCTGTTGAACCCGCTGTTGCACAGGAGGTAACGTCTGGGCTGGTGTCGATGCCCTACTCCCTGGGTCGTCGCTGCTGCACAGGAGAGGATCGTCTGGACTGCTGGAAGATCGATGAGAGAGCGAGACTGGAGTTATCATTGCACTTGTTGGAAGATCGAAGAGGGAGAGAGAGACGTGGAGCTGTCGTTGCACTTGCTGGACGATCGAAGAGGGAGAGAGACACGGAGCTGATTACGTAAATCATGGCGTAATTTGTGCAGAAGAAACCGCTGTTGGATAGAAGGGGCACGGAAATGTAACGGCTGAAAGTATGAGTCCGCAGGGTTTCTTCGGCTGAAGTGGTACATGGGCTGGGACGTTTCCTGGGCTGGCTGGGCAGAGGCAAGTAAGTATTGGGCTGGAGCTGCTGAAGAAGGTAAGGCAGCTGCACACTCCGCTGGCTGGACGCTGGGCTGTGGACAAGCTGCTGAAACTGGCGAGTTTCTTGGCTGTGCAAGATGGCGCTGCTGGGCTGTCAACAACCTGTCTGGGCTTGTCACAGACTTGTCACAGCCTTGTCTGGCCTTGTCACAGACTCGTCACAGCCTTGTCTGGCCTTGTCACAGCTTCGTCACAGCCTTGTCTGGCCTTGTCACAGCTTCGTCACAGCCTTGTCTGGCCTTGTCACAGCTTCGTCACAGACTTGTCCGGGCCTTGTCATATTCTAAATTAGGGCTAAACTTATTATTTTATGTGAAGGTAAGCTACATAAAATGATAAACTTTTAAGAGATTCTATCATTTTATGTGAAGGAAATCTACATAAAATGATAAATTTTATAATAATGTGTCTAACTAAGTAGACGGATATGGATCAACTGATCGAGATCGGGTTTGTTACAGAAATGAACGGGATAAAACTTCCGGATATTACATCAGTACCCCCGTTAAAATAAGTTTCGTCCCGAAACTTAAAAGAAGACTCGTAATGTCGGAGTCCATGCAAACGAATTTAAGCGCCGGAAAGAGGTCACAACGGTCGAGTTCTGATTTGTTTCTGAAATAGCCGGAAGAAATATTCCCGGGTATTACAAACGACTCTTTTGGCCGTTTTGCCTTTATATGTTTTTTCATATCTAGGACATGTCCAATGTCCTGATCATTTCTCTCAACTGCATTTTTATTAATTGAAGCTCCCAAATGCTCCAAATAACATCGGGGTGTAATATCATCTAGGAGCAGGTTACCTCGAGAGGTATCTAGTTTTAAACGGATTTAATTCCTTAAAATTCTCAATTAGGTCATCTTCGATTTTTGACTGTTACAAATATCTCCCACTTTAAGAAATTTCTTCCCGAAATTTAAGAAAGGACGTAGAATCAAACTCGTAGATATATCAAAAGGATGCACAACCGGATCACAATTTCTCGAGGTTTTTTCAAAAAGATAGGGGTATTTAGCTCTCATATCTCGCTCGGATTCCCATGTAGCCTCTCGAGCTGAATGATGTCCCCATCTGACCTTCACCATCGGAATCTCCTTGTTTCTCAATCTTCGAATCTGCCTGCCTAAAACCTCAACTAGTTCTTCTGGGTAGGACAAGTTCTCAGATACTTCTATCTCAGGTTCGGGAATAATATGACTCGGATCTAACCAATACCTCCGTAGCACCGATACGTGGAAGACGTCATGCAATCTTGATAACTCGGGTGGTAACGCCAACCTATATGCAAGTGGTCCGATTTTCTCTAAGATCTCATATGGACCAATGTATCTCGGTGCTAACTTCCCATGCCTACCAAATCTCATAACTCCCCTCAAGGAGATACCTTCAAAAACACTCTATCACCTTTCTTATATGTCATCTCTTGTCTATGGCGATCAAAATAGCTCTTTTGAAGATCTTGTGCCGCCTTCAAGCACTGCTTTACTACTTGTACTTTCTCTATTGTCTGTTGTACAAGTTCAGGACCCTCTATTTGTCTCATGCCCTCAAAATCCCAACATACAGGTGTGCGACACTTCCTTCCATACAAGGCCTCATAAGGGGTCATACCAATACTCGAATGGAAACTGTTATTATACACAAATTCGAGCAATGGCAGGTTAGAATCCCAGTTATTTTTAAGCTCCAAAACACAAGATCTCAACATCTCCTCCAAGGTCTGAATTGTTCTCTCTAACTGTCCGTGTGTCTGAGGATGAAATGTCGTACTGAAATGCAATCTTGTACCTAAGGCATTTTGTAGACTTCCCCAGAAATGCGATGTAAACCTCGGATCTCTATCAGATACAATCGATACAGGGACTCCGTGCAGTCGAACAATCTCTCTCACATACAACTCTGCCAGTTCATCTAAGGAGTTATCTTGTCTTATCGGTAGAAAGTGAGAAGATTTCGTCAATCTGTCCACAATCACCCATACCGTGTCATTCTTTCTGAAATTCCTAGGAAGCCCAACAACAAAATCCATTGTAATCTGGTCCCACTTCGACTCAAGAAGAGATAAAGATTGTAACTTTCCTGCTGGTGCTTGGTGTTCAGTCTTCACTTGCTGACACACTAGACATCGAGCCACAAAATCAACTACCTCTCGTCTCATCCAGGGCCACCAATAGATCTTCCTCAGGTCGTTAAACATCTTCGTACTCCCAAGATGCATGAAATACCTCGAGGAATGTGCCTCTTCGAGTAGCTTATTCTTTAACTCCTCAATGATTGGCACGCATACCCGTGCAACTCTATATAACACTCCCTGATCAGACAACTAGAAGTTTGTAGTGGTAGCATCTCTCACTTTAGCTTTCAACTTCTTCAGTGTAGCATCCTCATCTTGTCTAGTTGAAATCTCATCAAGAATCAACGGTCTAACCTGCATGTTCGCTATCAACTCGGATCCTCTTATATCCATCTCTACTCTCATAACTCTGAGAGCTAATAGATGCTCAACTTTGTAGTTGACCTTACTGCCTTGGTCACTGCTCTTTCTGCTAAGAGCGTCAGCTACCACATTCGCTTTTCCTGGATGGTACTCTATAGTGCAATCATAATCCTTGAGTAACTCCATCCATCTTCTTCGCCTTAGATTCAGATCCCTCTGAGTGGGAATATACTTCAGGCTATTATGGTCGGCAAACACCGGAAAAGTATCACCATAAAGATAGTGCCTCCAAGTCTTAAGAGCATGAACTATAGCAACAAGCTCTAGGTCGTGTGTAGGATAGAACTGCTCATGAGGTCTCAACTGTCTAGATGTATATGTTATTATCTTTCCTTCCTACATTAGAACTCCTCCTAAGCCACTCCCATATGTGTCGGTGTAAACCACAAAGTTACCCTTATCTGAGGGTACAACCAGAATAGGGAACGTAGTCAATCTTTTCTTAAGTTCTTCAAAGCTCTCTTGACAACTGTTGTCCCATACAAACTGTTGATTCTTCTTTAGCAAGTTAGTCAATGGGCGCCCGATAATCGAGAAGTTCTTTACAAACATCTTGTAATAACCCGCAAGTCCTAAGAAGCTGCGAATCTCCGTAATGCTCTTCGGAATTTTCCATTCTGTAATAACCTTGATCTTGGATGGATAAGGTTTTATACCATCTCGTGATATAACATGCCCTAGAAAGGCAATCTGATCCGTCCAAAACTCGCACTTGCTGAACTTCGCATACAATTGCCTCTCCCTCAAAATCCCTAAGATACGTCTCAGATGTTCTCTATGAGTATTTGCATCTCGGGAATATATCAAGATATCATCAATGAAGACCACGACGAACTAATCTAGATAATGTTGGAAGATCGAGTTCATCAGCGCCATGAATGCTGTAGGTGCATTCGTCAACCCAAAAGGCATAACTGTAAACTCATAGCGTCCATACCAAGTACGAAAAGCTGTCTTCGGTATTGAATTCTTTGCTATCCTCAACTGCCAGTATCCCGATCGAAGGTCAATCTTTGAAAACACTGTAGCACCCCTTAACTGATCAAGCAAGTCATCTATCCTCGGTAAGGGATACTTGTTCTTGATTGTGATTTTGTTCAGCTGACGGTAGTCTATGCACAATCGTAAACTACCGTCTTTCTTCTTCACAAAAAGCACTGGTGCACCCCAAGGAGAAATACTCGGGCGTATAAAACCCTTCTCGAGCAACTCTTCTAGCTGTTTCTTTAACTCCTTTAGCTCTAGCGGAGCCATCCTGTAAGGAGCAATCGATATCGGTGCTGCACCTGGTAATGTCTCAATCTCGAAGTCTACCTCTCTACTCGGAGGTAAACCAGGTAAATCATTAAGGAAAACTTCAGGAAATTCTCTGACAACATCCACCTCAGATACTCCGGGGCTAACAATGGCAGAATCTGACACACTAGCCAGATAAACCTGACACCCTTCCCGAAGTAATCTAAAAGCTGTAACTACAGATATGAGGCAAGTAGGAATAACATTCCTCTCACCGGTGAAAATCACTTTCCTCAACCCATCTATCTCCCTGATTACTTCCTTCGCATAACAATCTATCAAGGCTCTGTGGGTGGATAACCAATCCATACCCAATATCACATCAAACTCTCTTAGAGATAACGGTATAAGGTCAGCTACAAATTCTCGGTCACCTATAACTATGGGGCAAGATCTCACACACATATCAACAGTCAAGGTCTCCCCCGCTGGCATCGAGACTCTAATGATATAACCTAAGGGTTCAGCTACCCTTCCCAATATTAAAGCAAAAGACTCGGATACAAAAGAGTATGTAGATCCAAGATCAATCAAAACATAAGCTAACAAGCCAGAGACAAGAATCCTACCGGTAATGACGTCTGTAGTCTTAGCTGCATCCTCGCCAGCCAAAGCATATACTCGAGCTTGTGCCTGACCCTAAGGCTGTGGTGCAGGTGGTCTGGAAGATGTCTGTTCGGAATATCCACCTTGACCATAATGTTAGCATGAAATATTGTGATATTTTAGGCACGTTTTCTAAGTGTATTTCATCCATAATGGTAGTCATTGATTGAGCATTGAAGTATTTGTGAGTTAGTTTATCTATTTTGTCGATATAGAGGTCTACATAAGCTTTGTGTTGATTGCAGGCAATTAAGAGCTAAATCCGAACGGATTGAGAGAGAATGGAGATAGATTGAGCATGTCCAAGGATTGAGGACATCACTAAGAGCTAAGGATGATGCTAGGATGAAGAATGACACAAAAACAAAGGAGATTACGAACTATGTACGTTCCACACTCTAAAGTACGACCGTACTAGGTTCCACGCTCTAATCCACGGCCGTGGAACCTTGGCAAGACGAGCGTGGTGCATTCCAGCAACTTACACGGCCGTGGAGAGTTGTGACAAACCGTGATCCAATTCCACGCTCTAAATTACGGGCGTTGAACCCTTCCACGACCGTGATCTTGGCAATCTTTTACGCAATATTTTAAGCCACAATCTTCTACGCACATGGGCCGAAGACGCATTTTATCCAGCCCTATAAAAGGACGGAAAGAGAGAGATTCCGTCACCTTCGCTACCGCTGCTTACCCTAGTGTACGCTTTCGCTTAGATCGCCGTGAGAGATTTGCGCTTTGCCCTATTGAGATTTCCGGATTGACGGAAAGTTGGAGAAGGAGTGAAGATTTGGAAGATTGTTCGTAAGGAGATTTCATCTTTATCCTTAGGTTTGATTAGAAGACAGATTGACATCTCGTTCTTCGTTCTTATCTAAGATTGTGATTGTTTGTGTTATTCTGAATCTATTGACATTATTGTTCTTGATTTGTGGATTTGAGATTGGTTTGAAAGTTATTCAAGGTTTTCGGAAGTTTTCATCTTTCATTCTTTTAAATCTTGAATTTGATATCAATATGACTGTTATTGACTAAAACCCTTTAGCAATTCTAAGGTGAAGGGTTGATAGTTGTGGCTTAGATGATGATAGATCGATCGTAAACAGATTGGACCCTGAGAGTTAGAGAGAATCGCCGACGAACCTAATCCACGGTCTGTTCTTGAGCTTCCACGGCCGTGGAACTCAAGAACTACCCGTAATTTTGTGTCATTTTACGAACCTTGCTTTTACTTTAATCCAAAGTTAAAGATTTGCTTTAACTTAGTCTTGGCTTGCCTTTTCTAGGTGGTAGTGAAGCCTCAACAACCTCTACCTCGATTCTGAGTGTCACAACCTTAATCGGTTAAGTTAGTCTTGATCCTTGGATTACAAGTTTGGGTATTTGACGTTAATATTTACCTTTAGAATCTTTCTATACTGAAGCCTCAACAACCTTTATAGAGGGTATCTTTAGGTGAATCATATAAGGTCTTGGAACTTCACCGTACATTGCCTTACATTCGTATACCTTTGCATATCCCAACTCTGTCCTTATATCTTTCGTATATCTTGAATCGATTGCCACAGCTGGATTCCTGGATCTTTAGGATTGGTGTTTTCCCAATAATTTGAAAAGCTTCATACATTTACTTGCTTGATAATCTATAATTGGATTTAACCCCCCAAATCCATGTGTTCGATACTCTGGAATTCTTGCTTAACTATATCGATCCGTACACTGCGGGTTCGCTTGCTTGATTTCTAGTTTTATAATTAAAGCTTATTTGCACGCACGCTAAGTGGCGAACACATAACCTCCACCTCTACCTCGACCTGAACCAGAACCTCTCTGAGCATGTATAGACTCAATCGACCCTTCATGGTTGTGCTCCGCCGTCTAAAAGAAAAATAAACTTTCAAAAGCTTTTAAAAAAACTTCCCACAACCCAAGCCAAGGAATCATATCCCTGCTCTGATACCAACCAAATGTCACACCCCTATTTCATTTCTAGTTTATTTCTAGTTAATTAAGCCTGTTTAAAGCAATAAGCGGAAAAGCGGAAAAACGAAAAACGTAAATTTTTAAAACTTTATCTTACAACCATATTCACAACATATACATACTAACATACGTCATAAAACCCTGTTTAACAAAACACAACTATTTAAAACCACACAAAACATCCTAGGCGGTAGCATCCCATAACAGTCCACCTGATATGATCTCAAATCCAAGTGTTGGGTCCAACGTCCTTGCCTTGGTCAGGCCGAGTCTGAGTAGCTGAAATAAAATGTGGATATAACAACAATGAGCCACACGCTCAGTAAGGGTATACAAATCACACTCCCCAATATATATAAGTATCTAATATTCCGTCCCCAAAGGACACTCTATACCCTTTTCTCACATTCCAAAGCACACACATACATGTCCACATTCACATTACATCCACAACCATCCATAACACACAACAAATAAACATTCAAGCATGTTATCACACCACATATAAACATATAATCTCATATAAATATCTCATATCATACCATCACATATAAATAATCATAACATAACATATAGCATGCTAGACTCGATCGCATCGATGCATAGGTGATAATTAACTAACTAGCCCCAACTGATCGTACGATATATTTTCTCATATGCTTTCGTATTTCTTTTCTTTTCTTTCTTTCTTTCTTTTTTTTTTCTTTCGGTTGGCCAACCCGATAGCGTCCTAGGCCCCCTGTAGATCAGGTAGCGACCTCGGCCATCTTGTCCTAAGACCCCCTGTAGAGCAGGTTGCGATCTTGGACTATTTTTCTCATCTTGAGGTCCCCTGTAGATCAGGTAGAGACCTATAAGGCCTCTTGTAGATCAGGTAGCGACCTCGTCCCCCGGAAACCCGTGCGGGAACCAGTTGGGCTAATTAATCAATTACCATCCTATATTATCACTTCCATATCATAACTCAATTTCATGCTTTCATCATATTCTTCCATCATATTCTTTCCATTATCATCTCATGTACATCATGCATGCATTCATAAATCATATCAAGTCGTCATAATCATTCCACTCATATATATATAAGCATGCATAAAATCATAACAAACAGATATATACACTCAAGCATGCATAAAATCTTGGCATATTAAATTCATAACATATATTAAGCAAGTGTAATTCATATACACTTACCTCGCAGGTAAGAACAATAAAACCTCGCAAACCAACTATTGAGTCCGTTTCCCACTCGGACTATCCTCCTTTATTGTGATTGGATACGCTCACAAAGAACTAAGCTATAGTTAACCAAAACCTTCAACAACACCTGCGGAGAATATCATATTCCTCGTATTAAACTCCTTGGTTCAAACACCAGTTAAATTCATTCCTTTGAATTTAATTAACTTATATCCTCCTCTATAATCCCAATTTAATTAACTAACCTTCAATTAATTAATTAAATGTAGCCAGAATAACGTTTTGCCCGCATGCAATTTTATGAACCCACGTGTCATCAAATCTCAACAAACAAACAGCCCATAATCACCAGAATAAAGTAACGAGCATAATGAAATTTCCAATTATCCATTTTGGCAAGCCTAAGGTCAATTTAGGCCAATTCGCAATACGAAAAACGAATAAATTCATAACTTATTCGTTACTAACCCGATTGACGATCCGAAAGAAGATTCGGAATCACAACGACGCATGCTACGCTCGGACACCATCAAATTCACCGGAATCTGAGCGACGGAACCTCCATAGTATCACATATGCTCGACCAGGCCTTCCCTTGCTCGGAAATGTGGAAACTCGGTACCAAAATGAAGAGAATTATCTTTTAGCGGAAACTCGGTACCAAAATGAAGAGAATTATCGACTCCGCTAAAGGATAATTATCGACTCCGCTAAAGGATAATTATCCTTTAGCGGAGTCGATAATTATCCTTTCACCGATCTGAAAGCGGTTTAAGCCCCCTTATCCAAACTTCTCGAAATTGGAATAATAATTCTGGAATATTGTATGGATAATTATTCCGCAATTGTCTTGAAAAACGCGTATTCCTAAGCCGTCTTTCTTAGCCGCTAAGAAACGAAATAGCGACTCTTTTGGCCGTTTTGCCTTTCCATGTTTTTTCATATCTAGGACATGTCCGATGTCCTGATCATTTCTCTCAACTGCATTTTTATTAATTGAAGCTCCCAAATGCTCCAAATAACACCGGGGTGTAATATCATCTAGGAGCAGGTTACCTCGAGAGGTATCTCGTGTTAAAACGGATTTAATTCCTTAAAATTCTCGATTAGGTCATCTTCGATTTTTGACTGTTACATATATAGCCAAATTGTAAGAGCTAATAGGTAAGGCTCAACACCATAGTCCAAGTCCAAGCAATAAAAGGTCGATTTAGTAATTTTCAGAGTAGTAGGCAATCATAGAGATAATAGGTATAAACAAATTGACATTATTTTTAAATTATGTTATGGTTTATACATTTATGCGGCGGTTTTGTTGCTTGAGGTTGAGATAAAGTACTAGATTCAATTGCAAACACCTCGGATTTGATGACTTCAGGGAAGAGCCAATGAAGCACCCTCAAATGCATCAACCGACCCCTCAATGCCAAAGGAAAAGGGGAGACATAACATGGTAGAAACCATACGGCGTTCATTTGTAATGAAAATTTCCATCTCGTCTTCTTTTTCCCCTTCTTAATGTTAGATCTCTCGTTGTAGCTCCTCTAGGTTGGCTTCTAGGTAGATTTCCCAACACCAATCTTATATATGGGAGGATCTTGGTGTTTTTATTCCACAAACCATATTGGTTTGTATCAGGACATCATAGATGGGTGTTCGAGATTGGGGTTAGCGAAGAGTCAAAAATGGAGAAACCGAAGCATTGTTGTAGGAGGATCGAGAGAAGAGGGAAGTAGTTCTCATTCAACTAGTAAGAGGATGATGCAGATAATGGAGTTTGATCGAGAATGAGGGGCGAAAATCTCATTCAAATTTTGGGAAGAAATCTTCACTAGGTTTAGAACGATTTTTTAGAATCTGAGGGACGTGTGAAAGGCGCGTTCCCATGACGAAAATTAACATATATTAAAATTTAAACAAATATAATTAGGACCAAGTACTTAACCCAACAAAACATATTATTATTCCCTAGCCCCAAATTGCCTAAACCCATCGATTCGTCTATAAGTCCTCTCGACGTCGACAACGTAAACGGGTTGAACGACAGATATGAAGGTGGTCCACCGGCTAGGTTCCTCTCTTTCTTTAGTCCACAATCTAAAGCACGTTGCTCGAACTAAAACCACCCCTGCTGATAGGGTTGAGCACATCACGGGTGGTTTAAGGAACCACACTGTTTTCAGTTGAACCCAAAACTGCATATAATGGTTCGGTTTACGATTAATTGAAAATCACTAAATTAAGGGCCCATTTGGTTTAACTCCGGAATTAACAACGGAATGGAAACGAATCTAGTTCATACGTATATCCTTGTTCATGAAAGTTTTTGAAATCATTCCTTGTGGTTTGAAGTAATTGAAAGAGAGTTTGATTACTTTTGATCACCGAAGCAAGTACATTTTGCATTAAACCATAAGAAATGATTCCATAAAATTTAATGAATAAGGATATACATACGAACTAAATTCGTTTTCGTTTTCGTTACTGAGTTGGAATCAAGCGGATCCTAAATCAGTTTCGCTATGAACAGCGGTTCACGGTTCAGAACCGAAATAAAAAAAATCGAAATCTCGCTTTACTGTTTACACTACTACCCTTCTCTCTCGGCTGCAAAAAAACAGAAAGACTCAAAGCCAAACCCTTCGCGACAGCTCGATTCTCTTCTTCAGCGTCGGCGGCGGCGGCAACTCAGACTACTCAGTCACTCAGTTTCGGCGGTAGGCTTCCGGACGGTTCTCTTCCTCCGAGGCGACGGTGCGGGGGGTGGTGTGACTTCGAAGCCAGGTTTGTTCGTCTTCTTCTCTTCTGTTTCGTTTTCGGTTCAATTTCTCTACAGGCTCATGTCTCGTTTTCGATTTCTGTTCTGTTTCGTTTTCAATTTCGATTTCTCTTCGATTTTGCTATTTTCTCTACATGTTGTTGCTAATTTATTCTCTATGACTGAAATCTGCAATGAATGCTTCGGAATTACTACTTGATTGAAAATTTGGAATGAGTGAATTGCATAATTATATTTTAAAATGTGCTCGCAATTTTGTTTAACGTGTTTCTCATTGAGATCGTTTATTTTGTTAGTTTGTTTCGAAACAATTGATAGAATTGTTGT
Organism: Fagopyrum esculentum; assembly: GCA_033239045.1. Classification (NCBI taxonomy): domain Eukaryota; kingdom Viridiplantae; phylum Streptophyta; class Magnoliopsida; order Caryophyllales; family Polygonaceae; genus Fagopyrum; species Fagopyrum esculentum. The sequence continues at coordinate 13,967,289 of BSUD01000008.1, forward strand.
AGTCATAGAATTGTTGCATCCCCATTTATTCAATTTAGTCGAGATGCAAAAACCCTAGGTTAAGTCTTCTTGTTATCTCAGCAATTCATATGTTTCGTTTCTGTTTCGGAAAAATCTAGGTGAGGGCATCGCCTTTAGAAAAGCTGGTGTCAGGACTCGGGAGAGATTAGTTGATGTTGATTTGTTCAATTTCGAACTTGATGAATCGGTTGTATACTTGTATTTTAGTTATTGCTATAAGGTCCCCTTTTAGGTGAAAATACTGAGACTTAGATATCGGCTATATGGCCTTTGACTCTTTCTGGTAGTAAATTCCCCAATTACCTTTGACAACTCAGTACCAGAGCTGTTCAAATTACCACTTTAAACATTCATGATCAAGGTTGTATGTTTCTTCCCTTTTCTTCGATTTTCAAGGGTTTCAAATTTTGGTTGTTATCACACACTGTGCTTTATCAGTCCACCGCTCGCTACTCTCCTGGGCATCTCTTTCACTTCATTCTTTTGCTATATTTTCTTTCCCTTTCCATATGGGAGATCTAGTGAAAGTAATTCATGTATCCTGATAATGAAGCCTCCCCATACAACCGAGCTTGTAAAGGACACACTTAACTAAATCACCACTACATACATATACTATCAGATGTAATTAGCCTTCCTAAACCAAGAAAAAAATCCTAATTACAAGCAAGAACATAGAAGCTGCTAACATAAGCATTGTTTGATGGAATCTTTGTTAGAACAATGATGGCTACGCTGCAATTTAGGTTGTTTCTTGAGGGGACAGTAAGAATAAGCTCTGAATTTTTCGTATCGAAGTGTATTAGTCAAACTGGTGTTGCTTTTTGTTTGAATTCTTATAATCTTTGTCGGTTTCTTGTATTCCGAGAGAAATGCCTTGAATTGTTTGGCAATTCTATTCCTATTTCTTGTCTGTTATTTTAATTGTAATATATATATATACATACATTCCTATTTCTTGGCAATTCTATAATTTCTATTCCTATTTCTTGGCTGCTATTTTACTGTTAGATTCTCCTACATAATTTTCCCTTTACAGTCTAGACAGGTATTTTCATTGTGATCACTTCGAATCAATTGTGTGACTTAGGGCTGAATTTTCGAAATTGTAACCAGCAATTGAATACAATTTCAACAAATTGAGCACCAAGTCATTTCAAAAAGATGGTGCTGCAGGCCCTTCCTTCTAGCTTCTATTTATTGTGATTTGTTAACTTTTAATGCACATACTTTTGTTTTTTGGGGATCCCTATTCATAGTTCGTTGTTGTTCCAGCATTTCATCCCGGTAATTGTGTGAGGGACAAGTGAAATCATAAATGGCACCGCTTCTTTTTGAGGATACTTTTACCATCCACGAAATGGACCCTGATGGCAAGAAGTTTGACAAAGGTAGTTTTTAATTTTAAAAACCACGCAGTATGTATATAGTTTCTCAAGGTTGTGTTTGAGTTCTAATGATCCACCAGTTCATGCCAAATTCTTGAAGTAGTTGTTCCCGTTGTTATCTTGATTTGGATGAGCATTGGCTCATAACTACAAACTTGTTAAAAAGATGGTTTATGCTTTCGTGCTGGATGTACATTGAACAAGTCTTTTTAGTTCTGAGCTATATATTTTGGTGCACATGATCCTTTCCATTCTCACGTTTACACTTATAAATTCATCGACTTTTGCAAGTTGTATTTTTTCAAACTGTATTTGCAGTATTGCTGGAAACTGTTTCTGATACATTTGTTTTTTTAACTGTTTTCTGATTGTTTGGCAAATCTGTTCGTGCAGTATCTCGGGTTGAAGCAAAGAGTGATAAGTTTGAAGCATATATGCTTCTTGATGTGAATACAGATATTTATCCAGTCTATAAAGGCAAGAGGTACACTATTGGACTTGCGACTACCTTAGATCTTGATGGGACACCTGATACAGGATACTATAATCCAGTAAGTATGAGTATATCTCAACTCAAATTTGTTGTATGTGTGTTTTGTAGTAAATTTGATTGATATTTCTTGTTGTTCATGGCCATGACTACTTGACTTGTGTTCTTTTCCGAGTTCTGAGCAACTACAGTATTCACAATTCATCTTCATTTTGTCATATGTGTGGCATAAAGCTCTAAGTATGTTCTTGCTAAGTTACAAATTTGCATTGTTATATGTAAGCTGAAATAGGAAATTATTGTACATGTCTTTAAGAAAATCATGTTTAAACAATGCTATTGTTTCAGGGTGGACGGAAGAGCCTGGCAGACGGTTATGACTATGTAATGCATGGAAGGCTGTATCGGGTCTCAGAATCTGGGTCTGGAGATAAAGTGAAGGGGTAATTTACATGAAACTATTATTTGAAAACTGTCTTATTTCTCAGGTGATCTGTAATCTGGTACTTGGGCTAACTTGGTGGGTTATTTTTGTTAATCAATTAATTATTGATGGATATCAGGGAAATATATGTCTCATATGGCGGCCTTCTGATGTTGCTGAGGGTTGACAAGACTACATCAGCTAAATTTGACTTAGACCAGAAGCTGTTTCTCCTTATGAAGAGGGCTGATTAGCTGTTTTCCTTAGTCTGTCTGATGGCGATGTTGAAGACTCGAGTACTATGCATCATATACTTATCAATGCAAACATCTTGAAAATTCAGACACTGCTTGTTGCAGTATGTGGTTTTCTTAAGCCTGAAATTCAAACTAATTATGAACTGCAGTGGGTTCCGGTCTTTTTGTGTATGTATGTGTGTGCGCGTGACTAATGAAGGTCTGCAACGGAGTTTGTTTGCTACATATGCGATTGAGGTCCTTGGAACTTGATCGATTTATTTTGCTAAAATAAGCTCAGGAAAGGGGGAGGGTGTTTGCTTAGTCGTTAAAGAATTGAATGATAGGTCTTTCTTGGAGTGGAAGATTTTTTGGGAGTTTGTTTAGTCGCCAAAATGGAATGGTAATGGTAATGGTAATGGTAATGGTAATGATTTTTGTTAGATGTCGACTTAACGTAGTGTTTTTAAACCATTTCTAAATACTTAGGCTGTGTTGGGCGGGGTTAAAGGGTTTATAGTAAGATTATGGGTTTGTTTGCTAGTGCTTGATTAAGGAAACAAAATTTTGGAAAATAAAGCTCTTCTTCCTTTGTGATATCTCTTCCCTTTGAGGTTATGGTGAAATCTTACACCACTTGAAAAAGCTTATAGGGATGAAAAGCAAATCTGGTCGGCCCCCTCACCAAACTTGAAGATAAAGCTCTTCATCTGTGATTTCTCTTCCCTTTGACTTCACAATGTTTTGTTTGATTTCTTTTCACAAGGCTAACCTGAAAATGAAATTTCACCGAGGCAAAAAATTTGAATTCTGTGACAATGGATGGATTGACCCGTCCCTTGTTGCAGACTTAAACATAAGGCCTATTCGTGAACCTTGAGACGAACAAGGGAAGTGTTGATATTCGAGTTTTCAAATAAATTAGGGTTAGAAAATCTGCACATAAAGCAAATCCAATGTTTGGATGGAAATGGAACTCACTGGGTACTCTGAGCAATCGGAATCTATAGTGAATATAAGAGGGAAGATACCGAAACCGTACCGAGCCCTCTACTTGGAGTTCTCCATGGAATTTACGGAAGTTGTAGCTAGTTCTTCTAATTCAATGGAAATTACAAAAGTTGCAAACAAAAGCCAACAAAACTTGTTTCCTAATTGACGTGCAAACGAACCTATATAAGGGGCTTGGATCTGCATTTTCACATTTTAATTTGTTCAATAAGTGATTGAAATTGTCCATTTCGAAATTTGTTCAATAGTAGTCTTGGATCTGCATTTTCACATTTCTGTCAAACGGACCTATTAAATTTGTTCAATAAGTAATTGAAATTGTCCATGTTGAAATTTGTTCAATAGTAGCCTTTAATCTGCATTTTCACATGCATTCGGAGCCTTGGATCTTCGCTTTCACGCCTATATCCAGCATGAGAATTGAAAACCACAAATTGTGACCCAATATGGCATTGAAATTCTCATGCCTAGAGCCGTTGTTGGATCATTTTGTAATCACCTCAGAATAATGCCAATAATCAAGTGAGTGAAGAATGATAAATGACCATTTTTACTGTGTAGCTATGTTGGGTGCATCGACAATTTAACCTGGAAAGGTAAAAGCTAAACCAAGAAATATACTGTATGACAAAAATAAACCCAGATTTATAGTTTTCAACTTATTTTGTTACTTGTTAGGTAATGAAATCACCAATCTGTATGGGAAAATAACACTATGGATACATTTCCAAGCGGAACCTAAAATTTGGTACCTCCAAAGTCGCAAGTATGAATGCACTCAAACAGGTCTTTCAGATTTACAAGAAAGCCTGTTGGAAACAAACCCGAAACTGTGAATTGCACGAGGGTTATACTCTGTGTAATGAATGGAAGGAAAATCACATGAAATCATAGTCATCGGCACCGTCGTACGCATTAACAACCATATCGTCATCTGGTCTGTCCATATGAAGCTGTTTCTTTTTCCCACCTGTAGAGAGAAAAAGCATTTTCAAATCAGATAATTGTTTCATCATCAAGCAGCTAGCTTGTCCAAACCACATGAATCTCAAAGGACCCAAACACAATGCTGAAACACAATCTCTTTACGTTCAATACCTGTCTTCTTTTTACCAGCATTGGCATCCTTCTCTGCTTTGAGCTTTTCATTTGCAATTGCTGTTATAGATGAGGCAACTTCTTTTGCATCAGCAGCTTTTAGAGAAGTCATTGCGTGCCTCATAACTGCTTTTAGAAGTCCTAAATAATGAAAACTTTTCTGCATGTACAGAGGTTTATAACTACCTTAGTATCACTTGTATTTGTAAAACATATGACAATAAATATGAAACTAGCCTGACCTCATAGGGGCGAAGCTTATTAGAAATGAGCTCAGCATACTCTACGAAGTCACTTTCAGACTTAGGGATGAAGTTGTCAAGTGTCTTGTCATCACCCTTCTTACCAAACAGCTCAGTGGTGGACTTAAAATCAGCTTCTTCAACAAGCCTGTTATGGAAACATTAATCGACATGTAAAAACACAATATATGGGAAGGAGCAGATCAAGCACACCAGCCTGAATGGGTAACACAAAAGAGGGGTTTAGACAAATAGAACATCCCATTATATAGTCTATTTCAGATTGAACACATTGGAAAAGTCACAGAAAACAAGTCATTCTGCACAAAAAGATCTTCACTGGCTAACTACTCTGCTTTATCCATGCCATGGAACTACTAGCTTCCTATTTCCTTCTTGTAAAACTTAAACGCATACAAATACATACCAAGAAGACATATTTCTTGTTTAAGTGCCTTTGTGAATGATATCGTAAACTATATTTAATGAGTTATTTGCTTTTTTGAAGTAATCTTTAGATTTTAAACAATGTATGCCATCAAACATGGAGCCTGTACAACTCTTTCAATGTTCAAGGAAATGGAACTGCAACCTAACTACTACCATTCTGTTCTGCTAATCATAAATGGGATGCAGATTTGAGATTATGCTAGAATAATCAATCACACATTCACATGGAATTCCTACAAGAATCAAAGCCAAATACTGTCTGTATGCCAGCTTGTGACCCACGCAGCTTTTCTAAGAACAGTACCCTAAATCACCAAAAATGGTGCAAATGACATGAAAACCTGATTTGGTTTACCAATATATCTTGCAAAACAAAAGTCAAGCCATTTCAAAAGATATAGTTAAGCAGAAAGTGCCCAAAGATAATATTACCTTTGTTGCCTTAGTTTCTCTGCAACAGGATCCAGTAGCACTTCCTCAACTACCTCTGCAGCTTTTACCTTCTTTTCTGTTCCTTTGGTAGCGGTTGTGGATTTCTTTGAGATCTTTTCAGTTTCTGGTGCTGGAGCAGCTTGCTGATAACAAATATTAAAATTCAAAAAAAAAAAAAGTAATCACAACAGAGTTATGAAAACAACTTAGACTATAAACTATCTACAGAACCAAAAGGCAAACTGAAACAATTTAGAACGTAACATGCAAAGCCATACACTCCCAAACACTACTAAAGAGTCATGAAAAAAAGCCGCAACTTATTATCATAGCAGACCTGATTATGTTGTGGGAGATAAAACATACATGCAACAAAATTCTCAACAAACTAATTCAACTGCAGAGAAAGAGGTGAAAACGTAGAACTGTTTATGGCAATAGATTAAATAACAGCAAGAATGAGAAATCAGAAAGAACTATTTCTAATAATACAATAGAAACCGTACTGCAGCAGGTTCATCTTCATCCTCCCATGAATCCTTTATTTCATCTTCATCCAAATCCTCATCATCCCATTTACTTCTTGGCTGATCCTTTTCAAGAAGTGCTGGCACTTCTTCATCCTCTAAAATTAATCAAATAGTGTTTGACCCAGTTAGATGATGTTAAACCAGATCAACAAACCACCACAATCAACACAAACGCCTACATACTTCTCACCAAAAAGAGAAGTAAAATGAAGAACATAATTTTAATGCATAAAGCTTCTTGAGGTCCATAAATATAGTGAGGTTCAGGAACCATCAGAACAGTTTGTTATGCACCAAACTCTTAACAGTCATGAGGCCCTTAAAAATAATGTTCCACAAATTTTTCTTAAAGACTACATGTCATCTCCAGAGTGCAGGCGCTCTGGCATACCATCATACCATTAGAGGAACTTGATGGAATGAGAACTCTGAGGGCCCGTTTGGTTCCAACTCCGGAATCGGAAACGGAATGGAAACGAATTTAGTCCATATGTATATCATTATTCATGAAATTTTGTGGAATCATTCCTTGTGGATTAATACAAAATGCACTTGTTTTTCCACATTTTGTTACCCTATAGGGTATTAAAAGTAATCAAACTCTACTACAATTCTTTCAAACCACAAAGAATGATTCCAAAAACTTTCATGAACTATAGTATACATATTGACTAGATTCGTTTCCATTCCGTTTCCGATTCCGGAGTTCAAACCAAACGGGCCCTGAATAAGAGTATTAAGAGGAATAGCACCTACCATAACTGAGAAAAATGTACAAATTGAAAGCAACAACTCTCATAAGCAAATGCATCTCAGAATCATGATAGTTTCAATAATTGTTGTCAAACATGAGTAGTATGTATACTGTGATTACACCAAAAAGAGTTAAGACAACAAATTTAGAGCAACAACAAAACTCCTAATGGAAAATTCATCCACTAGATAACTATGGTTAGACGTCATTCAATGGTGAAGTTATTGCAATCTCAAACATCACATACATTTTCCTACTACACACCACATCTGCTTCCGAGATGACATTGTTTTGCATGCAGTTAAATCATAACTTTCACTGATCAATAGCAAGGTAAACATTACCCCAGTCCTCCATGTCTCCCTGCTGCTTTTTTGAAAGAATTATCTAGATGATGGCTGAAGCAATGCACACACCTGTTAAGGAGAACGTTACCACGTATTTACATGAACCAAGCAAAAAATAAAGACATCAACTTAAAAACATTCAATATCATCAATATTAATTCGGTCCAAATAAAGGTACCAACTTTTGTTCAATTTCAAATTTAAAAGCCAGTTGATCATGCAGACAGTAATATTCAGATAGCTTAAGAAAGGGATAGTCGCTGTAGTCTCATGTGCGATCATACTTATTATAATGAAACAACTAACACTGCAACCAAGATCTCATTCGGAATGGTGACTTTAAATCATGCCAAAAGTGTTCAGCCAAAAATAAGAATAATTGAGCATTATAGTTGTACACAAACACTTGACAATCGAAATTTAGAGCAATAATTCAGGAAAAACAAAAAGGAATGGAAAGAAACAAGCAGATCAACAGTTACTCTAATTGAAATTGAACAAAAGCACCATCCCTGACAATCAGCAACTCAATCAATCGAATGTATGTACAAACATAAGTATCATACACAAATTGACCAAATAACGATAGTTCACCCTAACATCTCTCCAAAAGCGACAAGATACAACCTCTTAAGGAAAACATATCCCTAAATCACGAGAACTGAAACGCTTAGGGAGTTTAAATTACAGAATTGAGAAATACCAAGTGGAGAAGATGCAGCGCCGGCGCAAATAAATCTCGCCGGAGGGAAAACGAAAAGAGATGCTAAAAGAGAATCGGAGAAAGAGAGAGAGCGGATGATGATGCGTATAGCTATCTGATGAAAGTCCAAGCTGCACGAAACTACGGGAATAATAAGCGGTGGCGGGAAGGTGGTCACCGGAGAAAATGCGGTGGTTAACGGCGATGAGAGAAGTTTTTAGTGGGTTTGGAGCAGCTATGCGAGGGTGGGCGGTGGTCTGAAGAGGTTGATAAGGGTTTTGTCACGCTAGGGATCATTTTGTCATTTTTATTTTTATTCATTTAAAAGAAAGGAATTCAAAGGAGAACATGTTTTATTCGTGGGAAATTCCTCCACGACGTTGTGTATTATTTTTTTTTTTAAATGTAACTCTACAAAAAATTTTGATTAATTAATTTCATTATCGTTCATTATTTCATTTAATTTTTCATCGGGCTCAAGCTATAAAATTAAGTCTATTTTATTCTAACGATTAAACCAAAAGCTAATTAATATGGAGATATGGTGACCATTTTTTATACTGATAATATAAGTTAATTATTTTTATCATTATAACTATATAAATTAAGTTATTCATAATCTTCTTAATGTTGTTAAAAAACTCAAAAACTCGAAACAAAAATAACAAACTTAATTTAAAATCTTCACTAAAAACCCCACATTGATACTAAAAACCCCACATTGATTAGATAGACTTAATTTGTTGGTACAACATTTATATTTATATTTGTTTATCGCTATAAAATTTTGAATTTTTATAATATTAATTCAAAATTTGGTATAATTAGTTTGAACATTGTATTCGGTTAATTCAAGTATCTTGTTTTATTAATTCAAACATGTATAAGTTAAAAAGTGCATAAAACATAATTAATTAAGAACAAAAAAAATACATGGACGAAAGTATGAGCCATTAGTACAAACAGTTTGAGCTAATATGATAAAACATTTAAACAAATCGTACAACCTTTGAACGAAAAAATGTCCATAAAAAAGGAGTCACCGATCTTCCTAAGATTACAAAACTGTCGCCGCAACTCTTATAATATCGCGTAATTGGTGAAAAGATGTAGACTATTAGATCAAGTTAACTCAATGATCCAACTTAATCCATAATTCCCTATCCTAACAAGTGACCTTACTTGAATCACTCTCATATAATTAAGCCTAATTTTTTTCAATAAATTAAGGGGAAAAAATATATATATAAAACAATTTAAAGTAATCTAATTAATGTGTGGTTTTAGTAAATTCTTAACAATATTAAGCAGATCATGAGTAACTTAATTTAAATAGTTATAATGATATATAAAAAGAACAACGACTTATGTTACCTTCGTAAAAAAAAATATCACCATATCTCCACATTAGTTAGTTTTGGGCTTAATTATTGAAGGAGAAAATAGGCTTAATTTTATACCTTAATTTTTTACAAAGATTCAACTAACAACTAATGGAAAATTAGATGAAAAATAATGAATGAATATGAAAATTAATTAGTAAAAACTTTTGTGGACACCCCATAAATTTACATAAATAAAAAAAATATTACCAAACAAAAAAAATGCAAAATCGGGCACATGAAAATTTTCTCTGCATTCAAAAGAAAGGAGTTCAAGACAAAAATGTGTTTGTTGCGAGCTATTTTAGGAAGCATAAAACTTATGATACAAATTGATGGATTATATACTAATATTCATAAGCTACTTGTATTTTTTTATAAATTTAATTTGATGCTTATAAAAGATAATAGTTGTATTTATTTTGAATTCAAAATTTGGTATATTATGTGGGTTTTCCTTCAGGTACGGCCCTATTTATCTGGTACGGCCGTACGGCTGTACCGCAGGGCGACACGTGTCCCGAAAAAAAAAAAAAATTTTTTTTTTTTTTTTTTTTTTTTTTT